>JAOPHQ010001453.1:7500-163950 GCA_030340625.1 Merluccius polli
TAGGGACGAGGTAATGGGGGGCGGCGGTGAGGAATATGATAGGAGAGCACTATAATTCAATCATTTGTGGTATTTCATAATGTTACCAACATGTTTAGAGTCATTACATTTACTAGATGTTTGTACTTTTGCAGCTGGAGGTATCGGTGATGTGAGTACATGACCGATAGCGCTTAGGTTATGTAACAGCCGCTGGAAATGTCTAGGTTTTCATTTGCATATTTAAGTAGCCTCACATTTATTTACTTAAGGGATATTCCCTTCGTTTTAGAGAGACTAGCAATCAACTCCAAAGAAAAATTGTGTCCGTCCAGCAGATATTATTTTAAATATTTATGTTTCATAATTACCAGAAGGAATATAGATTGTATAAAATGTTTAAATCTAAAATATTGGTTAACATATACATACAAATGTTATGACAGAAATCTGTCTGTCTATACGACTATTGCATATACCAAATGTAGCCTATGTATGATTGTTGATATTAGATTAATTAAAAATAAATTAAATAAGGGACACTATCCGGGCTACTGATTCTCCTCCCTCTCTCTCACTGGCTACTTACTCAAAGAGAAGAACAGGAGCAGAAGACCCGCTGAAATGCAATGGCATATTTTCCCTACCACAGCTGTGTTTATTATTATTATTAGTATTATTATTATTATTATTATTATTATTATTATTATTATTATTATTATTATGTATTTGTTTAGATAGATGGATGGATGATACATGGATGATGGATGGATGGATTGATAGAAGGCTATCCTATCTTCTTGGAGCTGTCTTGGCTCCTTCTGGGATACACCCGCACCTTGTTCTAATATCCTTTTTTTCTATTTCTCTCCAGTCTCCATTAGTTACGCTTATAGTTTCTCCTCATGTTTAAAATGGCAAGAAAAAGCCATAATAATGAACTAATCTAATCTGTGAACATTTGCCGTTAGCCTGGGCAGCGAGGTTTGTTGTAGAAACCATTACAGAGACTGTGTAATATTTTAGGTTTTAAAACCTCCTTCCAGGCTGTAATAAATATCAGGGGCACCCATGTAGCTTGAGTTAAGCTAATACCTTAAAGATTTTCCATTTTGCTGGAGTGATTGAAAATAGTTCAAATATAAAGGGATGAAATAGGCCTGGATTCAGCACAGTGGACCACAAGCTCTGGTCTGTTTGCCTGTTGGCTTCACCTCGTCTTGTAACAGTCGAAAGGTCTACAAAACGAAGTCCAATGCAATAAAACAGAAGGAGAATAAAAGCATTTCTGACTATAAATGGTAAATGGTTGTTTTTGTTCGCAGCCTTTAAATTATCATAACCATTGCATTCTCAATAGGATTTGGCTGTAGCTGGTGTCACTTAGCAGGTTTCTTCCTTTGGTTGGGAAATTTGCCCTTTTATTTTGTTGGTATACATGTGTGATTAAAAATAAGTTTAGTTCTCCCCAATAAAGTCTGCATACCTCCTGTGCTAACCCTGTGGGCCTGGACAAATAAGTACTTCCAGTGTTTGATACCTACAGTAGACTGTCCGGCGGCCGGCTTTACCATATACTTTGTGGAAATTCTGTGTTGCCTGTAATGTATGCTTTCTGCCCACTATTCACTATATTTCCTCACTGTCCTCTCTCTCCTCTATCCAGTGTGTGTGTGTGTGTGTGTATGTGTGTGTGTGTGTGTGTGTGTGTGTGTGTGCATGTGTGTGTGTTTGTGTCCTCTCTCTCTCCTCTGTCTCCTGTGTGTGTGTGTGTGTGTGTGTGCATGTGTGTGTTTGTGTCCTCTCTCTCTCCTCTGTCTCCTGTGTGTGTGTGTGTGTGTGTGCGTGCGTGTGTGTGTGTGCATGTGTGTGTGTTTGTGTCCTCTCTCTCCCCTCTGTCTCCTGTGTGTGTGTGTGTGTGTGTGTCTGCGCATGTGTTTGTGTCCCCTCTCTCTCCTCTGTCTCCTGTGTGTGTGTGTGTGTGTGTGTGTGTGTGTGTGTGTGTGTGTGTGTGTGTGTGTGTGTGTGCGTGCGTGCGTCTATGTGTGCGTGTGTGCGTTTTTGCATGCGTGTGCGTGTGTGTGTGTGTGTGTGTGTTTTACAAAAAAATCCCTGTTTGACCTCTGTTTAAATCTCAGGTCCTTTAATTCTTTCTCCTACTGAGTATCTGTGCTCCATCCCATTCTTCCCCTCCAAAGCAAATCTGTATCGTACTAAATCTGCTCCCCGGTTTATTTTTACAGGTGTACAAACTGTATTGTTCGCTAGCTCCCTCACTTGCTCCTGATTAAGACTCCTTCTGGAAGCCTGTTCGCTTTCATCTCCATGTGCTGTTGGTGCTACGTGGGAGGGCCAGACTGAATTTCTGTCACAAAAAAATGGGATTTCTCACAAAAATACAATATATATTATACAATATCGCCTAGACGACTTGACAAATTGATGCTTTTCTCCCAGCAACCCAGACATATCTAGGAATTCTATTATAAATTAATTGACTTATATATATTTATTTTATTTATCGGACAATAAAGCTAAGTCAAGGCAGAATACTTTGGCGTCTTGGTGGAAATACTGACTCAATCTTAATGGCTTTTTCATTCACCGTAACCCAATTATCAGAGATTAAAGACTTAAAAGAGATGACTGAGGCGAAAAATATCCATGAATTAGTTAAAGGTGTAACCTATTGACCACCAGCTCTACCTCATCAAATGCTTTGTTTGGATTTCCAACTAACTCAACCGGACAGTTTTTTTTTTTCTCCAGCAGATTGTTTTCTATAAACTGTTTTAATCTGTGACATTGCGATGGGACCCTTAAACTGAGCCCTAGGGGTATCGCTGGGGCAAAGGTCCCCCTCAAAGCCACAACCCTCTATCATGACTCCCTACTGGCCTGAAAAGGTCGAGTCCCCCGGTCCCTTTGAAACCATTGCTAGACGTACGGTCCAGACTTTTTTTTTTCTTTTCTTTTTTCAAAGCAGCAGATTTGGTTTGAGGTTAATAAAGCAGTTGAGTTGAAGAACATAGATTTTAAAATGTAGTGGATGATTTGTTGGATTTATTAAGCATATTAGATGGCAAACATCTTGATTGATAAAAAATGATTGGCTATAATTATTATTATTTTTAAAATAATTTTATAATTTTAAATTATCATTTTCTTTTATTCTGTATACATGCTGTCACAGTGAACATAACAGTGAGTATAACAGTATTATTTAATTCTTTCACATTTTGTGCCAGGCCCCTTAGGAAATAATAAGAAAGCCACTCAAGAAAGTTATTCTGTTTCAATCTTGTTTAATGCTTCAAAACTACAAACTGAATCCGTTGAAACCGTTTATTATGAGAACAAACAGCATTGTTTAAATTTGCATACATTTTTCTAAGACAACAATCGGTGTTACAATACAATCAGGCACACATCACACACACAGTCTATAACAACATAGTAACACAAGACGCTAGGAGAATAGATAAACTAACACAACGCTAAGAAAATGTACAAACCACACCGGTAGTTTATAATTTTTAGAGATACCAAACCTTCACTGAAGGTAAATTACAGATCATATTCATGTGAACATGCATTAAGCAGAATGTATAAGTACATAGCCCCAGTGTACGTAACAACTGTACGCATAGTATAATTTAAATAGATTAATTGTATGTTACACAGTCAAAAAAGTGTGATCAGAAAAGAAAAAAGCATGCAACCTTACCCCAAAATTCCCCCAATTTATTCAAAATAAAAATTGCCACTACAACTTAGAAATCACTAATAAGACTTGAATTATTTTAAGTAAAAATGTCATCTCTTGATACACACATGGACAAATCAGAATAAAAAAAAAAAAGGGACATCTCAAAACCCACAAACCTTTATAAGAATTACATTTCCTGTAGCTTGATGTTTTGTAAAATTTTAAAGTAATAAAGTGCAAATTCTACTGCTTCAGAAAACTAACCCAATAGGCCTACATTTAAACATTAACTCTGCGTACAATCAATAATACTAAACTAGTCTAGGGAAATTCTAAATAACAAATACTAACACCTAAAATAATCTCTTTATTACAATATCTCAGTTTAGCTATCAAGGTTAATTGTTATCATGATGTAGCGCTGGACTAGTATTTCTGAATGAATTTACAGCCCCTGTCCAAACCAACACTTTCTTTGGGCTATTTTAAAAAATATCGTTGAAATACAGTTTGGTATGGCAGTAGCTGAGGCCCAGCTCTAGACATATGAGCTTCTTTATGCGTTATTGGAGTATGCAGTGACATGAACAGCAGCATAAAACCACAGCATCATGTGAGAATGTTAGGGTGTGTTGAGAGAGTCTGTATGGAAACTATCCTGATCCGAATCACTGGAACTGAACTGTGCCTGTGTGTCAGTGTGTGTGTGTGTACGTGTGTGTGTGTGTGTGTGTGTGTGTGTGTGTGTGTGTGTGTGTGTGTGTGTGTGTGTGTGTGTGTGTGTGTGTGTGCGTGTCTGCGTGTGTGCATGTGTGCATGTGTGCGTGTGTGTGTGTGTGTGTGTGTGTGTGTGTGTGTGTATGTGTGTGTGTCTGTCTGTCTGTCTGTGCGTCTGTGCATCTGTGTGTGTGCGTTCAATTGTGCTTGTCATGTTTGACTGAGCATTAATACTCTCAAGACCAAAACCAAACAATATTTATTTGGTATAACAAGCAACATGGCTCAATATGGCCCAAGAGCACTTCAATATCCTCCCCACCCCCCCAAGAAAGCAGCAGTTATATCAAGCATAAACTGATCAATATCTCAGCATCGTCTTCCTTTTAGCATTCTGGTCTATCTTGGGATATTTAGATGGCAGGTATGTGCTCTGTTTCCATCGCTAAACATCCAGCATTGTACATTCTTATGCATAGCGTAACATAGTTGGTCCAGGTGGGCACCAGAGAGAGCCATAGCATCATTGAAGTCCTAGAAAATCATCAAGTATGGTTAGGACTTATTCTACATTGTGTACCCCCACTCAAAATTTGAGGCATGCCTCCCTCTAGTGGTCGGCTTGAGAGAATGTTGTGAGGCCGTTGACATTGTGTGCTATGAACGTGACATAAACCAATTAATTTGGGGATGGAGATTTTGAGTGCAGAGTTACCGAATCAATACAAATATAGATAGCTAATGGAGGGAAGACTCACCTTAATTATCTGAGTGGGGGATGCATGAAGACCGTCGTGATTTGCACATGGTTTTCTGTGAAGATACAAAATAAATCACACTTTAAATACTAAATGAAAAAATAATCAGCTAATGTTTTTTAATAATTTGATAATATATTAAGCTCACAGATGAATAAACTATGTTTAGCATTCAATTGTTTGTAACATTCTTTGCATTTGAGCAGCATGGAGGCAATGTGAATACTAAGCGATGAGCCAGCAGTTTATCTTCAGGAAGTGAATGAAACATTAAGTGAGTGCTTGGCATACCATAATAAAAATTATGCAAGACTGAGAGGTTCCTACGGTACCTTAGTAAAAAGGCGATAGTGGAGCACAGGGTCAGAGAGCCATGGATGTCTCAGCGCCTCGGACGCCCCCATCCTGCAGCTGCACAGAGGACACGTCATCCCAGTGTTAAAGGGTAAGTATCAAACGGATACTTGATTCGGATTGGCTCGAAGTCGTAAAATAAACAGGTGTGTGTTTAAATAAACACACACCTGTGATCGCACAACAGTTCATTTTTTGATATTAATGCGCCTGTTTAAACAAAATAAGGGATGGGAGCAGTGGGGAGAGTCGTAAAGGTTCACACACATTGGGTTCCATAGGAGCAAGTGTGTGTGTGTGTGTGGGGGGGGGGGTTGCCAAATATTGCCAAAATTCAGTGTAGCCAATAGAAAACTACCACTCTGGAAAAGTGTTTTTAGCCAGAAGTAGCAGACTTCTTGTATTTTATAGAGAATGTCTAACCCATTTAACAACTTTATACATTTTTGTCAACAATTACACAGAAATGTTTACCTACACTTCTTGAGACCCTTCTTGATTTTGGGGGTTTACTTACCCTTTAAGCATGTTTAACAGAAAACAGATACACAATAATAATACACAAAACAATGAAGGACAAGACATGTAGGATACCTCTTGTTGAACACAAGGAGCCTGGTGATGAAGTCCTTGGCTTCCTCGGAGACAGTGATGAACTCCTCCTCCTCGAAGCTCCACTTGGCCGCCAGGATGTTGTTCAGGGTGTCGTTGTCATCGTCACCCAGGAAGGGGCACAGGCTACTCAGACTGGAGGGGGGGACAGAGGTTGCTGTGAACCGCAGAGATAAACATGTGTATGTGTGTGTGTGCATGTGCATGTGTATGGTTGTGGGTGAGATGCAGTGTGTGTGTGTGTGTGTGTGTGTGTGTCTGTCTGTCTGTCTGTCTGTGTGTGTGCATGTTTGTGTGTAATACATCTGCATGCTTACTTACAGCATGTACGTAATAACTCCCAGGCTCCACATGTCTGTGTTGAATGACACAAAGTCATAGTTGACCACTTCTGGAGCAAGAAACTCAGGGGTGCCAAAATTCACTCGCAGCTTTTCCCTGGGCTTATATCTATATGGGGAGAAATGTATGAGACCCACACAACATAGCAGGCGTATTTCACTACTCTAGTAGTGAATGATAAACTGCAATAAGCCAAGACAGGAATACGGACCAATGTGTCATCAGGATAAGGGATGGAAATATTAAACTCACATTCTTGCTAGGCCAAAGTCGATGATCTTGACCTTGTTGGTGACTCTGCTTACACACAGGATATTCTCTGGCTTTAATGGGTCCGGGAAGAAAAATAAAGTTTATAAAATATAAGTTCCAGTTCTTGATTCTGATTGGCTCAAAGCCAAATAAACACTCACATGTGACTGCATAACAATTCATTTTTAGTTCCAGATTTACAGTGATGTTAGAACAGCTATAAGGCATTGTTAGCTGTTCTAAAATCACTGTAAATCACAGCCTCTTGTGGCTTATTGCTTACATGTATTTAGTGGATTGCTTTTACATTTAAGTGTGCATCTTTTCTTTTGAATTCACTTCTAAACCACACACAAACCAATGAGATGAAAAAAAGACAAATCTCGGACCCAAGACAGAAGTTTGGCTACCTTCAGGTCGAGGTGCAGGATGTACATCTTGTGCATGTGCTGCAGGCCTTCGCAGATCTGTCTGATGAAGCTCACGGTCTCCAGCTCCATCAGAGTGTAGTTCTCATCGATGATCCGGTCGAACAACTCGCCTCCGTCAACACTGTGGCCACACAGACACACACACACACACACACACACACACACACACAAACACACCAGTTCACCATGTTAAAGTGCAGGTCGCACTGTTCAAAGTCACCTACTTTGAATGCAAATACACGTTATGAAGATGCAGGTTGGGGTGAGGCACCATCTAGTTTCACAAATCAGACTTTAGATGAATAATCTGAAGCCTGATAGCAGACAAGCTCAAATCTGGGTGAACGGGGCATTTCACTTTCTTTCGCATTATATTTGTTTCGACCAATCATGTTGCTGGAGGCGGTGATCTGCCTCCAAGCGTGCAATTGGCAAACAGCGAACACAAACTCGGTCAACACTAGAAAGATTTTCCCTAGACTGGCCACTGCAGAAATCCCCTTCTGAAAGCTTCATCCAATCACACTGTTTTCTTTGGTAGAATATCGCCGTATCGAAACAGGAAACAAGACGTAACTCCGCCCCTTGCAGTTGTTGGTTTCCAGCACAGGCTCTTTGCTGTCTCCCCCCCAAAAGTTATGTTATGACATAAAAGGACTGCTGGATGACTCAATGACGCCTACAGGTAGATATTGGGGGTTCGAACCCGGAACCTTTAGGCTGGGAGTCAAAACACTGTAACCACTAGACTATCCTGCCCCCTTAGCTCGTCTTTTTCATCATTTGAGTCATTTGTAGGACACTATGTTATAGTCGAGCATTGTTAGAGCAGGAACAACCCTTGTCATCAAATAGAAATACGCTACACTGAGAGAAAAGTGAAAAATGACATACAATTCAAGTACAAGGATGACGTCGTTGCGTGACTCGTAGGCGGCGTACAGTTGGATGAGGTTGGCGTGGTCCAGCTGGTTCATGACCTGGATCTCATTCTTTACTATTTCCTATTAAAACATAATACAAAACAAACACAGACAATATCATAAACCACACACATGAACACAGTGACCACTGGCAGCTGTTGTCAGCGATCGGACAATGCCTCTTGTTTTCTAGGTCAAATATCTCCCACCAAAGGAAAATAACATTCCTACAGCTTGTTATTTCACAAGAGGCCTTGGGAGCAAGCATCCCCCCCCCCCCCCCCCCCCCAGCGCTCAACATCATGTAGGAGTCCCCTAAATAGAACAGTTGCCAGCCATAAAACGGTTCTGTATTGTTCTACTCTTCATATCACACCTGATCATCATAACCAACACACATCCACGTTACCTTTGAGCACCTTGAAAAGTGCTATACAAAATAAATGTATTCTTATTATTACCTTCTCCTTCTGACTCCTGGCTTTGATGACCTTGGCCGCCAACGTGAGCCCAGATGAGTTCTCCACACATTTATGGACCTGGCCGAAGCGACCCCTTTAAAAGAAATGCGTGTGTGTGAAAATAAAACATTAGTGCCCCTGTCTCTGTAACCAAACCTGCATTACTGCGGCTGCATCCGCTGACCATGCAAGCCATTCAGTCGAAGCCTAATCCCCATGTGGAGGAGGTCAGACCAAGAAAAGCCATCTCTTCTTACCTGCAATGTGTACTAGAATCCTACAATGTCACCACAATCCCTCAATTAACACACACAGTGCAGTGACAGTTGCCTATTTGTTATTTGTTTATTTCACCAATAATCAGATCATGGTGTGTTGGATTATTATTACGATTATCATAAATGTTTTATTTTTTTATATTCAATCAGAGGAGGGGCTGCCGTTCTCTTGTCTCTTTGAAGATGTGAATTAACACTAAGTGATTAGCTACCAGCTGGCAGATGGGATACGCTTTCACATGCCCAGCGGTCTTCAAGTAAAAATAACCTCTGTGACTCTGGAGCTATGAACAAGGGGGGGTGGCAGGGAGTGTTACGCAATTAGCCTCCTTGTATGAAGACACTGTCTCTCTCTCTCTCTCTCTCACGCTCTGATCTGTAGCTCATCACCTTACATCATTATCTTCTATCTTTTCCATTTTGAAATTAACACACAGAGAGCTGCAGCAGCACTACTGACCCCCCCAGGATCTCCTGCTGGTTGATGGTGTAGAAGTTGTTGATCTGGTTGGGCTTGGCTGAGACAATGCGGTGGTTGAAGGGGGCCACCGGAGGGGGGCTGTTGTCTGAACAAACAAAGCATGCATGACGAGGACGAGGACGAGGACGAGGAGGAGGAGGAGGAGGAGGAGGAGGAGGAGGAGGAGGAGGAGGAGGAGGAAGAGGAGGAGGAGGAGGAGACAAATGGTCAGTTAGTGGAATTAGCACCATATGTTTACTCACTTTGATCAACATAAGACTTGAGATCATATGGATGAACCCATAATTCTGACCGCAGAATTTCAAGATGGCCGTTTCACAAAATCTTTTAGGTTCTAAGAAATAACTAACTTATATATTACATTATGAATATTATTGTTATGCTTTGACAGGTACTGGCATACATGAATAAACAGATACACATGCTTAAAGCACATAAACTTCTATTTATATCTCATGGGCCTTTAAATAGCGCAAAAAACCTCTAGTAAGCATGTTGGCTCAGGTTTTAGCTTGTCTTCCCACCGGGAAAAATGTACTAATGCTGGCCAAGTTTGTGTTTGCTGTTAGCTCTTACAGATCCCCGCTCCCAGCAACATGATTGGTCAAAACAAATAAAATGGAAAGTCCCGTTCACCCAGATTTGAGCTGGTCTGCTCTTTGATTTTAGATTCATCATCTATATTATTAATCGAAAGTCTGATTTATGAGACTTGTTGAACACTGCCAGGCTCACCGATGAAGAAGAGCTCTGGAAGATCGTCGTCCTCACTCTCAATGTCTTGTACCTCCTCTCTCTTCTTCTCTAACTTCTTTATCAGGTCCATGTGGATTTCCACCCCATCTGCTTTGAACACAGCCCAGCCGTCGGACTCTGGTTTCTGCCGCTCTTTGTCCTCTTCCTCCTTCTCCTCACCTTCATCATCCACCTGGCTCTTAGTGTGGTCCCCGGCATCATTGTTTTCAGAGGTCATGTAGGGTTTACTGCTCGTGCTTGTGGTGACCTCTGGCGTCTGGTCCTGTTCAGCCTTAATGTGGTAATTGCTGTTAGAACAGAGGGCATTGCGGTTGTTGTAGTTGGTTTGTACAAATTCATTTTTTTAGTTTGTGGAGAGTTACGAGTTTGTTTGGAGGAATTGTCAGGTATTATCTGGCAATGCTTTTTTTTTAGGGGAAATGATTCATACAGTGTAGGTATTATCATTGTTTTCTGTTAATTATATTTCAATACAAAATATAAATGCATACATATTCGTATATTAATATTCATAGAATATGGCTCATGGAATTTCATGCACCAAGTGAAATAAACAGCATTCTCAGTCTGTTACGAAAGCTTTTTTTACAAATCAATCACTGAGATACATGAAACTTACTGAATTAGAAGAGCTTGAGTTAATAATTACTTTGAGGTTTAGTTTAGTTAAGTTTAGCTAGTTTAGAAATAGGCTACCTCGCAGGAATGACATCTTTGGGAGAATCCTGGATAGCACAGCTTTCCATTTGCAAAGGAGATGCCTCTTCCTTGACCCCTTTGGTCAATCCCGACTGTCCTTCTTCTTGTTTGTCTTCATCGCTCTTGCACTCCTTTGCAGCCGTCTGACCATCCCCTTCCTCCTCCTTCTTGCCATCTTTCTTAGACACGTCTTCTTCAAGCCCTTTGCGGCCCTCGGGGCCAGAGGCCCCCTGCTCCTGTGGACCCGACTTCTCGGTGTTCTCCTCGTTGATCTTCTGCACCTCCTCAAGCAGTAACACTTGCTTCCTCAAGGAAAGAGCATCTATAGGGGCACAAAAAAAATATTATTATAGTATTATTAGTATATATATATTGTATATATACAACTTGTTTAATCTATAACAACTGTTATATATATAGTATTATTTTTGATACAGCAATTAGTATTAGACCATATTAACACTGTTATAAAACATATGTATTATTATTTTTTTATATTGCAATTCATTTACTGTAAGTGACTAATATGTCCAGCCTCGATTCAAGATTCAAAATCTGTTTCTCTCTGGAGGTCGGTCTAGCCAGGCTTCAAGTCAATGGTGGATTTAGTTATGGGCAACATGGGCAGCCGCCCAGGGCGTCATTTGGCCGGGGGCGCCACGGACCGCTCGCAATTATTTTTGTTGACATTTGCGCGATCGAATTTCTATCACTTATTTGGACGTCACGTCAATGATATCGTGTGTGGGTCAGTGGGTGCCCTGATTCTCTCACACCCAGGAGTAGGAGATGGGGAAGGGGAAGGGGGCCGGGGAAGGTTGACCTCACGCCATACAAGGTAGAACCGCCACTGCTTTAAGTTATGGCCAAACCACAGGGGTGCGGACCAATCAGTGTACGGATTGGTCTGCCAGTAAGGCAGCTACGGCTGTGGTTTAGGTGTGACGACAGCGAGAAGCAACTCTTTGTTCCAAAACAACAATGGTGGCTCCTAAAGAGGTTAGCGTAGATGCTGCTAAAGCATCAATTATATCTGAACCAATCTCAGAACCCAATCGGCTACCGTCTGACGGCGATTTGGCAATATTTCTGGCAGACCGGTGTAGCCAGTGGATATCCGAGCCAAGACATCCTCTTCCATGCGCCGGTCATTGTTTGCAGTCCGATTAGCAACTTGAAATGAGTGAACGGAGTTGGGGTTAAGAGACGACGTCTATGACCCGATTGTTTTACAAGTAGCCTTTTCACAATAGCTAATGAAAAGCTAAAACGTTGTCAGACGATAGGCGATGGGTTTGCTCTCCACACGGACTGTATTCCCGGATGCAACCAATTTAGGTCAATACTACTCAGACTACTAACGGACTACAGATGCCAAAATCTTGTCCTTTTGCCTACAGATTCTGCATTCATATGCATATATCTGCTTGTAGTCATTATATCTGAACTGGAGAGTATTTCTTAACTTAAGATGAAGAAAGAATGCCACTGAAATATGTTATACAGCATGATATTTGCTCTCTCTACGTCATATGGTTCGTTGCTCTGACTGTTTGACGTAAGCCTGTGATAGACAGATGGTTCATCCAACCACCTGCCAAGTATTTTTTGGAAGTGCCCGCCCTTTTCCAGTTTCCATGGAGGTGCAATAAACCATCTGGTGCATCAGGTTATATATAATATGTCACCCTAACCCACTAAAAAGTTTGGTGTGTCGCGTACATGCTGTGCTTAGCAGTACGTTGCAGTGGTTTGCGTCTTGTCTGCAAGGAGCACTGACCATGTATCTCTCATCACAAGTAGAGAGAAACCAAATATTCATTTATATCATCTGTAGTAGACACATTAAAGCATACAATCAACATTTGAGTAAATATTCCCTCATGTTTGTAAGCTGATAGTGTTTGTGTTTCCTGATAGTGTTAGTGTTGGTGGTATGTAGACAGAGGCAGTTTTTGTGTGTGTTTTTAAAGGCGTTGTGTTATTGACGGGAGCACCTGCTGCCGTGTCCGGAGGCTTCTTCTTCTTCTGTGCTTTTAAGCTTTTGAGGCTCAAACATGGCTTCTCTTTTGCTTCTTTCGCTTTCGGCTCCTTAAGCTGTGAAATATAATATAGATATATTTATTATATATTTAAGAGGCTGCAAATGGAAAAAACACTAATAAATGTGCTGGCTTTTGCTTTCAACATATCAGTGTCTCTGGTCAAATTTGGGCATTTTGCTTTGCTGCACTTTGTTTTGCTGCATATGTTCATGTGGAAAAAAAATATCTCTTTACTTACTTCAACGTATTATTAATAGGCTACAAGTGCAGCTTTCACATATCCATTTCTAATCTGACATTATCCACTCCGACTCAAACCCGAAAATTAAACCACAAGCTTTGAAATCAGTGTGTCAGGTAAACAAAAAGCACAAAAAACACTTAAGACAGTAAATTAAATGTGTTCAGGCTTAAAAGTATATAATTTGAATGGATCACTATGTCACTACAGCGCTATATATTACACATGCTATCGAGGGGAACCTACAAAGACTCCATATTTGCGGGGCGAGGGTAAATGCTTTGGTCCGTGGAGCTTTGTCTTGTGAGACGGCACTGCAGTGCTGGGTTCACATACCGACGTTACGGCCTGAGTGGCTTTAGTAGAGGTGTTCTGTTAAAGAGACAGGACAGTAGTGCTCGGCAGTGTGACAAGACATGCACTTAGGATGGGAGAGAGACATTTGTTAAATGAGGACGTCAATATGAGGTATGACAGTTCAATCTGCTGGTTTTGCTGTTGGGAATTCGCCCAAGGGCCACAGAACAAATATGAAGATACACAAATGATAAACATACAAGACATGGCTGTGGTCATTGGGAGTTGTGAGTTGCATTTACAGACAAATGGATGAGGATTGAGGAAAGAGGGACGTTACAACAGGAAGTTAACAGCGTATAGCTAATGCATGCAACAGCTAAACCTGCCGCCAAGGTTGCAAAATGCTGTCATTGCGTGCATTGAACTCAAACAGTTGCATGCATTTTTATTAGTGATGGCAGATGAAGGCTGGGAATTTATAGCTCATTGCAGTCGTACTCAGCAGAATTGCAACGCTGACCCTCTGTGGAAAGTTTCAAAAGAGAGACATCCAGAGGCCATTTCGAATCATATTTCAGTGTAGGCCTATAAGGTGGGGGTTGGGGTGGAGGAGGCATGTTGACCATCACACCATCTATGCTAAGAGGGTCTCACATATACGCTGCTCGGGTGCTGTGAGGTAAACACAGCCCTGCTTTCAGAGTGGCACGGAGGTATTTTAAGCTTTCCACCAAGACATGCGTTTTGTTTGTTTCTCCGGTGGAGGACAAATCTCCGGGAAGGGGGTTTGAGGACAGTGTGCGGCACTGGTTAAGCAGCAGACATCTCACACCTCTGGAGGAGGTGGGAGATGGTGCAGCCACCTGACCAGCTCTGACGACAACGGAAATTCTTGAAATCTGACTCACTTGGAAGCCATCGCAGTCATATTCGGTCATAAATCATATGAATATAGAACAGCCAACGCCTCGTCGGGACGGATTGAGACCGTCTCGCTTCAACGTGAGTCACTGTGACAAGTTCTGTGACAAGGTTTTTTTTTGTCTCAATACAGAAATTGATTGTTCTTATATAGCACCATCCACATATTATTATAAATATACAAATCTGGTATGCACTACCCTAGTTGGGAGTGAATTGAAGTGTGTTAAATGTATATGATTTGCTTTAGGAGGTTAGGACATCTTGAAGTGCCGCTTACTGTAAAGCTTTAGAGGTGAACAATGATCACTGTCATTCTCCACATTAATAATAATAACAACAATAATAACCTCAGTTGGTCACCAAATTTGGTCGAAGATCCATTGGGGATGAGGAGCAACCACAGCCAAACCTTTCCTCTATTGCTAACTAGGCTCAAAACTAAATGGAAAGGACGTTTCTATGAAAATGCTTCTGTTAAGAACAAAGATTTTACAAAGTGGAGAAAGTCAAACTTTAGGACTTCCTGCAGACTTCCTGATGTTTAATTTAGATCCTGTGAGAGGACTTGTCTACGACACGTTTGTAGATTATCTTGATGTACTACGTTTGTATAGTATCTTGATGCACTGTATTAAGTTTTAAGTCGATTGTGGAATTCTGTGGATTGGTTTACACAGTACATATAGATCACACCATTTGATCACTAGGGACTACTACATCAGACAGAGAAAATAGTGACAGCAAGAGAGAGAAAGACTGACTCATCACTATGGGTTGACACTGGACCCTTTAAGACCTCAAACACTGCCTTACACCAAATACAGCCTTTCTAAACCTGGCCACACACAAGCATTTCAACCCCTGCCCCATCGTGGCCCTGTCGTGCCCTGTGTCCCTTGGCATACCTCATGCCTAGAGGGCACAGGGAGGCCCCTGCATGGGACATAAATAGTATACAACAGCATTCAAAGGGGACAAAAATAATCTGTTGTAAGCAATCATTTTATTGTGCTGTGATGTTAACTTGACTATAAAGTAAATTTTTTAAAGTGGCAATCTCGAAGATTTCCGTTGAGTTCTCTTTGGCGACAGCTATGGCGATAAGCGGTAATTGCAGGTATGTCGCCACCGACACCCAGTTCGTAATGTTCATAATACTGCAAATGCAAGGGCTTTCATCAGTGGGCCATAGGCTCAATCACCATTGTGATCTCATTCGGCGATAGATAATGACTTAACAGACATCTATTAACATGAAAATCTTCGAGATTATTACTTTACCTTATGATGATTATACTATGATTAATATTAATCAATCTAAGCCATTAGCAACTTGTTCTCCACCTCACTAGAAAATATATTTTATTTATTCATACCACCTTCTTCTATGCGGCACTAAACGCACAAGCCAAGACACTTTTCTAGGTAAGAGAACTATTTCTGCGTAGCGAGCGTTGCTGCCATGATCATTTTCAAGAAGAGATCATGTGCCAAGAACAAGACACACATCGAGATTTTAAAATAATTGGCATAGATGCCATAACTATGCCATGACATACTATGTCTGCACTAAGGCATACAGTTTGTTTTAATGGACTCATGTTTGTAGTGTTTTTAGCGTCCCATTCTCACCTTGTCGGCCTTCTTGCTTACTGTGTCTGTGGACGTTTGCCTCTTCGCGGCTATCTTGCCCTTATTGTCGCTCTTGGCCTTGGCGCTCTTCCGAGCGGCGGGGCCCTTGAACATCCGCTCCATAATGTGGGAGCCCTTCACTGTCTCCCCGATGAAACTGATCACCTGCTGGATGCCCAGCACCAGCTTCTCCATCCCTTCCAGCTTCTGGGCCTGCTGCTCTGAGCGCTGGTTCACCACCGTCATGATGGAGCTCATCTCCTGACAAATGTCCCTCACCTCGCCCGTCTGGCGCGGTTGGACCACCTTCAGTGGCGGTGGTACGTGGATCTCCTCATGGTCCACCTTCATGTTCTCCATGTCCCGCTCAATGCCATCGATGTCCTGGGACATCCCATCCAGGCGGTTCAGGACCTTCTCCTGGAGGTGGATGAGCCGGTCCATCTTGGAGCTCAGCGACTCGATGCGGCTCTGAATGAGGTCCATGCCAGAGCTGGGGACGTCTCCCACCATCGCTCCAGCTCTCGGGGGAGGGCTCAGCAGTTTGGAACTCATGGTGTCCCGCTTTCCACTTTGGCACTTGGTCCAGACAAAATTAAAGAGATTTGTGCGACAGAAAGTCTTCTTGAAAAGAAAGAAACCTAGCCGGTTGTACCCGTCATTTATGAGTACAAAACGATCAAAAGATCAAGCGAACCAACAAATTTGACAAATAATATAATAATCCTATAGACAATCCGGACAACAACCTCTTAGATCAAGCAGAAAGCCAGGTCATACCTGAAAAGCTCCAGCTAAAGTCAATATCCGGTCAGAAAGCTTCTGTATTTCTGTCTCTCTCCATCTCAAGCAGCTGCCCCTTCGCACACTAGAAATGGTATGAGGAATGGAACAGGCCAATCTCCATAAATGTAAATGGGACCTTCTACGTCAGCAGGGCGGGAGGGTGTGTGTGTGTGTGTGTGTGTGCTTGTGTGCGTGTATGTGTGTGTGGCATTGCTTGGTCAGATAGATATTTGAGACCCAATGTTAAGCCCACTGCTATGGTCCGCCTGTCTGCCTGCCAGGTGTCAAAATGGCCAATGGACACAATACCTCCGAAGGGTATTGCTATGGAAAGTCACAACTGTAGGACTAATTATTTTGGTGGTTGTTATGGTGGTTGATTTTTGACACTGAGATCTTAACCATAGTCATTAAGTCATTAAGGATCTGCATTTCAAAACAGGGGTTTATATTCATTTTCTGACATGTATTTTTAAGAAGACTGCGGGTTCATTTTAATTTGTTACAATATTATTTGATGTTATAAATTATAATTATTTATTTGCATTATGATCATTATCATTAGTTGTTGTTATTATCATAGTTATTGTTGTATGAGGTAACATTTGGCTACACTACCCCCTGATGGTGAAAGCAAATTTTGTGCCACAGGTGCCATGTTGTAAAGTTATCTTCCTGTAGCTGTGACAGCCGTCTACTGCTGTAACTAGCATCGTTTGCGAGGAAACGTGAGGGTCTTCTCGGGTGAGTGGTAACAGAATCTGTGGCTTCTTCTGCTGAAAGTGGAGAGGGTATCTTGTATGATTTATGGGATGCCTCTCCGCTGAGAAGTGCATTGCACCCCCCAACAACTCCTCTGTGCATATTTTGTCAGACACTCCTGTTAAATACAGTTACGGATCAGTTTTAACTCAGGGCTTGTAATATGGCCATTTTGTTTATTTTCCAACGTCTTCACTAAATAATTAGCTATCCAAGCCCTGAGCTATCAAAAATAACGGCCAAGAAACATTATACAATATGTGTTATTTAACTGAAGTACAATCAAGCGGTTAGCGCGGAAAGAGTGGAGAATGAATGTGACCTACTAAATTCCTATAGTTAGCACCTTGTATTTCCCTTGCCACCATTAATCATTCTTATCACAGAGGAACTGCAAAGTGTGTCGCAAGGTTTCCGTCTAAAAATAACCACTTGCTTCACCCCCGATAGCTGGGGCAAAGGCTATGCTCAGGGAGGACAGTATGGCGGGTGAGGTACAGGTTGTGGTGTTAGTTGTGGTGTTGGGTGCAGGTGGTGGTGGTGGATGGGTAGTGGGCTGTGGGAATGGGGAGGGGTGTATTGGTCTGCTCGACTTCACAAAAAAGCAATTGCACTGATTGGAGTAACATCACACACACACACACACACACACACACACACACACAAACACACACAAAACACACAATTAGATTGAATGGGAGCCAGTGCTTTGCAGTTGTGTGTGTGTGTATGTGTGTGTGTGTGTGTGTGTGTGTGTGTGTGTGTGTGTGTGTGTGTGTGGAGGGGGGGTAGAGGACAGGTGACCTTGAAAAGACAGCAACAGATGCAAATGCATCATCATTCCCATACAGTGGTGGGGGGAACAGGGGGTTGTGGGGGTCACACCTGTGCTACGGGATGGATGACAGAAACACCAGTGGTTTGACTCAGATTGCATCAATTGGCGGCGCATGTGTGTGCATGTGTTTGGGGAGGGGGAGTACCTTCGTCATGGACTGGTGTCCTTGAATAAAACAGAACTCATTTTCAACAGCATAGCGAAAGAAGGTCAGGTGGTCTATGTGTCAGTCATGACATCATATCCAGTCATCCCAAATTCAACACTGTTAAAAATGATTCAGAAGATTGACGTTTGTCGGACCCGAGAAACGCAAGCCAATAGAAAAAAAGAACGCAAATATAACTTCTGCATAATAGAATATTTACATATACATATTTAAACGTTGTATTTAACAACATGTGGTATCGATAGGAAACATTGTGCCTTGCATTGCTGAGGACATTTGAAGGGAATTCAACTAGGCATTACGGTCAGATCACATTGCATAAAGCAGAGATCGTGTTTACATGGCTGACACTCTGACTGACTGTGGTGAAACTAACACTAGTATTACTGATAATATCATGGAAATGAAGCAGTGCCAAGCAGAACCTCAGCATCAAATGGCTCTGTCTGTTGGTCAATGATCAAAATGCTGTCCAGGGATAATGTGACAAAATTATCAGCGTGTTGAGAAAAGTTGACAGCTCCTATATGCAAACAGGCAGACAGACCGTTGTAAGCAAATGATCCCTGGTAATTAATCCAGCAAGAGAGGGAGAGGGAGGGAGAGAGAGAGAGAGAGAGAGAGAGAGAGAGAGAGAGAGAGAGAGAGAGAGAGAGAGAGAGAGAGAGAGAGAGAGAGACAGAGAGACAGAGAGAGAGAGACAGACAGACAGACAGACAGACAGACAGAGAGAGACAAGAAGAGAGTCATGGAGAGGAAAAAAAGAGATAGGATGACCTTCGAAGTGGAACATCTTATTCCTAACTTTACGGTGTGCAACATTTTACCCTCGTCAGTGGAAGGAATCGTATACGGAGAGGGCTTATCAACAAACAAAATCTTTGCCAACATCTCTATGAAATGTCAACTATTCACCCTGACCTCGCCTGTGCACATAATGTAGAAATGTGCACAAAAATATAGTATTTATAACACATTGTTTAATGCAAATGTGTGTTTTCAAGCAAAAAACATTCCCAAGCACTATGCCTACTATCCAAGACCAGGGTGGTGGAGCTGCATGTTGGGGTTCAACATACGTTTTGGTGGCAGGGTTTGACCTGCGTGATAGCGGCCATTTGTATAGCCTCTGAGGTGACATGACCAGGGAGCAGTGGCTCCCTCCCTGAGAACACAATGTACTTGGGAGAAGCTCTGGGGTGGTGTTGTGGGGGTGTGCGGTGCCCAGGGTGTGCTGTCCCCTGGCCAATGCCCCCACTGACACCCAGCCGACTCAGTTGGAAACTGCCACGTACAAACATCCATCCACGGGAATGATGAAACACAACCCCTCGTAATGTCCTAAGTGTCTTGGGCATTCCCCCCCATCAAACCGTCTCTCTCTCTCTCTCTCTCTCTCTCTCTCTCTCTCTCGGCTTAGGTGCATCAAGGACTGTGCTGCATTCATAGTATTTATATTCATAGTATTTACAGTTTCGCATTGCGCTGCCGCTTGGGATTAAGATCGGGTACAACATCAAATGGAAGTTGTAAATAATATTCACGCAAACAAAATAAAAATAACAATAAATAAACACACCTATACAAGAGCTATGTCAAAAAGGTATAAATTGTGTAGGTAAAAAATGTAGGTAGGTAAAAAATGTAGGTAAAAATGTGAATATTTTGAACTAACATACATTAAGCAAATAACTACTAGTTAAAGACATTGCATGTGCATTGCGGAATTTAAGTATTCATTATACTGCAATAACTGTGTATAATCTAACAATAAGAAACATTTACACAAAACGCAAAACTATAAATGCAAATAAATAAACATAAGTGATAGGGAGGGTATATAACTGAAAAATTGTATTCAATCTAATTGATTGTCATTTTCAACTTTGTGTTGACAATGACCTATGGCACAACAGGAAAGCATGTCAGAGATGCAAGTTACATACATGTATAGTGTAGATCGCCTAGATGCCGAGACAGAAATGGAAGCAAGAGAATGTAAAAGAGGTTTAGCCAATCTTGTCTATTTTACACTGTCTATGTTTATACTATGGAGATTTTAAAGGAGGATCGCAAGCTGTCAAAAATATGATATATAACCAATAAATCTATTCTTTGCTGGTGGTACTGAGACTTCCCAAGCGATCATTCACACGCCCCTTCACCTGCCATCCACCTGCCACCCAAGAAACATATAAAACAATAGCCAGCTTGCCCTGAGCAGGACTGTCTCATCTGTCTGTCTGTCATATAGCTAGCTATATAGTTAGCTAGATAGCTATATCTAGCTCAAGTTATTATATGTAAATATATTACACAATGTATTACAAATGTGACTAATTCAAATATGACAAATACAAAACACTAAATGTTATTATTGTATACAATTAAAAATAAGAGTCATTTATATAATCATTTCCAAACAAAAAAAATCACAAAAACAAATGTTTATGTGAAGTATTGCACTGGCGCTGTAAAGTGTACTAGTTGTCATGGACCACTAGAGGACGCTGTCCCTGCACAATACACTGCTGTAGTGCACTCCTACTTATAGCCATCTGCAATACATGAGTTACACAACTATTTGTTACTTTTTTGTTCTTAATATACTTGTTCTTAATATTCAAAGGGATGTCAATCTATCTATATGGCATGTTTGTTTGTTTCAGCTGAAAATTGATGAGCCTCATGTAAAAGTAAATGATGTAATGTATACTTCTATGATAGTATACACTTAAAGTAAACTTTTTTTACTTTAAGCTGCCTATCATCACGTCAATTCTCAAGGCACAATTTTGGACATCTCCAATCACCATATAGTATTGGATTATAAAACACAGAGATGATTGCCCTTGACCTATGAGTCAAAGTGACTTTAAATCAACTGAGCAAACCTGAGTCAAATATGTCTGAGCCAAGATATCAATATCTTAGTTTAATTTTTGTGGTCAATACTGGCCACAAATTGTGCCTCATATTGGTCAAATTTGATTTGCTACATCAGCAAGCAACCAGAACTAATCATATGTATGTTGGGATCTTCTTTGATACTATAACAACAAACAAACAATATTCAAATCAATAACATGTGGTGTGTTGTTGAGAGTGGGTTTTCATACCTGATGCAAATCACATGCTTCTCTATAAACTTATAAAGTATAAGATTTGTAATTTACAGAATTTAGCATTCATTTAATTATTTTTCATTAATAACTGGGTAGGGGTGAGGCTTCTTCTGTGGGGATGTTGAAAGCCTCTTCCAAAAAAAAAAAATGTATAGGTCCAATCAGCTCTCAGGGGAGGGAGTTTTGATTCCTGATGAAGTGGCGCCGCCATCTGGCGACTCCCAAATAAAAGTGTAGCCATCACGGAGCAGCGATCAAAACTGTTTTATCCGAAATAGAAGTTAAAAGGTCGACAGAAATCGTCATGGAAGGCTTTGGAAGAGGAGAATATGTTTTTGCTTGACTTCCAACCGGCAAGAGCAAAGAGAGCAAGAGCGCTGACTTAGATATTTAATCTGATTGGCTGGAGTGTTTTGAAGGCTGGCCTACAGCCACTGGGGTTCAAAAATCAGAACCTTTGGGATGGGAGTCGAACCTTAACACTAGAAGGGCCGCATCCTGTGCCTAAACCCTGCCCCTGAGTATTGGAAAAGGAAGATTCTCAAAAGCCGGCATCTCATTTGTTAGTTTTCTCATGCGGAAGTTAAATATAACCATGCGTTACGGGGGCGGGATCCAATTTGTTAGTGACTCACAGTGACGAAGGAAATCATACATGTCACTAATATGTCATGCGACAGATCTAATTAACCGCCACTAGCTGAAAAAGGCATTTTGGCATAGTGAGACGACTCTTAAAATAGGGATTTCAGCCCCCCCTGTGCGCGTCAACCATCTCCCCTGCGTCAGTGCCATTGAGCAAAACGCATATCAATATCCTGTCAGAGATAATAAGTTACTAAAACAATATAAATATATATATTTTTAACATTATAAGAGTGATTGTTTACAATGAGACGTAGCATCCTCAATATGAATGCCAGAAAGAAAGAGCATGTTTACACTCTGATTAATGTCCAATTATCATGTAATAAAACAGATATGCTGAATAAACCAAATATAGAGAGGACCATAACATATTAACAGTTCCCATTGAGTTCCCATTCAATTGTATTTGATATAGCTATTATATTTACTTCAGAATATGTACAAGACAAATGAGAACAAAACAAAAAATTTAAGTCAATTACGCAGAATTCCTTGAAATGAAATCCACACAAGGTTTTTTTTTACCTGCATGGCAAGTGGCTTGGATGCTCTGTGTCTCCTCTTGTAGCAGAGTATATCCCACAGCTTCTTCCAAACAAATGTGGCAACTAGCCACAAGCTGCTCACCAGCCACGTGTCCCTGCCCTTGAAGAACAGCTCCATGGGTCTTATTTCACTTTTCGCCATTCAGCAAGATTCTTGAGCAGTTCTTCAGACCTATCCGTTTAAATATAACTAGAGTGCTCACGCTGGAAGGCCGAGACGGTTACGAAAGATGGCAGAATGGTGACAGGTGAATATAAAGGTTTTGCAGGATAAGAACCGCCCCCTCCAAACAGAACAAGCACCAACATCTCTAGCAATGTGTTAATCCGGCCAAATCCCCACCCCCATCAGTATTTGCAGTTCTCAGGATGAGGAAAGTTGATTTATCCCCTATGACAAAAGTGTGACAGGTGCATACAGTGTTTGGCCAGTGGCCTCAGTGGTCCAACATACGGTGGAAAATACAAACAAATCTACAAACTATCGGCCCCTTTCTGTAATTCTCCAACTTCCAACCCTTCTTCTCTTTTCCATATACACACACAAACACACACCAGACACAAATAATCAGACACACACACACACATACATACACACACACACACACACACACACACACACACACACACACACACACACACACACACACAGTATACACACAGTCCTTCCTTTCAGAAGGTAACTGGATATATGTACATTCCGAAAACCATTTCAACATGTCAATATAACAACATTTAAGTGGGAAGCTTATGTTGGTGTAATTCTGATCTCTCGGTCATCCGGCCCTGGCCTGTACACAATAGTGCCATTCTGTGGTGTAAAATTACAAATGACAGACACACAGACACACAATAACACACACACACACACACACACACACAGCCGTGATGGCCTGTGTGTAAGTGACACCCAATCTGTTATCATTGGGATTTGACATTTTAACTTCAGTTAAGTCACTGTACCTTAACAATGACACTACCACCTGACATCTGTATGTATCAGCGTCATTTTATTTGACAAGGGGCAGCATCTCTTTAGAGAATACATTACATATACAATCTTACTTCATTGACGAGTGTGTAGCCATAAACACCAGGACTACATTCAACACATATCTCCAGCATATCTGGGACCAGTTCCAGACACTCTTAGTCTTTTGCCAAGAAGTCATGTTATGGACTCACTTCTGGATGCTCGCCGAGGCCCTGCTCTCTCTCTCTCTCTCTCTCTCTCTCTCTCTCTCTCTCTCTCTCTCTCTCTCTCTCTGATGAATAGCTGCTTGGTTTGACGAGCCAAAATGTCCTGTGATCACTTCATTAGCTCCTTTGAAGATTGGTGCACCACACTAGAGTTATGTTCTAGATATTTACAACACACGGACCACAACACCCCCCCCCCCCCCCCCCCCCACACACACACACACACACACACACCATTTCAACCTCCTCAATATTCAAGCTTGAGTTGTTGGATCCCACGATGTCTGTTTTGATTGCATTCACGTGTCATTGAATGACTTTAATGAATGTACGATCGGTATTATTATTCTGGTGAAGTATAAGGAATGTACTCACTCAGATAATGGTGGAAAGCCAGATCATAGCAATTGAGTAAATGTCAAGTGTAAGCTGGATATCTTAGCTCTTCATCTCCCTGGTAGTACAACATCTCCTTTCCATTGACTTCTAGTAGTTGCCTATTGCTCCTCAATGTGCTCACCTGGAAGGAAGTACATGTGCAAAGAAGCATTGTAAGTCAGTGAAGTAAGTGTTGTTGTTTTTTTGTTCAGTTCTTTGTTTGCAATTACAAGAATATATTGTCTTTGTGTGTATATAGTATATACACACAAAGACAATATATTCTTGTAAGCAAGCACCATGAGGGTCATGGTATATACTATATACCATGACCCTCATGGTGCTTGCTTGTGATGTTGCTTAGTCATGGTGCACTGCTCAGGTTACTTTAACAAAAGAAAAAACTACAGGACCCACAATGCAAGTGAAACTAACGCCAACATAAAACGACAATGTCCGCTTTCTTTTTTGTTGTATCTAAATACATTTAAGCTACTTAGAAACTGTTGTTTTTTTTCGTTTTTTGAGGGAAAAGTACATTCGGCCACCAAAACGTTTAAAGGGGCAAAAACACAACAAAAACCACAAACGCACATTGTTTTGGTCACGTGGGTTAAAAAAAAAAAAGGTCAAAAGTTTCGCGGGAAAAAAACATGGAGGACGAAGTGACAGCGCCGTCGGCCTCGGAGTCCGTCCAGTGTCCCGTTTGTTCAAAACCCTTCAAACCCTCCGCCATTAACCGACACCTGGACAGGTGTTTGCGGGACGACGACAACCGCCGTCCGACGACTGCGGACGACGAAGAGGAGGAAGGCGGAGGAGGACCGCCGTTCAAGAAATCACGTTTCGTTTCTCCGTCCCTTGAGCCCGTGGGTACCACCAATGGCCCCACGGCAGCCGCCTCCTCCTCCTCCACCTCCACCTCCACGGTATTCTCCATGTTTCACAGCAGAAAGAGCAAAGCGTCCGCGCATAGTGAACCACCGCCATCTTCCCCGGCGGCGGTCGGCAGAGGCGCGAAACGGCACGCGCCGGACGACGCACCCCTTGCGGGGACGGAACCGGAACCGACTCGGTCCAGCGGTGGTCCACCACCACCACCACCGTCCCGGACATGCCTACTGACCTCCGACAAGCCGCTGGCGGAGAAGCTACGGCCGAAGACCCTGGAGGAGTACTTCGGTCAGAGCAAAGTGGTGGGAGAGCACACGCTGCTCCGCTCCCTGCTGGACTCCCAGGAAGTCCCGTCGCTGATCCTGTGGGGGCCGCCGGGATGCGGGAAGGTGATTGATGATGGGCGTGATGATCCACGTTTGCAGTTATGCATGAGGCTATGCAGAGTATAGGCTAATGAAAGAAATGACAATGCATGCGTTGTCTTTAATGTCTCCAGTTATGTGTATGCTGGGTGGCGGGTGTCTTGTCAATCTGTGATGATGATGCGTGGATGAATATGACCAATATTGATGTACAATGTGCAAAGTCAAATGCTGCAATAAGTTGCTGCTGTTTCCCAAGTGAAGATGCATGGATGAATATGACTAATATTGATGTACAAGGTGCAAAGTCAAATACTGCAATGAGTTAATGCTGCTGCCCAAGTGATGATTTTCTGTTCCTTATTGTGTGTCTCTCTGGTTTCCTCTATCCCCAGACCACTCTTGCTCACATCATAGCCAGCAACAGCAAACAGAAGGGAACGGTGCGCTTTGTTTCCCTGTCTGCCACCAGTGCAAATACCAGTGAAGTGCGAGAAGTGATCAAGCAGGCGCAGAACGAAATTCGGCTGTTCAAGAGGAGGACCATCCTGTTCATTGACGAGATCCATCGCTTCAATAAATCCCAACAGGTAGACTCGGCCACTGATGTCATTTATGAGTTCCAGCTAATATATTACATTTTTTGGGGTCAATTTTCAGTATAGCCATGATATCATATATATTTGCCCGTGTGCTTGGTCTTAAAGGTCCGACTGTGATTTAAACACACAAAATATAACTTCTATGTACATTTATGTTGTCTTCCTGGATCTCCACTTTCAGGTGTGTGTGTGTGTGTGTGTGTGTGTGTGTGTGTGTGTGTGTGTGTGTGTGTGTGTGTGTGTGTGTGTGTGTGTGTGTGTGTGTGTGTGTGTGTGTGTGTGTGTGTGTGTGTGTTTTGGCAACACACGTGTCCTTTAAGTTTGGTTGTTGTGCCTGTGTGTATTTACATGCCATTTACAGTCAAAAACATTCCTAGCATAATAATGTTTATCTTGCTCCTTGTCTTCGTGTGTGTGTGTGTGTGTGTGTGTGTGTGTGTGTGTGTGTGTGTGTGTGTGTGTGTGTGTGTGTGTGTGTGTGTGTGTGTGTGTGTGTGTGTGTGTGTGCAGGACACCTTCCTCCCTCACGTGGAGTGTGGCACGGTAACCCTGATCGGGGCGACCACGGAGAACCCCTCCTTCCAGGTAGGGCTGCACAAATTAATTGCATATTAAATTAATCGAAATCGCGATTTTTGGCCTCTGCAATGAGCTAATTGTGAAATGTAGCAATTAATGTATTTAATTTTAAATAAATTATTTTAAAAACGTAAAAAACTCATTTTGTATGCCTGTTTCATTGAAATCAAATTACAAACTGTTACAAGTCAGCAATTTCATTTAATTAATATCGGGCAAAATAATCGCAATTTATTTTGGGCCATAATGGTGCACGCCTCTTTCCAGGTGAACTCTGCGCTGCTGAGCCGCTGCAGGGTGCTGGTGCTGGAGAAGCTGTCTGTGGAGGCCATGAGCTCCATCCTGCAGCGTGCCGTCGCCTTCCTGGGAGTCCAGGTGCTGGGAGACGGAGAGCAGGCCAAGGAGGAAGACCCCCCGGGCGACGGATCGCAGTAAGTCCCCTCCAGGCTCTGAAGTGCTACGCTCCAGCCGTGGATGCGGCGCAAGCACTTTCAGGGTCCAAAATTAACTTTTAGAATTGTATCCTTACCTGCCAGAGCGGAAAAATCTACCGGCCAAGCAATTGTTTTAAAGGTCTCATTTCATCGTTTTTTCGTTAATTTTGCAGTGGTCTCTAGTATTAATGAATGCCCTGTGAGCCGGTTTTGGTGAAAAAAATGCTCTGGTGCGCCTGTTTCAGGCTGTTCTAGTTTGGAGGAGGTGGTGGGCGGGGAAGAACGAGAGGTTTTCGGCTCTTACTCATGAATATTCATGACATTTAAATGACTTGCCTCTGATTGGCTAACAGCACTGTCCGTCACAGTGATGTTAGCCAATCAGAGGCGAGTGATCCTTCTAGTGCGTTATCAACCATAGACATCTTATACATATGTTACTATATACATCCATTAGATACATTCATGATATAAGATGTCTATGTTATCAACACGACAAATCACCACGATGTCACAACAATATACGTTCTTCCGGGTGGCAAAAGACGAAGCGTTCTCCGATGGCAGAACTAGTAAACAAACCCCTCCATATCATTTGACAGGGCAGAGTGATCGAGAAAACAGTACATTGCTTGAATGAATGATTTTCTTCTTGCAGGGCGCTACGTGACATCTCATTAATTCATACGGGTATGGGAAGTCTCATTAATATATTACGACGGAGTATTAGGGCCACATTAAGATTTTTTTTTTTCATTAAATTACGAGAATAAAGTCGTAAATATTGAATTAATTACGAGAATAAAGTCGTACATATTGAATTCATTATGGCTACACTATAGGCTACACGTTAAACGTTTATTATACGGTTGTGCTCAACCGTGTTTGCCGTATACTGTTTTCCTGAGGGCGGTCTCAAGCCAAGGTAGGCGAGGTCATGAATATTCATACACATTCATACGTCAGACTGTTGGGCTTTTTCTCACTTCCTCGTTTCTGACTTCCTCGTCCGTCTATGTTCTTACATTGGCTAATGCATGCAATGGGGGTAGAAGAACGTTTTCCACGTGCAGCATCCATATGCAACTAGGAGTGACCTATCATATTCCAAAAGGAGCAAGTAAAAACGGTTTACCGGTGAAGGATATGTAATATGTAACCTTGAAATGTTTATTACCTGCCAAATTTCAAATCTATCAGCTATTGGCTGATGGCAGGTGTTCATTTTGGACCCTGAGCACTTTGTATTAGGGCTGCAACGATTAGTCGATGAATCGACAGAAATCGACAGAAAATTCATTGCATCAAATTTGTATAACCGGTTAATCGTTGAGCTCATTTATCAAGTACAATCACTAAACGTTTGCTGCTTGATGCTTCAGAAATTCAAATGTTTTGTTCATGGATCATTATAAAATGAATACTTTAGCAACTTCAAGACATCACTTTGGACTCTGATAACTTGTGATGGCATTTGCTATTATTTATGACATTTCCTAGACTAAATGATTAATTGATTAATCGAAAACATTATCGTTAGATTAACCGACTATGAAAATGATCGTCTATGAAAAGAATCGTTAGTTGCAGCCCTACTTTGTATTGAATAGTGGATGGCACGGTGGCTCAGTGGTTAGCACTGCTGCCTCACATGCAATAGTTCATGGAGTTTGCATGTTCATGTCTCCACGTGGGTGTCCTCCGTGTGCTCGGGTTTCCTCCCATACAGCAAAACATGCAAGGTAACATGCCTGCCCTGCCCATAACCAAGGCAAGGGCACTACATACTGGAGTTGATTCTTGGCCCATACACTGCGTCCTACATTGTGGGCCCACTGCTCCTAGCAGGTTAGGAAAACTGAATTTCCCCCAAAGGGATGAATAAAGAATATATTGTTCTTCTTGCTGTTTGGCACGAAAAGCGCTGCATAAACTAGGGATGTTCACGGCTAGTTGACTAGTCGTTGCTGCACTTGGCAGTCGGCACCAGCGGAAGCATGGCATGCGCTATTGATAGAAATATGCATATAACAATTAAACTATGCTTTTTAATAGGCCTAATTATTTAGCAACGTTAAACAACTTGTATTTTCCCAAAACATCTTATTATTCACAGCGCTCTTCACCCCAGTCAGTAACTGCAGTCATGTCAGGTGCGCTGCCGTTCGCAATCAGTTGGTCTTTTCATGACTTCATTTAAATACCTGTTTTAATTAGATGTAGAATAATAACCATGTTATGAACGAGCTCATGCTGAATCCTTCAGCTAATGCTGAAGAATTGAACTCTGCTGCGTGCCCACGGCAGCGTTCAGCTGTTCTAGTTACTCCGGAGGCGCATCGTTGAAATGTCAATCAATTCACTCAGTTTCCCAGTAAAGAAACCATGATCCGCCGGATTATATTTACTGGTGTCTTAACTTTCTTTACTGAACGGCTTGCTCACTCAGTAAGCGGATCAATAAAATGTAATGAGAAGTAAATGTAGTAAATAAAATACATACACATACAAGATGTGCAGTGAAATGAAAGTGGCAGTGCTTGTGGGATTGTGCAACAACATCAGTCACAGTATTTCCAATTTCCTTGCCTTTCTCACCAGTGTGAGTGTCCATATGTGTTGCCCATGTCATATCCTCTGTAATATGGACCAGGTATTTAGAACTGCTCACCCTCTCCACAGTAGTCCCATTAATCCACAGTGGTGTGTACTTCCTCTGTCGTTGTGCTCTCCTAAAGTCCACAATCAAGTCCTTGGTTTTGGTGACATTCATGAGGAGGTTGTTGTCCTGGCACCAGAGTGACAGGTCAGCCACTTCCTCCAGGTTGGCCTTCTCATCGTTGTCGGAGATCAGGCCCACCACCACTGTGTCCTCCGCAAACTTGATGTGGGAGTTGTATCATTGTTATCATGTCTCTTGACAAACAAAGATTTATTTTTCGGATGATTATTTAGATCTAAAGGGGAACCCAAAAGCTTTTTTTTGTTTTAAACGTCTTATGTCGTATATGATCGTCAACAATAGTCTATGCCATTTTGTCACTGACCGCATCATCATTTAAAATAGGATTTTGTTCTAAAAACATTACATTAAGCATTTCAGATGGCTCTTATGTAATACACACTGTTCTTTCCGACCGATGTTTGGTCGGAAAAAGAGACTAGTCGACTAGTCGTTCACAAAACGTCAGTTTAACCTTCAGGGTAATTAGTCGAAAGGAACATCCCTAAAAAGATTTGAGTTTGTCATGGATGACGGTATGGTCTTGCCTTCTGCTTCTCTCATCTTAAAGAATCCTTTAAGGTAATGTATGTGCGTCTCAGGTTGAGTGACGGACACAGTGCGGTAGGTTGGAATCCTAGCCGTCAACTCCCAGCATGTGTTGACATTGAAGAGACTGGGGGGGTGGGGGTGGGGGGGGGGTGTTGTTATGTGAGCATTGAAAGCTGCTCACATCATTGAATGCTTGCCAATGGAGGGAAGCGCTGTTTGATCGATGTCTGATTTATAGTGGCTGATATCACATTTCTGATGTCTACACTTCAACATCACTTTTTTATAACACATTCCGAATGAGCTTCCACATGACCGATAATGATACTGATGGACACGTATTCTTGTGTTTTTTCCCTGTCAGACCACAGGTCTACATTGAACAGAGGGCTCTGGACACCATAGCCCACCTGTGTGATGGTGATGCCCGGGCGGGGCTCAACGGTCTGCAGCTGGCCGTGCAGGCGCGGGTAGGCATGGTCCGGCCGGGGCAGACCTGTCCCCCGCAGCGGGTCGTGGTGCAGGAGAAGCACGTCAAGGAGGGTCTGCAGAGGTCACACATCCTCTATGATAAAGCAGGTAACGGCCCACTTTGGAGTGCCAGATACATACATGAATTCAGGAGGAATTGAATAATGTTGGTTTCATTTGTAATACTTTATTGGGCCTCCACACTCCACACACACAAAATTTCATGCTTGGTTAGTAGAGCGACTGCCCCCTGCATACAAGGGTTGTACTAGTCGTTATAGCAACCGTCAACCATGTCCTTGAGTCTAACACCATGTGAAGAGGGAAACATTAAAAAAAAAAAAAAAGATTTGTCTGTGCTGCCTGGACCCTATGCAAGAATAACGATGTGTGATGATGGATAAAAAGATTGTGTAACTGTTAAATTACAGATCCCCCAGTAGTACACATTAAGCAGGGTACGTACTCTATATGTGTAAGGGTATAAGAAGTGCTTGCATGCAAAGCTGATGAATTTGCCATATGTCAAGTAACATCAGCTGGCCACCAATTTAAGCCGATCAGAAAAAGGAATTGCAATAATCCCTTTCAACAGGTGTGGTGATACACAGGCTTTATTGGGAGCCAGGCATCATCTTTTGTTGAGCCTTTTTCAGCACAACATTAATGCATTCTGACATGGCCTTTCAAATTAATAATTAATTAACAATTAAACTGAAACCTTTTTTATGTATTTTTTATCATTTTCAATTAAGTCAATAGTCAAATCTCCTGGGGCCGTATTCACAAAGCATTTTATCTTACCGCTAGGAGTGCTCCTAACTCGCGCTAAAACATTTTACGTAGGAGTTTTTTCTTAAAAGTTATTCACAAAGCCGCTGAGACCTACTCATACTAAGGATAAATCACTAAGAGTGAACTAAGAGTGACGCGCCGTTGCTATGGATTACGTCGATTCTCGTGCACGAGTTTGGAAGCGGTCAGTGCGGTGATTGGTTGTTCAGAGCAGGCGGTCTCTGTGGAAACGAGCCCACTGAATCACCGAAGAACAAGGAAGTAGCCTCGGCTAGACATCCCTATCAAATAGTTATGGACAGTGCAGTTAGCAGAATACACGCATGATGACAAGTTTGTGCAGACCACGATAATGACGTTGTAGCCTATATGCACGTTAAAGAGAAAGAGAGATAAACAATAAAAACAATAAAAATACGTAAATTGCATTAATTCAAGGAGGCAATTAAAAGCACCCTGCAAACTATTATTCAATGAGCATATCTCCACTATTCAACACTTTAAATAACAGCCCATACCGGTTGTGGAGAATGGCGCATACAGTGATCACTGTGATCACATCCTCTCTCCACAAGATTTCGTGTATTTTTGTGTGCCCTAACATATATGGAGGAACACGGCAAACAATAATAAATATGGATTCAACAAATAAAAGGCGACAAAGAGCTAATACGATGTTTTTTACGCATAGGACTAATCGTAATCTGCGTAATCACTTGCATGTTATACTTTAACTGTGCTCCCGGTTGTGGACTGAGATAGGGTGTCAAGACGTCTTGCAGGGACAGCCACTGTCACCCAGCAAGTGACACCCAACTGGTACATGGCGCCTCACGCCTCAGACCGCTCCCCATTAAAATACGCGAATCATGGGTAGACCCTGCAGGCCACTTCGCAACATCAAGAATGTTAAAAGTTGCATCAAAAACAATCTGCGTGTTGGTGGAATGTACTTTCTTTCTATTGACGAACACGTCCTCATCTTTTGATGGCGCAATTATTTGTATGTGCGTCCCGTCAACAGCACCGACCACACAGGATCAAAGCCAACTTCATGGCATGCAGGTATGCCGATACCTGCATGCCATGAAGTTGGCTTTGATCCTGTGTAGTTGTTGATTGTCCAAAGGAAACCGAATAAACTGTTGGATGATATTAATGGTATTATTTCAGCCTTAACCAACTTTGAACTGAGCTCTGTCAGCTCTTCTAGCCTGTATGTAAATATATGATCATTGTGGAATTGTGTGTGTGTGTGTGTGTGTGTGTGTGTGTGTGTGTGTATATTTAGCCTACATATATATATATATATATATATATATATATATATATATATATATATATATATATATATATATATATATATATATATATATGTGTGTGTGTGTGTGTATTTTTTATTCTATTTTTATTATTTTATTATTATTGTGTTGTGTTGGTGTTATGGACCTTTCATGAGATGTGTCCTTAATAAAGTTTGAATTTAATTGAATTGATATGTGGTCTACAGAGCGCGTTGATGGTTCGGTTTATGGCTGACTGATGGTTGCGATATTCCTAAATCGTCGGCATTGCAAAGTTGCATTTTCCCTGTTGCTAAATATCGTTGCCAAACATTTTATTTCCTAATCGTGTTATTCCTGTTAGTCGGGGATGTTATTGCATCCCGCACTAATTCCACAACAAGTTTTATACCCTCACGATTTAGCCTATATCTCTTGATCAATTCACAGTCTTCCACTGTCTCCAAAACATTTCGTCTCGCAGTCATTTTCCGATTCTTTGTGAATAGGTCTTAGTGAGTTAGGAGTCCTCTCGAGGACTTTTAGGCTCTCCTAGACTTAGGTGTTACTTTTAGGCCTAAAATACTTTGTGAATTGCTCTTAGTGAAAAAAATTAGGAGTCCTAAATTTAAGACTGACACGCCCATTATTTTTAGGAGTTTCTCCTAAATTCGCCAGTTAGGAGCTACTTTTAGCGCTAAGATCCTTTGTGAATACGGCCCCTGGTATATATATATTTTCAAATAAAAGGAGTAACAGAATCATTCGTTTCCTTTTTTTTAAGGCCTATTCATTAATTAGCAGACTTTTTTTCACCCCCAACCCCATACGTGTTCATCATTGAAAGCTGAGTGGCTGGTGGTAAAACTATAAGCACTGTTCTGTTTTGATGGAGGGGGTGTGGATGTGAAGGGGGGGGGGTGTGCTTGAGACACCAGTTAATCCTGGCCTTTCAGAGACACATTCAGTCCTCTCTGTTCCGTTGTGTAACATTCAGCTGTCCGCCATGGTCGGATTTACTGTTCCCTGCGATGTCACCATCATCAAACATATGATCTTATTAATGATTTGTCAAATGTTGAGTGAAGTTCATTGTGGATCACATCAAACAACAAACTGTATTGGGCAATTCTTCATTCTCATGTTCCATCTTATTTCTGTCCTGTACTTCTGCTGTGACAACCACATTAGCCGACCATATCTTATCAAAAGTGTGTGTGTGTGTGTGTGTGTGTGTGTGTGTGTGTGTGCGTGCGCGCGCGGTCATGCACACACCCCTACACGGTTTGAAAGTTGTGTCGTTCCCCGCCAGGCGAGGAGCACTTCAACTGTATCTCAGCACTGCATAAGTCCATGAGGGGCTCCCACGAGAACGCCTCTCTCTACTGGCTGGGCCGCATGCTGGAGGGGGGGGAAGACCCCCTATATGTGGCGCGCAGGCTGGTCCGCTTTGCCAGCGAAGACGTGGGTATGGGACAATTATGACCATCTCAACTGTTTTCGTTGTTGTTGTTGTCTTACGACAGTAAACCCCTGGTGGAATCGAATTGTTATTGATCATTAAACTCTTAAAACAAGCATATGTCAAATGTTGCCGAACCATCAGCATTTATCACCAAACCAATACAATCCAAGCAGTTGAGATAAGTAAGGTAATGTGTCCGTTGTTTTGACCTATGCCCTGGGTCTTAGGTTTGGCAGACCCCTTGGCCCTACCTCAGGCTGTGTCCGCATATCAGGCCTGTCACTTCATCGGCATGCCGGAGTGCGAGGTGAGACCCTGGCCCGTCTCAATCAATAGAAACACTTTGGCTTCGTATTGGATTGTAGCTCATGTATAGCTCACTTTACCCCCCCCCCCCCCCCATAAGGTGATCCTGGCCCAGTGTGCCGTGTACCTGGCCCGGGCCCCCAAGTCCGTGGAGGTCTACAAGGCCTACTGCAACGTGAAGGCCTCCCTAAGGAACCACAAGGGACCCCTGCCGTCGGTGCCTCTGCACCTGCGCAACGCCTCCACCAAGCTCATGAAGGAGCTGGGCTACGCTAAGGGCTACAAGTACAACCCGGCTTTCAGCTCCCCGGCGGAGCAGGAGTACTTGCCTGAGGAGCTCAGAGGAGTGGACTTCTTCACTTGGACTCCCTCTGAATGAGCTTCAGTGTCGTGTGTGTATATACTATTGTACTTATTCTTGTCATGTAAAGCATTTATAGCCACAACAATGTTAGAAATATGTAACTGTTTGTCTTTTTTTTTGTCTAATCGTGTAAAATTATTAAAGTTGTGCATTTTGAACAAGTACTACAGACAAAGTTACTCACACATGTAGAGTTTTTATTATTGCCTAATCAACATGTGCACAGGTGTAATCCTCATCATCTTCAGTTTTGGGCCATTGTCTGCAAATAAATCACAGTTAAAAAACAAATATGATAAAGCAAATTCCTATGGCTATTTTTCCACAAAAAGTCAGCTGATCAGTGATATTTTTTTTAATACAGCTAAGCAGGAAGTATCTCACTTGGCTGATCCAGGGGATGTATGAGGCAACCCGGGTGAAGACGGTGGGCTTCTGGGGGGTGTTACAGCCCCGTCCATACACAAAGCTGGTCACTCCTTGGACATACCATCTTCCGTCCCTCCCCTTGCAGTTCAGAGGCCCTCCAGAGTCCCCCTTGAAGAAAAACAAGCGTGAGCCATAAAAATGAAGAAAAACAAGTGTGAGCCATCTATCCACACGCCATGTTTTTTTCTGGGAATTCTTCCCCACATAGGAAAACATGGCGTGTGGATAGATGTTGAATTGAAACGCTGTGTACGTCTTATAGTGTGTTTTACATGGCAGGCCGACTTGCTGTCCCCTCCAGCACAGACCATTGTAGTCTTCACTGAACTTCCCCACCAGTCACTGCGAGCACAAATGCTGGGCTCCACTACAGGAAGTAGAGCCTGCTGCAGTGTGGTGGCCCGGGGCCCACCAGCTATGAGAGAGAGGGTTAGACAAACACAACATTTTTGCTACGACCTGTAGTTACAACCATAGCTTATTCCAAATCTGTATTCCCACACCCCATCTGGGATTAATAAAGTACCATCTTATCTGAAATTCTTGTAATGAGTACAAATATTGCTTGAAGATATAGTATTACAATAGAAGTTACTTCAATCACGTTAAAGCGCATAGAAAATAATAAATCAAAAAATAAATCAAACACAAAACAAAAAAAGCTGTTTCATCGTTGCAGGCGTGTGTGTGTGTGTGTGTGTGTGTGTGTGTGTGTGTGTGTGTGTGTGTGTGTGTGTGTGAGCAGGTTACTTACAGGAGAGTCGACCCCAGCCAGTGACGTAACAGGGCTGGTTGTTGGCAAGCTCAGCTCCTTGCTGTGGCAGGCATGCCAGCTGGACTTTGTCATTGAGAACTGCACTCTTCTCTAGTTTCAGAAGGGCAATGTCATTTCTAATGGGGACAGCGAGATTAAAAAATTAAATGTTTTAAGTATGGATAACTGTTCAACTATAATACTATATGTCATGCATGTGTACATGTGTCATACAGTTGGAGTGCTATCGATTTCCATTCTAAAGATAGAGCAACCCCCATCTGTTCAGCTGCCTCTCTAGGAAATATTCACAGGCCAGGCAGTTCTTGAGTTGAATGTTTACGCACATTCCTCTTACTACCCATATCAGTAGACAAAGTGTCCTAATTCCTAACCATAGACCTGACACCTGTGTTAAAATGCTCAAGCCTCAATGAGCATTGATTCTCCTGCTGAAAATGTTCAAGCAGCCACCATTCAATGTATAGAGCAAGTTCCAGCCTACCCACAAGACACACAGTTGTCATTCCATTTAGGATGTAGGATCATTTTCTCCACCCTGATGGACTGTTCTGGTCCCTCCTGCGTGTCCATGTCGTGCTCCGCAAGAACCACCCGGTAGGTGTGGAACCTGGGCACAAATAGGTCAACCCACCAGTGACCGCCATTGTTATTTTCTGCCAAAATGTAGACGATAGATTTTTTTTTTTTTTTAGATTAGATTCAACTTTATTGTCACTAGCAGAGTACAGGTACAGAACCAATGAAATGCAGTTGACGTCTGACCCGAAGTGCAAAAGAAGCATTTAAATACCAAAGATAAGGATTAAATAGATGCTGCCTCACGTGATGCAGTGTGCAGCCGTTAAGACCCAGTTGGCAGCGATGAGGGTTCCCCCGCACGTGGGGTAGAAGGACTCCAGAGAGACCTAGTTTTCAAAGGACACCTTTAGCAATATTGTGCTGCAGTAGTTAACTCATTTTATGACATTATATAATTATATATCTTTTGGGCATGCAAAGGGATTTGTTTAATGCATCTGATTCTGCAGTTTCCAACTCTGATTAAGTATTACTTGCTTCTGTTGTTGGAAGGACAAATAAATACAATATGGTTTAAGAAAAATATATGCATCTTAATACGGTTATAGTGTATAATAGCATATTGCCCAATGGTGTGATGGGGTATATATAGCGTATAATGACCAATGGCTTTCCAAGAAATAAACAACCACGAACAATCCCCATGACACTAAAGGATCATCATGACCCATACCTGCCATGGCCAGCTATAGGGACGAGCCTCTTCCCCATTCACCACACGGCTGGTCCTAGGCTGGTAGCTCGGTATGCCACAGCCAGACACTACAAAGCAGTAGAAATGTTTAAAAAAAAGTAATTAAAAAGTAATAAAAAATACTAATCTGTAACGGTTCTCCAATGTGATGTGTTAGACTTACCAGTCGTGACTGCCAGCAAGAAGACAAGTGCCAGTTCCATCTCTGATGTATCCAAAATAATAGGTTTGCCTTTTGGCTATTTATAGACCAGCGCAGAACCAGCATGGGATCTTTCCTACCGTTCTCCAGGTGTTGAAAATATTGCAGACATAAGCATATATATATATATATATATATATATATATATATATATATATATATATATATATATATATATATTCCAGTAGGCCTATTGGTAAGACCCCACTATTGGTAACACCCCATTACACAGTTCAAGTGCAGAACTGCATCCTCCGCGCCGACAGGGGGCGGTGCAAGAAGTCGTGGGGCGCGTCGTCGCATCAACAGAACCGCAAAACCACAGAGTAAATTTGTAGTTTCAAAGATGGCGCTACCCGGTGTCTTACTCGTGCGTCTGAGAGCCGCCTGCCACCTTGGGAAATACGCAGACAGGAGCGGCAAAGTGGGACTAAACGTCGCGGAGGCGCGGTGGTACAAGACAAACCCCCGGTCCCTGCGGGACGCCGCGCCGCCCGTTAAACCGGGTGAGTGTCACGGCCCAACACGTCCGGGTTTAGCCGGGAAACACGACCTCAAGGGCATCATGTTGTCATGAGGATGATGAGGGTGATGATGGTGATGATGTCGTTACGCATGTCTGTTACTCTCATTTATAACGCAACGTATTCGTCTGACTTTGTCATTTTTTTAAATGTATTTTTTATTTTATTTTTATTTTTTTATAAGGTAACTCGCATCTTCTTAAAGAGTACCGCGACCCGAAAGGCCTGCTGTACAACACCATCTCCCGTTCACTGGGAGTGAATGACCTGTCCCAGTTGATCCAGTACAGCTGTACGGACCATGGAGATGTCAAGGTATGGTGACAGACTGACAGACCTGGTGACAGCCAGACAGACTGACAGACAGACAGACTGACAGACCTGCTGACAGCCAGACAAACAGACAGACAAACAGACACTTTCCACAACAGTCTACTCCCCAGACATACCTCTTGGTTCCAAGGTATGGTGACAGACAGACAGACAGACAGACAGACGGACACTGTCCACAGCAGTCTACTGCCCAGACATATCTCTTGGTTCCCTGAACCCCCCCCCACTGGTTTTATGTTGAAGCGAGAACAACAACACTGCACCCTCTATAGTTTAATGTGTTTTGTAACCCGCAGAGGGCCACGGTCACGCTGGAGTGGCCCAGCAAAATGGAGATGGAGGGCTTCGCCTCCAGGAAGATCGATGCCGAACGATTCGCTGCAGCCGCTGCCTGTCACAGATTGAAAGTAAGTCCTGTTAACTCGGTGCGAATGCGACCAAGTTCAAATGCAAATGCAAGTGACACAGCTGGCTTTCATTCAAACACTCGGCGCGTCGCCTCTTTTTCCCCCCTCTCTCTTCCTGTGTGTAGGAAATGGGTGTGATCGGTCCTGATAATGAGTTGCCGAGCAGGAGATCCGGTCGGGTCAGGGGGGTGTCGCAGTTGTACGAAGTGGAGGACGCTTACACAAGCGATGTCCGTGCCGCCGCTGTCGCCCATGAATCGAACGAAGCGCCCTGGCCCTCCGCTCCCTCGGGAGGCTCCTCCTCCTCCCCGCCCTACTCCGAAGCGCTCGAGTTGTTTCCACGGCCCAAGGAGCTGCTGGGCAGGGTCATCCAGGTGGCCACGTCCGCCAACAGTCCCAAGGTCAGCGGTGCTTACTTTACTTTGTCTATTCAATTACATTTTTGTACACAATGTATAACCCACTCAACTAGGGCAGGGCAATCAATCGATATTGTGATACGAGATATCCTCTTAGAGTTTGGATATCGTAATATCGTGATATGGCATAAGTGTTGTCTTTTCCTGGTCTTAAAGGCTGCATTACAGTGATGAATACTGAATGAAAATACTCATTCAGTATTTCATTTTTCATTTGTGCAGTATTTAATGCACACAGCAGGAATATACAAAAATAGGCTTTACCATGTGGTTATTTTATATAGACGATTTATTTATTTATTGAATTACCAGTAAAACATACAGTATATATCTAATATATATTGTTGAGATCAAAAATGACCTATCGGTATAGAAGATTTTGGCCTAGCCCTACACTCAACAGACGCATAGCACAAATAAACATATACCACAAACGTGGGGCGGGGAAAGACCATAACGTGACACATGAAGTATAACAAAATTAGAAAAAAAATAATGAATTCATGCTGTCCGTCACTTACTTACTGTGTCTGCTTTGCCTGCGCTCCTGTGATGCCAGGAGTGGATTCAGTACAGGACCATGGGAGGGAAGCTGAAGAGGTGTGAGCTGACCATACGGTGGCCGGAGGAGATCAAGGTCATGGCGACGGCCAGCAACAAAGTCACAGCGGAGAGGAGAGCTGCTGCGCTGGGCTGCATGAAACTGAAGGTGAGTTTTAAAATGGTGGGGAAAAAGGCAGTATATATGCAGTGGGGATAGTCTAGTGGTGGTAAGGGTGTTTGAGTCCCAGTCAAAAGGTACTGGGTTCCAGCCCCCAGACGCCGCAGTCTCCCTGTCGGCGTCCTTGAGCAAGAAGCCCAACCCATACCTGCTCTTTAATGACCTGTATCTTAAATACAACATACAAATGCAAAACACAATTTACTGCAAGTCGCTTTGGTCAAAAGCGTCTGCTAAATGGAGTTCAATATTGTTTTTTTTAAATTTCATGTGAAGAAGAGATAAAAAAAAACGTTTGTTGCACAGGAACTGGAGCTACTTGACCAGGACAACAATGCGCTGACTCACGCCAAGTACCACCGCAAGGAGGTGAAGGAGGCGGGGGAGCGGGACAGGAGGCCCGTCCAGCTGCACATCCCCGAGCATTTGGAGGAGAGCGTGAGGCAGTACCTCACACAGGTACTGTAAATCCCTCTCACCTGAAGCTACACTGTTCACCGGTTGTTGTTTTTTAAGCCTTTGGTAATCTCTGTACCTAAAAACAACAACAAGAAATGTCATCCATCTGTTCAGTATTTAATTGACTTGGTCTTTTTTTAGCTGTAAGACTCATGAGCTCTTGGTTTGTTTTTCTCTCTAGCTGCTGTATACTTTTATTCATTTTATTTGTATACCTTAATCTTGCTCAGTTCTCATTAGAATTCCTTGCAAGGGCAACGTAGGGTAAACTCTTTTTATGAATATAGTGATTCTAGGTGAAATGATGATGTACTTGTCAATGGCCACTTGCGTTACTCCCACCACCTAACTGTAACACATCACCACTGCATGACACAGTACCCAGTGGCGTCTGAGATGCAGAGACTGTTTGAGGAAGAGGAGCAAGCACAGAAGAAATTTGACCAAGAAGAACAAGAAGCAGTAAAAGAAGAAGAGGAGGACCTGGTGACGGACGCCATCACAGGCCGCCAGCGCCACCCGCTCTCTGCCCAACAGGAGCAGCAGCTCAGCAGAGACCTGTGGGACCGCTGGGAGCAGGCCAACCCAGGCCTGGGAGTGGAGTTGCCAGTGGACGGCCACCGGGAGCGCGTGGTCTCTGCAGTGGAGTCGTCCCGGGTGGTGGTGATCGCCGGCGAGACGGGCTGCGGCAAGACCACGCGCATCCCTCGCTTCCTGCTAGAGGGGCGCGTGCGGGGCGGCGAGGGCGCCACCTGCAACGTCCTCGTCACCCAGCCACGCCGCATCAGCGCCGTGTCCGTGGCCCAGCGTGTGGCCCAGGAGATGGGCCCTGTGCTCAAGAGCTCTGTCGGCTATCAGGTGAGGAAACACAAAACGCTTGTTTAAAAGTGGATTGGCTTTTTTGGATTTTGGATTATTATTTATTATGACCAAATTTCTTTTTCTTTTCTTTTTTTCCAAGGCTTTTTTGAAATAATACATAATAGCCTTTAAATTGCAGGCTACAGTTTGACTGGAACCAGCAAATTTGTCAAAATTATTTTTTATACGTCATATTATGTGTCTCAAAATTATCAATATGGATAATGTCATCAATAAATAAAATTAATTAAAAAATAAATGATAATTATCATGTCAGTTATTATATCCCTGAACTATTATCCTTGTACTGTTCAGTAGCATTTCTGTTGAATACCCTCGTATACATCTGCCATGATCCCACCTTCACACTGATCATCATCATCATCATCAATCATCATCATCCTCTCCACCACTGCTGCTGTGCCACTAGGTGCGCCTGGAGAGCCGTCCTCCGGAGCAAAGCGGCGGCGCCCTCCTCTTCCTCACGGTGGGGGTGCTGCTAAGAAAGCTGCAGGGCAACCCCAGCCTGCAGGGCGTCAGCCACGTGGTGGTGGATGAGGTCCACGAGCGGGACATCAACACGGACCTGCTGCTGGCGCTGCTGCGCTCGGCCCTCCGGGAGAACCCCGAGCTCCGCGTGGTGCTGATGAGCGCCACCGGCGACAACCAGCGGCTGGCCCAGTACTTCGGGGGCTGCCCTGTGGTCAAGGTGCCCGGCTTCATGCACCCGGTGCAGGACCTGTACCTGGAGGAGGTGTTCAGGGAGATGAGTCGGACACCGCGTCCTCCACAGAGGGGCGCCAAACCGCCGGGGAAGGTGAGGGGCTCTCGCAGGTTTAAAATGTACTTTTAGAATGTTGTCTTTTTCCCTGATTTTTTTTTTATTTTATTTTTTTACCTGCCATCATCAAATCTTTCAGCCACTGGCTTGTGGCAGGTGGTCATTTTGTATTTGTGCACAGGGTCCAAATATAAACCTTTTAAAATTGTGTTTTACCTACCAGAGTGGAAACAAGCAATTGTTTTTAATATGCAGCTACCTTTTTTTTTACCTGCCAAATGGTCAAATTTCTCAGCCATTGGCAGGTGTTAATTTTGGACCCCGTTTGTGTGTGCGTGTTGTTCATTTGACTTTGGTTTACTATTAAGTTACCGCATACCGCGTGGTTCAGATTGTATTGGATTTGTAATACTTCGTCCTAATTCTAATAACCTTTGGTGATTTGTGAAAGGAGGGAAAAGAGGAGGCCGCGCCAGACCTGGATCTGGTGGCTGATGTGATCGAACACATCGACAGACACGGAGAGCCAGGTAACCCCCCCGGCCAGAGGAACTAGTACCCGGTGCTCAGTTTTGAGATTTTGGACAGTTATTTTTGACATTATGTTTATCTACAAACTTGGTCTCATTTGTCGTGTGTGTGTGTTTTGCTCTCGTCATGGTCTCAGGTGCGGTGCTGTGTTTCCTGCCTGGCTGGCAGGACATCAAGGCGGTCCAGGAGAGGTTGGGGTCCAAGCCCCGCTTCGCCTCGGGGTCCCAGATGGTCGTGCCTTGTAAGAGAATACCAGGGGGAATTTTACCCATAGTCCAAACTTTTTCCACCTTTTTCTAATCATGCTTATGTGCTTTTTATCCCCCTTATTAAGTGCACTCCAGTTTATCAGTGGCAGACCAGCAAAGTGTGTTCCAGCGCCCCCCGATGGGCAGGAGGAAGATTGTCCTGGCCACCAACATTGCAGAGACGTCAATCACCATTGACGACATAGTTCACGTGGTGGACACAGGAACGCAGAAGGAGCAGAACTACGACCCACGCACTAAGGTGTGTGTGTGTGTGTGTGTGTGTGTGTGTGTGTGTGTGTGTGTGTGTGTGTGTGTGTGTGAGAGAGTGATCATCATTGTCAACGTGTTTCCTCCTGCGGTACCAGGTCTCGTGTCTGGACACGGTGTGGATCTCGCGCTCCAACGTCACGCAGCGCCGAGGGCGGGCCGGGCGCTGTCAGCCGGGGCACGCCTACCACCTGTTTCCACGGGAACACCTGGAGTCGATGTCCCACTTCCCCATCCCAGAGATCCTACGTACTCCACTAGAGAGCCTGGTGGTGCAGGCCAAAGTCCACAGTCCAAACCTAAAGGTAAAGAGAAAACTATAACTAACTACCTTGATCAGAAGAGAGGGAGGGTAGAGAGGGTTTTGTTGTGTTAAACTGCAGTAATGCGTTCTGTGAAATGAGCGTGTCACAGCCGAAAGTACAGGATCGTAATGAGAATCTAAAAGAGTGAAATAATTGGTAAGAACAAAAAATATACAGAAAATATATCTATATACATTATTGAAACCCCATTGGTGATGCATTGTGTCACCTCTGTTTGTGTGTCCTTCAGGCGGTAGATTTTCTGTCCCAGGTGTTGGACAGTCCAGAGAAAGATGCTGTGAAAGATGCCGTCCGAACCTTACAAGACATTGGTAGGTTTGACCCATGTCAATGTTTTGTTTTTCGTGACTCGTGTTTGTAAAGGCAAGTTGCATTCAAATAATATTTCACCACCACACACCACAACGTTGTAAATCAGCCATCTCTATAGTACATATGTTATGAATACAGAAAAAGGACAATTAAAATAAATAACAAGAAATAAAATCAAAACAAGAAACGCAAAAAATCTGAACCGAGGTTCAGTGTGAACAGGGCCTACAATTATGGATAAAACGTCCCACCCACCTCCCTTTTGAAATGAGTTGTATCCGACTAGTGACATCATCATGTCGAGCACATCAGCTCTTTTTCCCTCCATGTGTAGTCACGCTGTATTTTGTTCCATCTCCAAGGGGTTCTGGACAAAACGGAAACCCTAACTGCACTCGGGGAGCGTGTGGCTTGTCTGTCATGTGACCCACGGCTCGGCAAAGTGCTGGTGCTGGCGGCCATGTTCCGCTGCGTCCTGCCCATCCTGTCCGTGGTTGCATGTCTGACCCGGGACCCGTTCTACAACAGCATGCAGAACCGAGCTCTGGTCTCAAAGGTTAGCAATGCTAGGAGTTGTTGTTGTTATCAATTCATGCTACTTTGTCTTATTTGCTTACTTATTTTTCAAAAGGAACAAGGAACATTATGTCAAAATCCAAGTATTTGCAAATATGGGCAGTGATGGGTTCAATCATCTACTACTTCCGGAGGGAGTTCACAGGGTACACAATTATCACCAGCCAAGTGCTGGGAAAATATGCAAGTGGCTGGTAGATTTGCTTCCACCCGCCAAAAAAAACAATGGTGATCTATTCTATCCACTATTTGGCCGGTGGACAAAAAAAGTGCAGAAAAGCCACCTCCCAACCACGTACACCAGGTCATAGAGTGCGTTGCGCAATGGTGTTCCAGTTACTCTCACCCATCACAGGTTTGTCCAGTATAAGGTGACGCCTCGCCTTGCATACTAGCTAAACTGTCGAGGTGGACAATACCCTGTGCGCCACATCCAGAATCTAGTGAAAGTGTTAGGCACATCCTCCAATGAAGCTCCTTTTAATGAGAGCCCATGATGATGCTGCTCCTCTAGTTGAATGAGCCCTTAACCCTTCTGGGGGCCCTAGTCCACTGGCAGAATAAGCCGGGGAAATAGCTTCCACTACTGGCGGCCCTGCGCTGTGCGCTGCAAGAGCCCTGACTCACAATTTATTAGTTGTATAATTTTTTCATACAGTATTTCTTCATATTATTATATATTCAGCTTCTCTGTGCTTATCTCTGGGCTTCTGTGTCTCCAGGCCAAAGAGGCTCTGAGTGGCTCCAGCCACAGTGACTACCTGGTGCTCAGCAGGGCTGTGCTGGGCTGGAGGAGGGTTCAGCAGGAGGGGGACAGGGAGGACAGACAGTACTACCTGGAGAACAACGTCCTGTCTGGAGCCAGCCTGCGCTTCATCAACGGTCTGCTTCAATAAAACACGCACGATTGTACTTTTATGCATTGTCCAGTAGACTCAAATTTAAGTACGGTTCAGCGATATTGGTCACACTTCTTTTCCATTGCTTAGCTTGACATTAAAACAATATGTTTACATAACGTATATCTGTTCCTGCTAAAAACAAGCAATGCTAGTAGTCGGTGCACAAGCTACCTTTACTGTCCAGACAGAAGGACGGACATTGACCCTTCCTCCCCTGTGCTACAGGACTCATCTCTCAGTTCAGTGAGAACCTGTACCAAGCCCAGCTGGTGTCTCGCTCCAACGAGTGCCAGCAGGTGGCTTCCCTGTACAACCAGCAGAGCCACCAAGACGAGCTGGTCAAGGCCGTACTGCTAGCCGGCCTGTACCCCAACCTCATCCAGGTGAGCGTGCTAGATATCCTCCAAGTGTAGCCGATTTTGTATTACTAGTCTGGCTAATAGTGCAGCACCTCCATATGTGCCCTTCTGCTAGTTTGTTTTACCCAAAACATTGAAAGATTTTGAAAATAAACAACCCAATTCACCAACTCCTCTGCCGTTGAGATGATAACGCCGTGTACACAAATGCGATTTGACAGGCAAGATGGATCTCCCGAACCAATCAGGGAAGCAATGCCCTGATTGGTCAGAATTAGCCGGGAACGGTCTAAATTGTCTCATACAGAGGCAGACACGCAGTCAACCAGAACAGTTATTCTCACAGAGCATTTCACTCACTAATAGTTGACGGATACAGATTATTAGTCAAATTGTAGCTCTTTAATCTTCAATCATTACTCACAGGTGAAAAAGGGTGTGGTGACCAAAGGAGGCCGCTTCCGCCCCAACGGCCTAGCTTACCGTGCACACAGCGGGCCTGTCCTGCTTCACCGTTCGTCAGTCAACAGGTATTTCCTCTATTGGTACGTGTAGTGAGAGTACATTGGACATATTTTGTAGTGAATTTTAATCGTCCAATGTCATTGGTTGGCTGTAGAGGAAAGAACCAGCTCCCTAGCCGCTGGCTGACGTTTTTCAGCGCCGTCAAGTCCAGCGACAATGTTTTCATCAGGGACTCATCCACAGTGCATCCGCTAGCCCTCCTGCTGCTAACTGACGGCAACATCACCAAGACCGGTGAGTATACCTGTCAGTTGGTCTTTCAATTGTATGTGTTTACTCGGAAATCCAGTCTGTTTTACTGCAGCTTTTCACCAAGAACAAATCCAGGGTTTGGATGAATGATAGTGATGTTGAGAACCAGCCAATAATAAAATGGATTGACAAACAAATATGGCATTAGATTGGTTGCTTGTGACATCTAATGTATACTTGGCATACTTTTTGTTTTCTATTCCCAGTGCGTGCCTCAAAATATGAGATGTTTGAATAGACATAAATCCCATTTTACCAAATGGTTTTAGAAAGACCTTTCCATTGTATCAAATATACTTCATACTACAGAGTGAATTAAGACAGTGGCAGTATTTGGCGATGGACAACATTTAAATGCGAATTTGAAAAAAAAAAAGTTTAGGACAAAAAGTTTATTGACCTTTTTTCCAACAAAACTATCTATCTTAACTATCTTTGGGTAACGGCTCTCAGTGCAAGGGGAGCGTGTACAGGTGTCGTTCCCCGGCCGCTCCCTGGTGCGTTGCGAGCTGCCGGCCGACAGCTGGGAGCTTCTGTGGGAGCTGCGCAACAGCCTGCAGACCATGCTGCACCGCAACCTCAGCCGGCCCGACGGCGCCAGGGCCAACGCCGTGCAGGACGCCCAACTCATCGCCCTGCTGGTCCAGCTGCTCAACTACGACGCAAAGTCGAACCCCCCCTTCAGGCAGACGCATGACGACGGCAGCAGTGACAGCGACAGAGACACTGACAGTGAAGTGGATTGATTCGGGTGTGGATTGGGCTTGTTATTAAAGTATGAATTGTGTGGGTTAACTTATAATTATAACTTATGGGTTAACAGCAGAAGCATTGTACAGTGAATGGAGAAGGTTGTACGTTTACAAAGTGTTAAAACCTTCATCACTTAAATAATTTGTTACTGTATAGTACAGTATACTGTATGTGAAAATGAGTACAAATGCAGCGTGTATTGCTGTATTCCGTTTTGTAAATATGATCGTGCAACGTGTTGAAGAGGTCATCTTTGTAGTGGTACGACACACAAAGTGTCATACAAAATCGTTATTTTGCTTTGGAAAGCAGAAGTTGAATTTCACTGTGTGAACAAGAAGTCATGAATCTCAACTCAATGAATAATGTGTGTAATCTATTGAATAAAGCACCATTCAAAACAGGCTAATGGTTGTCTTGTGTTTTATACAATATCGACACACAAATTAAAGCATCAGAAAGGTATTCACAGCACGCACCGCTGACCCCAGCTACCGCCCTTTTGCATTAAAATTAAAAAAGCTCTTCCATGTTCACTGTGCTCCATTCAAGAGAAATCCTTCATAAACTGTTTGTGAAAGGTGCTCAGACGTCTCAGTACTTCCTCCATTGTATCCATCGAGTTCATGATGCAGAATCTATGGGAAGATGAGGAAAACCTCAAATGAATCCATACTCTTAAGTAGCCTTTAACTATTTACTTCCTATGAAACCCTTTTTTTCCAAGGCTTTGTACCGAATGTGGTGGGTTCCTTTGGGTACGCCAAGGTCAGAACCAGGACAGACACAGACCCGTCTGCTCCAGCAGCCCGGAGCAATAGTAAATAGATACCAAGGACATATTGTTTAATCTTATAAACCTGCCCATGCAAAGAATTAATCCAATCATTAGCCAGAATCTGTAAGTGTTAGACTGTGCTCTCTGACCTCGGCTTGTTGAATGTGTAATCTGGGGAACATGGAGGCCCCTCCTTGTATTGGATCAAACCAGCAATCTTCCGGTTGAGAACCCGCTCTACCTCCTGAGCTAAAACCTCCTGAGCTACTACCTCCTGAGCCAGGTCTGCTACACAGCTGTCCAGATAATTATTGCCGGAACAAGCATCCTTTTTTCTGTCCAATGCTGTGATATGAACATTTAAGAAGAAACTGGACCTGCAGTTCTAAACATATAATATTACTCTAGCAGTTCTAGATTAATATTATGATAATATTGTATAACCTTATCATACTGGGCATAGGATGGGTCCTCTGGTTGTGGGGGTTACAACATCACATCAAGGGCTAACTGACTCAAGATAGTTGCGGCCAGTGGGGAGATCAGCATGCAGAATTTCTCCATGACCAAGGGGTCCATGTTGACCAGCTCGACCACCTCCCTAGTGCGGGAACAAACACCACTTTATGGTCTCAAGAAGAGTATGAAAATTGAAAATGTATTCTTGATGGTTATTGCCTTTGTGAGGTAAATCCTCAAAGCTAAACACAATCTAGAACTCACTCTCCCATGAAGACTTTGGATGCTGAATGGAAGGACACCAGCTCCACCATATCAGAAAAAGGAGATCCCATCTCAGCCAGAACCTTCTTGTACGATATGAACCTACGCCCCTTTGCCAATCACAAGTTTCTTGGTGGACCTTGGCAGCAAAATATTTGAAAAGGAAAAACAAGTGAAAAGGGAAACATAGTTTCTGATGCCTTTGGGGTTTGGGGAGAGCCACTGTCATGGCAGCATGTTACATGTGCTCAAGTATTGATGCCACGGTAAGGAAATGTTTACACCGGTTAATATACTTGTGCCAACACCGTTGTTACTGATTACACCGGACATTTTACTGTGATCTTTAATGTTAGTTAGGCATACTTCCCCCCCATACTTTGAATAAAGCTTAGAAAGTTGGTTCATTATTATTTCTTTAAAGAAAATGTAAAAAACGGATGACGGCTTGGCGCATATCTATTGGCGATTTTAGGGTTTTAAAACAGGGGGTGCAATGAGCGTATGTAAAATAAACAGCAAAATTCAACAGTCTTTTCAAAATGCACAGCACAAATCAAGAGAAAAAAAACACAAATGAACAGGCTCGGTCCGTACCAACACAGAGGGGTGGCGGGGGACCTCAACAGAGTGGTGCAGGGATGACGTATATTTGTAGGCCAACCCGGAAGTGAGCGTCGCCCTGGGTTCCCTCTGGAAAATAAGCTTTGTGGCAAACAAAAGTCTATGATACTCACACGTTTTGTTAAGCGAGATAATCTTCACCAATGAACACTACTTTTATGATTTTTGAGAGAGAGAGAGAGAGAGAGAGAGAGAGAGAGAGAGGACATGATAAATGATTGATCAGATGATCAATGTTTTCCAGACAAAGTAGCATTGAATAAACTCACCAAGTCAAAAAGGATGCAGGTGAACTCCTTTGATGAACCCTTTAAAAAACAAGTGAGGGCATCCTGTAAGAGGGGGGGGGGTGTTTCAGGCTTGAAGAAAACATAGAGGTGCTACATTACAATGAATATTTTCATTATCATTTTAATAATTTCATCTCACCTTATTAGGCTACAAGAGCAGCTTTCTCAATAGCTCACTCTTCTCAGTGACCCTATCAATGACCATGTCGGAGTCGAGCGTCATGAGGATGTCTTTCTCGGTGGCCATCAATATAAATGTCTCCAGCTTGTTTGCTGACAGGCTGCTCCTAAGTCTGCTTTTGATGAATTTGAGCATTGAGAACGTTCTTTCACAGCTAAACTTGTCAGTTCTGACTGTAGATTGTCCACCGTAGCCATGCTGTCAAATTTGATCAGACATTTACTGAGGACTTGCAGTGCATTATTGGGAAGAGAAGTGGTCCTGATCTGATGAAAGTTCCTGGGGTCCAGCCATGCCAAATCAGCAAAGAGAGTGCCATGTGTCATAAATCTTCTGTGGATGGCATCGATAGCTGTGTCCAGAATTGTGTTGTGTACATTCACCTCATATGCTCTCTCAGCATCGCATAGTGCCTCATCTTGAGCCATCTCTCCGGCCCTGCTTTTTTTCGTCTTTGTTCTTTTCTGAGTTAGTGCAGTCTCCACTTCAATGTCTGTTCCTTCCTCCCTCTCTTCAATGTTTTAATTTGTCCATTTGACAAATGCGTCAGCAGCTGCCTTCACAGTTGTGAAATCCCTGGCGATATTTTTTAGGCTCTCTTGTGTGGCAATCACCATTTGATGGGCAGAGAGGATGTCCATCCCTTTTGTCTGGAGGTACTGGGACAGTGGAGTGGTTTGTTCAAATACTCTCAGATCTGTGCTGTTAACGTTTTTATATCTCAGGAGGCCCTCTTTAAAGCCTCGTGCTTTGGCACATATAGTTGGCTTTTCTTTTGCCTGCTGTTCTATGGCTGCCAGTGTGAGCACTGCATCGATGAAGAGGCCATCCTCCGGTTTACCAAAATGTCCGAACACCTTTTTTAGAGCATCGTGCTTGGCCCACCACCGTGTCTCTCCAATGGGCGAGAGGCATCTGTGGCTTTTGTCTTGGGTTTGTTTCTCCCACAGAATGACCCTCTGGTAGGAGTCCCCAATGAACACAGCTATGTCATTCAGTAGATTGAACAGTGTTCCACTTTCAATGACAGTTTGAGTAGTGTCAGCCAACACAAGTTGGTGAGCATAGCACCACACATGCACATGAGTGGGAGACTGGGAGGACATCAGTGCTGAAAAACCTTTGTAATGGCCCTGCATATTGGACGCCCCATCTGTTGCATTCCCTATACACATGACCTTGTCCAGTTTTAGACGCTCCAAGACGTTTGAGAGCACAAACTTTACTACAGCGACAAGCCTCTCGTGCACAGCCTCAGTAACTTATTGAACACTGATCCTGACAGGTTATGTCCTGTGATGTGTCCAGCTGAACAGAGAACATTCCAGCTTTCTGGACATCACTGGAGATACTCTCTTGATGCCCAATGCTATCTATTACTGAGTTCACGGTAGTTTTGGAGAGTAGGGTGATGAGAGACCCTCTACCTCTTATTCCACTGGATTGATGTAATTTCTTGCTCTTCTCCATGCAATCAGCAAGATGCTCTTTTAAGCAGACATCATACTTTTCTAATGAAAGGATGAGCTCCGAAAAGTTTCCATGGTCTATGGTGTTGTCATCCAGCGTATATGCTGCCTCATTCTCCACCTGCCTATAGCTCAGCCCCCTCTTCCCAAGCACTTTAACCACATCCACTACACGCTCCAACACCTGGCGTCTCTTTCTCACTTGTTCCTTATGAGCAGACATCTGACTGCCAGCGAACATGCTGTTGATATCTGCTTTTGAGCACCTTACGAAATACGCTTCGGCACAGGTTCGGTGTGCAATGCTCTTTTCGTGCTCCTCTGTACGCTGGTGTGCATGCCTCCAATCTGACATTCCAGTAATGAATATGCTGATGTCACTCCTCTTCCCAAATGCCAGACATACAAAACAAAACAATGTATGATGTCTATCGCAATATGTGAGCCACTTCCTGCTGGTGCCATCTTTACAGGTGAATACTTTCTGCACTACTGGATTTCTGGTATTCTGTTGCGGGTGGTGATCTAAAAATATCTGTAACGTAGAAGGCTCAGGGTGGGCAAAGTAATCTTTGTCCTCCTGCTCCTTGCTGTCCTCTCTCTCCCTGACACCCTCCTCCTCTGGGGATGCTAGCTCAACCTGGTTCAACGAGACATGAGGAGAGACACAATTGGGTGAGGTTTTAACATAATGATACAATCAGGTCCAGAATTATTCGATTCCCTGATTAAGAGGTGCAAAAAAGCTGCATTGACATAACAATACAATACACAAATTGTTGTTTAATAAATAAATAAATGCATGGATGTCTCAATTTCATTTCTATACTGTATATTATCCATCAACACACAAAAGCTGGCCAAACATGTTTTTTTACAGGTCCCAAAAGAGGCACTGTTCACTATCCTAATAAATAAATGAACAAAACAACAAACGCTGCCAGCTGACTCACTGTTAATGTTGATGAATTGTGGTTAACAAAGTAATGACGTTCTTCCAATAAGAGAACGTATCAGAGCCACATTAAATTATATTTTTAGCTTACCAGGGAAAACATAAGAGAGCTACTGTAGCTTGCTAGCCACTAGAAAATGTTTACTAATTGTCTTAGCCAGTGCACGTGTTAGCTAGCCACTGTGACCTCCCTACACACCATAAAATTGACATTATAAACTAGCTATCAAACTACACATGCGTTCATAAAAGTGGCAAGCTAGCCAAATTGAAGTAGAGCAAAGTGTGCAGAATTTGTTTTATTGTAATGTCATCAACATTACATAACTTTGCAAACACCAGCTAGTTTGTTCACCACTAGCGCTTTTTTGCTCAATTTTATCAAGGAGATCTTGGGTTCCTGGACTCCAGAGTTAGCATATCATCTCATTACATATTGTTGAGCTAGGCAGACAGCCCTGTTAGCTTCTGCTTATCGCAAGTCCTCCTACTCTCCCTCCACTCTTGCCGTCATCTCTCTCCCTCTCCTCATCCTCCTCACTGTGTCCGCCACCACCACCACCATCATCAGCCACCACAGGTGCTGAAGAAGGTCCTTCACTACCTGCAGTTGAAAAACACTATATATATATATATATATATATATATATATATATATATATATATATATATATAGTGTTTTTCAACTTGCATAAAAGCAGCAGAATTGTACAGCGAATGGAGACGGTAGTATGTTTACAACCTTCATTGCTTAAATAATTTACTGTATAGTTCACTATGTGGAAATGAGTACAAATTCAACGTGTATTGCTGTATTCCTTTTTGTAATTATGATTGTGTGATGTGTTGATGAGGTCATCTGTGGTACGACACACACACGACACACACAAGTGTCATACAAAATCGTTGTTTTGGTTTGGAAAGAAGAAGTTGAATTTCACTGTGTGAAAGGGTCATGAATCTCAACTCGATGTATAATGTGTGTAATTTATTGAATCAAATATTAAAACACCATTCAAAACAAATTTCAATCATGGTTGTCTTGTGTTTTATGCAATATCAACATACAAATTAAAGCATCTCGTAGCATCAGAAAGGTATTCACAGCACGCACCGCTGACCCCAGCTACCGCCCTTTTGCATTAAAATTAAAAAAGCTCTTCCATGTTCACTGTGCTCCATTCAAGAGAAATCCTTCATAAACTGTTTGTGAAAGGTGCTCAGACGTCTCAGTACTTCCTCCATTGTATCCATCGAGTTCATGATGCAGAATCTATGGGAAGATAAGGAAAACCTGAAATGAATCCATACTCTTAAGTAGCCTTTAACTATTTACTTCCTATGAAACCCTTTTTTCCAAGGCTTTGTACCGGATGTGGTGGGTTCCTTTGGGTACTCCAAGGTCAGAACCAGGACAGACACACAGACCCGTCTGCTCCAGCAGCCTGGAGCAATAGAAGCAATCCGGAAGCTGTCCCTCCTCCTGTAAATAGATACCAAGGACCATGGGTGGATTGCTGAACGGGCCTACCGGGCCCAGGCCCAGGGGCCCAAGTGCTCAGGGGGCGCCTAAGCCAGAGCCTCTGGTGAAGTCGCTGTTATTAACATTGCATTTCTTGTCAAGTGAGATTCCATACATGAACATAAACAAATATTTTGAATAGTTTACAGGAGCCTAGCTCTTGAAAAAATCAGGGGATGACCTATTTATTGCAGATATAATATTGTTAAACCTATATTGTCATTTTTCAAGAAATAGAAGCTTGTGTGGGCTACAAATGTCCATTTCCATTAAATTAATGTGTATAGAAACTGGTCGATAGAGGGCGCTACTGTCCGGGATTAAAAATGAATTAAATTGACTAAATTGACGCAAAAACATTCTCTCATGGCAATTGAAACCGAACTAACCGATACATTGGACTTTGATGATATCGTAGATGATTTCACAAGAAGCAGAGCCAAGGAAAAAATGAATTGCATCAGGCAAGACTATTTCATGAATACTTTAAGCTTATAAAGTCTTCCTGTGTTTGCTATATGTCACACCATGAGCTTGCTGTTGATCATTTTTTAGGCTTTGTTTTTGTTAATATTAGAAGTGGCTTCAAATCATCTCTTATGTGTGGATGTATTTTGTTAATGTGCTGTTGGCTTTAATTGAGTGCACCTGCGCTGTAAATCCTGTGATATTGAGATACAGGTGAATTTATTTGTAGTGATTGTGCTGTTGGCTTTGAGTGTTCCTGTGCTGTAAATCCTGTTGAGAAGCAGGTGAATGTATGTCTTAGTTAATATGTTGCTGGCGTTAATTGTGTGTATGTGCGCTGTAAATCCTTGGGGGCTTTTATGCGTCCGTGCCCAGGGGCCCATTGTCTCAATCTGCCTATGCAAAGGACATAGTGTTGGTCTGAACCCGCCCACACAAAGAGTTATTCCAATCATTAGCCAGAATCTTTAAGTGTTAGACTGTGCTCTCTGACCTCGGCTTGTTGAATGGCCCTGGGTGGAAGGTGTAATCTGGGGAACATGGATGCCCCTCCTTGTATTGGTTTACAGCTGATTCCTGGCAAGCTGCTGAGAACCTCCAAGACTCTTGTCACGTTATGGACCATTGTTGCCCGGATGTGCTGTATCTCCTACACAAAGAGAAGTTGCATAGACGATGGAGCATATTAATGGTAAATGGACTACATTTATAGAGCGTTTTTTTCAGACCTGTGGCCATTCAAAGCGCTGTACAATTATTACCTCACATTCACCCATTCATACACTCATTCATAGACCGATGGCAGTGTCAATCATGCAACGCGACAGCCAGCTTGTTGGGAGCAGTTAGGGTTAGTTGTCTTGCTCAGGGACACCTCGACACTTAGCTAGGTGGATCGAACCAGCAATCTTCCGGTGCACAACCCACTCTACCTCCTGAGCTAATACTTCCTGAGCTACTACCTCCTGAGCCAGGTCTACTACACAGCTGTCCAGATAATTACTGTCGGAACAAGCGTCCTTTTTCTGTCCCAAGTTACAATGCTGAGATATGATTAAGAACAAACTGGACCTACATTTCTTAACATTTCTAGAGTCATATTTTGATAATATGGTATTACCTCATCATACTGAGCGTAGGAGTGATCCCCTGGTTGTGGTGGGCACAACATCACATCAAGGGCCAACTGACCCAAGATAGGTGAGGCCAGTGGGGCGATCAGCTTGTCGAATTTTTCCACGACCAAGGGGTCCATGTTGACCAGCTCGAAGTATCCCCCATTGAGACCCCCCCTAGTGCGGCAACAAGCAAAACTTTATGGTCTCAAGAAGAGTATGACGTTTGAAAATATATTCTTGATGGTTATTGCCTTTGTGAGGTAAATCCTCAAAGCTAAACACAATCTAGAACTCACTCCCCCATGAAGCCTTTGGATGCTGAATGGAAGGACACCAGCTCCACCATATCAGAAAAAGGAGATCCCATCTCAGCCAGAACCTTCTTGTACGATATGAACCTACGCCCCTCACCAATCACAAGTTCTTGGTGGACCTTGGCAGCAAAATATTTGAAAAGGATATACAAGTGAAAAGGGAAACATAGTTTCTGATGCCTTGGGGCCTTAGGGTTAGGGGGCGTCATATAATAAGGCCTGTGAAGCCATTTGAGACTGTAACTGTGATTAAGGGCTATACAAATGCAACTGACTTGGTAATGAAAACACTCAAGACACCCTACCTCATCGGCCAACAGGAATAGCTTCTCCTCATACACAAAGCGGATGATCTCCTCCATTGATTCTCTGCTCTGAACGTGGCCTGCGGAAAAAAAAGAGCCAGGCGATTATAGACTCAAACAGGTCAACATAATCTGGTTGAACAATATCTACCGCCAATCCAACGCGCTAGAGCCACACGAGGCCAGGGTGGCCTCCCGTACCTGTGGGCTCTCCAGGGTTGATCACATACAGTGCCACGGGATTACACACTCCCCTCGCTGACCACAGAGCTCTGCGCAACTCCTCTAGGTGTGGCCGCCAGTCCTGTCGGCCATCTAGAAAATACGGCACTGTGGTGGCTCCCATGGCCTCAAAGTTTGCGTTGCCGGCGTCTCGCGAGGGCACCGGAGTCAGCACCCCGGTGGGGGGTGAGCGGTCACCATCAACCAATATGTTGAGAATTTGCTATAGGAGTAGGGGGAGGAACAGGCAGCACATAGGGACAGTGTGTGATCAGGAAACTAATCGAGCTAGGTAATCACTATCCATTTAAAGCTGCTGTAGGTAAGATTCAGGAGTTGTAAAGAGAGAGAAAGAACAGAAAAAAAGCAGAAGAGGGCAAGATTTTGAAAGCAAACCCAAAAAACATCCCCGCCCTCCCTACGTTTCTCTGCCAGAAATGAGCCGGGAGCGGTCTATAATCTGAATGATCTCATACAGAGGCAGGCGCAGTCATCTCAAAACTGATATTCTCCAAGCTAATAGCGGACTATGCCATTTCTAACAAATTACACTAAAATAACAGCTCCTAAATCTTACCTACAGCACCTTTAAAAGAGATGACATCACTGATACCGTACCCTGATGGCGTAATTGGATCCGAAGGTGATGCAGATGTTTCCAGGGGGGGAGGGGACTCCTCCATCTCGATGGGATATGAATTTAGAGATATTATGCCGAAATTGTAATATGCCGTACGAGTCGCTGTACGAACCTGAGAGGACATGTTTGTACAGTTATACACACACCTATTTTATCAGTGTGACTGCAATAAACTGACGGTTTCCAAAATATCTAAATAGTTCTCACCAATGCTGCCACCATGGCATTCCCCAAGCAGAGTCTTAGCTCTTTCTCTGACATCCAAGGGCATTTTATCACTGTTTATAAGTTCAGGGTAAATGCATGCCGCAATAACCTGTCCATAAAAAAAGGCAAGAAGGGATTCATATATTAATATATATTCATTTCTACTACTAAGGGAACAGTCTAGACATAGCAAAGTTACCTGTCGAAAAAATGACAACGGTTTGATTCCTGTTGCGTGTGGATTGCTCCGAGAAACATCAATAACTTCATTATATGGCTTTTTCAACCCCTACATGAGGTGGGAAATAAAACATTTTCAACTGAAGTAAATGTCACACTGAGATATAGTTGCAGTTGAACAATGACATGCTTTTGAAAGTCATTTTTAATTGACATGCTTTTGAAAGTCATTTTTAATTGACATTATCATCACTATAAGCTATGGTTATTAACATGAAAATGTTGACATAAAAAGCATTTTTGTGATTTTACTTGTTTGAGCTCCTCTTCAATCCGGACAGCTTGTCTCCCAAGGGCATCAAGCTTCAGTGCTGTGATGTTTTGGACCTTGGGATTTATCTGTCTGAGCTGAGACATCTCTCTGTGAGGATGGTTAATGTCCAAAACGTTAGTCACAGTTTGTGGGAGACTTCTTAAACACAGTAGGAGGTGCTAGTGCAAGAGGTTGACACTGTAACCCTTTGTTAATTTTTGTTTTTCAGGTTGTGCCACCAACCCTTTACAATAGGAATTTCCCTGTAAAGTGGTGCCATGATTGGCTTTAGTATTGTTTTTCTGCCATTGGTTTTCTGCACAGTCATTGGCATGACTGCAGAAACCTAAACTGTTTGACAAGTAAACCAAACGTTTGTTTATAGGTGCAATTCAGTCTTAAAGGCCCTTTCAAGCAAAAGTAAATATGTGTTTTGAGTTTGTCACACCACAGAACAATGTGTTATTAACCACCCAGACGAATTTGAATGATTAAAAAAGTCACTATGTAAATAAAATTAGGTTTCAAAATCGTGAAACAATAAGCAGTATTCTCTGCTCTGAAACACTAGGGGGCGTGTCCACTGAAGCCTTCAGTTGCTTAAAAATGTGACCTTCAGGTTTGAGGCCTATGATCTAAACATAACCTTAAACTGTACAGTTATGAGGAAAAAACAATTTCACCAGCCTATGAAACATTTTTTGAGGAAAAAACAATTTCACCAGCTACATATTGTTGAGCTAGGCAGACAGCCCTGTTAGCTTCTGCTTATCGCAAGTCCTCCTACTCTCCTTCCACTCTTGCCGTCATCTCTCTCCCTCTCCTCATCCTCCTCACTGTGTCCGCCACCACCACCACCATCATCAGCCACCACAGGTGCTGAAGAAGGTCCTTCACTACCTGCACTGATGTTTGCTGCAGGTCCTGCAGCAACACATACTATTCTTTAGTATGTGTTGAGAAGCAAACTGGGTTGGTAGCCTGACTGGATCACCTGGCAAGTCGGCGACATGAGGTTTATTTAGGTAGTATACTCAATGCAAAAACGTAGCATACGCAGATATAAGTAATCTCATCAGATTGGCTTTACTTCGTCCGCCATTTCCACTACTGGGGATAGCTAAAGGGGATAGCTACCAATAGCAACCAGGGTAAACAAAAGCGCTATCCCTCCTGGTTTGGTTGCATGCGCAAAGGTTGACGTGTTTTGTTTGTGCCGTAAATTAAGCCTCCATTTTCCCCGGGAGATCGTACCCGGTGGCAGACAGAGCTGCATAGTGAAAGCAAGGCTTATAGGAAAGCTAAGGGAAACAATGTAAACGCCGATGGTGTCATTATTCTGCAGCCATTACACTGTGCAATCAACATTTACTGCATATTGATACGTTAAAGCAAAAAAGTTTTCTACAAAACCTTTAATAGTGCCAATGAGAAAAATTGACAACAAACGTAATTTCAATATATTCGAATGTCCGCCGGGGCATTCGATAACTATTGAACTATTGGCTACACTGCCCCCACGATTTCCAGTGGTACTGCTCTGTTTCGTCGGGAAGAATGAGTGTATGTATATATATATATATATATATATATATATATATATATATATACACTCATTCTTCCCAACAAACTTATATATAGATCTATATATATCTATATAGATCTATATATATAGATATAGTGTTTTTCAACTTGCATAAAAGCAGCAGAATTGTACAGCGAATGGAGACGGTTGTATGTTTACAACCTTCATCGCTTAAATAATTTACTGCATAGTTCACTATGTGGAAATGAGTACAAATTCAACGTGTATTGCTGTATTCCTTTTTGTAATTATGATTGTGTGATGTGTTGATGAGGTCATCTGTGGTACGACACACACACGACACACACAAGTGTCATACAAAATCGTTGTTTTGGTTTGGAAAGAAGAAGTTGAATTTCACTGTGTGAAAGGGTCATGAATCTCAACTCGATGTATAATGTGTGTAATTTATTGAATCAAATATTAAAACACCATTCAAAACAAATTCCAATCATGGTTTTCTTGTGTTTAATGCAATATCAACATACAAATTAAAGCATCTCGTAGCATCAGAAAGGTATTCACAGCACGCACCGCTGACCCCAGCTACCGCCCTTTTGCATTAAAATTAAAAAAGCTCTTCCATGTTCACTGTGCTCCGTTCAAGAGAAATCCTTCATAAACTGTTTGTGAAAGGTGCTCAGACGTCTCAGTACTTCCTCCATTGTATCCATCGAGTTCATGATGCAGAATCTATGGGAAGATGAGGAAAACCTGAAATTAATCCATACTCTTAAGTAGCCTTTAACTATTTACTTACTATGAAACCCTTTTTTTCCAAGGCTTTGTACCGGATGTGGTGGGTTCCTTTGGGTACTCCAAGGTCAGAACCAGGACAGACACACAGACCCGTCTGCTCCAGCAGCCTGGAGCAATAGAAGCAATCCGGAAGCTGTCCCTCCTCCTGTAAATAGATACCAAGGACCATGGGTGGATTGCTGAACGGGCCTACCGGGCCCGGGCCCAGGGGCCCAAGTGCTCAGGGGGGCGCCTAAGCCAGAGCCTCTGGTGAAGTCGCTGTTATTAACTTTGCATTTTTTGTCAAGTGAGATTCCATACATGAACATAAACAAATATTTTGAATAGTTTACAGGAGCCTAGCTCTTGAAAAAATCAGGGGATGACCTATTTATTGCAGATATAATATTGTTAAACCTATATTGTCATTTTTCAAGAAATAGAAGCTTGTGTGGGCTACAAATGTCCATTTCCATTAAATTAATGAGTATAGAAACTGGTCGATAGAGGGCGCTACTGTCCGGGATTAAAAATGAATTAAATTGACTAAATTGACGCAAAAACATTCTCTCATGGCAATTGAAACCGAACTAACCGATACATTGGACTTTGATGATATCGTAGATGATTTCACAAGAAGCAGAACCAAGGAAAAAATGAATTGCATCAGGCAAGACTATTTTATGAATACTTTAAGCTTATAAAGTCTTCCTGTGTTTGCTATATGTCACACCATGAGCTTGCTGTTGATCATTTTTTAGGCGTTGTTTTTGTTAATATTAGAAGTGGCTTCAAATCATCTCTTATGTGTGGATGTATTTTGTTAATGTGCTGTTGGCTTTAATTGAGCGCACCTGCGCTGTAAATCCTGTGATATTGAGATACAGGTGAATTTATTTGTAGTGATTGTGCTGTTGGCTTTGAGTGTTCCTGTGCTGTAAATCCTGTTGAGAAGCAGGTGAATGTATGTCTTAGTTAATATGTTGCTGGCCTTAATTGTGTGTATGTGCGCTGTAAATCCTTGGGGGCTTTTATGCGTCCGTGCCCAGGGGCCCATTGTCTCAATCTGCCTATGCAAAGGACATAGTGTTGGTCTGAACCCGCCCACACAAAGAGTTATTCCAATCATTAGCCAGAATCTTTAAGTGTTAGACTGTGCTCTCTGACCTCGGCTTGTTGAATGGCCCTGGGTGGAAGGTGTAATCTGGGGAACATGGATGCCCCTCCTTGTATTGGTTTACAGCTGATTCCTGGCAAGCTGCTGAGAACCTCCAAGACTCTTGTCACGTTATGGACCATTGTTGCCCGGATGTGCTGTATCTCCTACACAAAGAGAAGTTGCATAGACGATGGAGCATATTAATGGTAAATGGACTACATTTATAGAGCGTTTTTTTCAGACCTGTGGCCATTCAAAGCGCTGTACAATTATTACCTCACATTCACCCATTCATACACTCATTCATAGACCGATGGCAGTGTCAATCATGCAACGCGACAGCCAGCTTGTTGGGAGCAGTTAGGGTTAGTTGTCTTGCTCAGGGACACCTCGACACTTAGCTAGGTGGATCGAAACAGTAATCTTCCGGTGCACAACCCACTCTACCTCCTGAGCTACTACCTCCTGAGCCAGGTCTACTACACAGCTGTCCAGATAATTACTGTCGGAACAAGCGTCCTTTTTCTGTCCCAAGTTACAATGCTGAGATATGATTACACTTTTAAGAACAAACTGGACCTACATTTCTTAACATTTCTAGAGTCATATTTTGATAATATGGTATTACCTCATCATACTGAGCGTAGGAGTGATCCCCTGGTTGTGGTGGGCACAACATCACATCAAGGGCCAACTGACCCAAGATAGGTGAGGCCTGTGGGGCGATCAGCTTGTCGAAATTTTCCACGACCAAGGGGTCCATGTTGACCAGCTCGAAGTATCCCCCATTGAGACCCCCCCTAGTGCGGCAACAAGCAACACTTTATGGTCTCAAGAAGAGTATGACGTTTGAAAATATATTCTTGATGGTTATTGCCTTTGTGAGGTAAATCCTCAAAGCTAAACACAATCTAGAACTCACTCCCCCATGAAGCCTTTGGATGCTGAATGGAAGGACACCAGCTCCACCATATCAGAAAAAGGAGATCCCATCTCAGCCAGAACCTTCTTGTACGATATGAACCTACGCCCCTCACCAATCACAAGTTCTTGGTGGACCTTGGCAGCAAAATATTTGAAAAGGATATACAAGTGAAAAGGGAAACATAGTTTCTGATGCCTTGGGGCCTTAGGGTTAGGGGGCGTCATATAATAAGGCATAAGGCATTTGAGACTGTAACTGTGATTAAGGGCTATACAAATGCAACTGACTTGATAATGAAAACACTCAAGACACCCTACCTCATCGGCCAACAGGAATAGCTTCTCCTCATACACAAAGCGGATGATCTCCTCCATTGATTCTCTGCTCTGAACGTGGCCTGCGGAAAAAAAAGAGCCAGGCGATTATAGACTCAAACAGGTCGACATAATCTGGTTGAACAATATCTACCGCCAATCCAACGCGCTAGAGCCACACGAGGCCAGGGTGGCCTCCCGTACCTGTGGGCTCTCCAGGGTTGATCACATACAGTGCCACGGGATTACACACTCCCCTCGCTGACCGCAGAGCTCTGCGCAACTCCTCTAGGTGTGGCCGCCAGTCCTGTCGGCCATCTAGAAAATACGGCACTGTGGTGGCTCCCATGGCCTCAAAGTTTGCGTTGCCGGCGTCTCGCGAGGGCACCGGAGTCAGCACCCCGGTGGGGGGTGAGCGGTCACCATCAACCAATATGTTGAGAATTTGCTATAGGAGTAGGGGGAGGAACAGGCAGCACATAGGGACAGTGTGTGATCAGGAAACTAATCGAGCTAGGTAATCACTATCCATTTAAAGCTGCTGTAGGTAAGATTCAGGAGTTGTAAAGAGAGAGAAAGAACAGAAAAAAAGCAGAAGAGGGCAACATTTTGAAAGCAAACCCAAAAAACATCCCCGCCCTCCCTACGTTTCTCTGCCAGAAATGAGCCGGGAGCGGTCTATAATCTGAATGATCTCATACAGAGGCAGGCGCAGTCATCTCAAAACTGATATTCTCCAAGCTAATAGCGGACTATGCCATTTCTAACAAATTACACTAAAATAACAGCTCCTAAATCTTACCTACAGCACCTTTAAAAGAGATGACATCACTGATACCGTACCCTGATGGCGTAATTGGATCCAAAGGTGATGTAGATGTTTCCAGGGAGGGAGGGGACTCCTCCATCTCGATGGGATATGAATTTAGAGATATTATGCCGAAATTGTGGCACGCCCTTCGAGTCGCTGTACGAACCTGAGAGGACAGGTTTGTACAGTTATACACACACCTATTTTATCAGTGTGACTGCAAGAAACTGACGGTTTCCAAAATATCTAAATAGTTCTCACCAACGCTGCCACCAAGGCATTCCCCAAGCAGAGTCTTAGCTCTTTCTCTGACATCCAAGGGCATTTTATCACTGTTTATAAGTTCAGGGTAAATGCATGCCGCAATAACCTGTCCATAAAAAAAGGCAAGAAGGGATTCATATATTAATATATATTCATTTCTACTACTAAGGGAACACACCTAGAAAGTCTAGACATAGCAAAGTTACCTGTCGAAAAAATGACAACGGTTTGATTCCTGTTGCGTGTGGATTGCTCCGAGAAACATCAATAACTTCATTATATGACTTTTTCAACCCCTACATGAGGTGGGAAATAAAACATTTTCAACTGAAGTAAATGTCACACTGAGATATAGTTGCAGTTGAACAATGACATGCTTTTGAAAGTCATTTTTAATTGACATGCTTTTGAAAGTCATTTTTAATTAACATTATCATCACTATAAGCTATGGTTATTAACATGAAAATGTTGACATAAAAAGCATTTTTGTGATTTTACCTGTTTGAGCTCCTCTTCAATCCGGACAGCTTGTCTCCCAAGGGCATCAAGCTTCAGTGCTGTGATGTTTTGGACCTTGGGATTTATCTGTCTGAGCTGAGACATCTCTCTGTGAGGATGGTTAATGTCCAAAACGTTAGTCGCAGTTTGTGGGAGACTTCTTAAACACAGTAGGAGGTGCTAGTGCAAGAGGTTGACACTGTAACCCTTTGTTCATTTTTGTTTTTCAGGTTGTGCCACTAACCCTTTACAATAGGAATTTCCCCCTGAAGTGGTGCCATGATTGGCTTTAGTATTGTTTTTCTGCCATTGGTTTTCTGCACAGTCATTGGCATGACTGCAGAAATCTAAACTGTTTGACACAACACGGTCTCACACCCAACTCGTCACATATTGAGGCCTGGGCACCGACCCATGTCGTCAACATTTGCAGCAGAAGGTACCCCCGTAGCGTCGCTCCTGGACGACTCGCGCCGCCCCATAGACCTGCGGGGTATTGCACAAAACTAGGATACATAAATCCAGGATAATTGAGTAAGCGCGGCTTGGACTATTCTGCTCGGCGGTATCCTGGCTTATTCGGTTGCACGATTGCCAAGCCAGGATAAATAGGCGCGGCTAAATCACGTCAGGTGAAGCTAGTTGGGATAAGCGGCTTGAATAGACCTCGCGATCGCTCACAGAATCACCGATCGGAACATGGCGTTTCATACGTCACGGCCGCTGAACAGCTCCTTATTGGATACCCGACCCAAGCCCGACGGGACCCGAGGGGACCCGACGGTACCCGACGGGCCGGGTCGGGTTCGGACTCGGTGACGTCTGCGCGATTCGAAATTTGAAATGTAAAACAGCTTATTCTGCATGGTAGCCAATGGGCTGTTTCACACGTTGCAAAGGTTCGATTGTGTGATTAAAATACATTTTATACATATGACATAAGCGTTGCGCTCATCTGTTTGTTGACATTTCCAAATGCGCTGCAGTTGCGTAATAAAGGCGGACTTTCATAAACACAAACGTAGCCTAAATGTGTCATAGTATGAAAAAATATAGACTTTAACTGTGTTGGCCTGAGTAATAACACTTAATCAATATAAAAATCAGCCAACAGATTTAAATGAAATGAGAAATGACTATATATGTAATATTTTAATTTGGGATAATTAAAATGATGCAACATACTTAGAAAGACCATGGACATGCTGTAAAACACATTAATTCCTCACAGGATTGACGGTGTAAATACAGGTGAATCACTAGGATTAAGCTTAGCCTGGCTGTTAGCCCGGTCGGGAGCAGGCTAGCTCCGGAGAATAAATCACCATGGTAACTTAGCCGGGATAAGTTTGAGCCGCTTTCATGCAACCGACTTGAGGCTAAAATGTAGCCAGGATAACCTAAATCCGTAAACATATCCCGGCTTAATCCCTTATCCTAGTTTTGTGCAATACCCCCCATGTCTGAGGTTGATTTGCTGATCAACACATTATTCCGTGGCAGCGGGAGAAACTAATGTTGACAAAGTGACGAGTTATGATCGGATGTTTGTCCGCAGTTTAATTTTGATGGTGTGTGGGCATCCGTCCTGTTGGTTAGTTATTACTCCTGTATCAGAGCTATAGAGTAAACAACTCTATAAACAACTCTATGTTTACTCTATAGCTCTGATTCCTGCACCATGTTTCAATGACGTCAGGTTGCTAGGGGCTACGGCTGACAGACGCCACCTGTCCCATAGAGCGTAACAGTGACCGCCCCTTTTTAACAGCTCCGGTGCCGGAAGTAAATTTCCCATGCATTTATCTCGTCCACTTTTCGTATAATCCTTATAAAAAGAGTATTAAGCCTTTAACCAAGCCGATCGTTCGTTGTGGTAGTCATGACCATATTATGTTTGATTCGGGCATAAAAATAATTTGGAAAACGGAAGAAAAGCCAAAGGTACTTTATTTTGTTGACCGAGTGAGGAACTACTCATCCCGAATCAAACATAATATGAAGAGTTCAGATGCAAAAGCCTCTAAACGCCACCTCCGTCAAAAATGAGATAAATATATTGAGTGACTGCTCTCCGCACGTAGTATATGGTAATCAAATCATTTTGCGTCAAAACCCGCAAAATACCACTCTTTTCCTGGTCTGAAATCTCGATTTGTAGGCATAAACCTCTAAACGCCACTTCCCTTTGTCAGCAAAAGCTGCTACGTTCCGAGAACCAATCACAACGCAACACGGAATCATATGTGACTTCACCCAGTTTCAACATGGCGGCGCGCTGAGGAGCCGGCTTAGATCGCTTCTAAGATAGATTATAGATATAGATAGACTCTTTATTATATTATTCTTTATTATTTATTTATATGCTTTATCTTTATTATAGATTATAGATATATCCTTCCTCAGATCGCATAGATGCGCGATCTATGCAGATGCATAGATTCGCGATCTGAGGAAGGCCAGACGGCCGAAACATTATCACCGTAATAAACTACCTACATTGTTCTCAACTCGGAGTGTGCGGCACCTCTCTCCTTTTACTGATCTTCTCTCTCAGTTGCCAGCACCTCACATTTGGTGTGTGTTTGCACCTCTCCTTTCAAGCATGGGGAATATTGTCAGTTCATTGAGGTCTCACTTCTTTTGGCCTTTTTAAAAAAATCAGATTTACGTCTTTTCTCTTATATACATACTTGATTATATGCCAAATGTTTTTGAACGTAATAAGCTTTTTTATTTAATGTAATGAGCTTTTTTATAGTTGAATCTGATGCCCAAACATAAGAAATTAACTTACTTGACCACTTTTCACTTTTTTTTCATGTTTTATTTTTTTATATAATTTATTGTTGGAAAATGTATTTTATGTTTTGTTTTATTTATTCCATCATTTACATTAATTTCTACCTCATATTTTTATCTTAGAATTTATAATATAAATATATAATAGCCTATATATAAGTGATTTTACTACTTTTCTTGTCCAAATATGTGGATTTAGAGGTTTTTGCCAAAAAAGTACCGGTGGATTTAGCTGTTTTTGATGCAAAAAAAAAATGTATTTGGTAAAAATACATAAAAAGACTAAAGTGACATTTTTGAAAAAAAAATATTTTATTCATTAACTAATAACCTTATCATTGCCATTAAAATAAAATGACTGAACTTGAACATAGAAGCCTGATAAAAAAAATGGTCATTTATAAGAAAAGTGGTCAAACGGATTTAGAGGCTTTTGCATCTAAACTCTTCATATGGTCACGACTACCACAACGAACGATTGGCTTGGTTCAAGTCTTAATACTCTTTTTATAAGGATTATACGAAAAGTGGACGAGATAAATGCATGGGAAATTTACTTCCGGCACCGGAGCTGTTAAAAAGGGGCGGTCACTGTTACGCTCTATTGGGAGGACCCATAGACATATAATAGACGCCTCATAGACTGACGCTGCCCGTTAGAGCTGACGTAGCAGCGCGGCCGCCATCTTGGCAGGGGACCCAGTGCGCCCCCAGTGCATTCATTTCTATGGAGGAAGGTGTATACCCAACTACAATAATAAGCATAACTCCCCGAATTTTTACCGGATTTTCACATGGTTTGGTTTGTTACAAATGGCAGAGATTTATTTATGATACAGGACGAATTAAATTATTATTTTTTTTTTTTAAATAATAAGAATTATTGTTCAATCTTACTTGTTAAATGTAATCCCACGCGATCTGGTGTCAATACTGCGCCGTAAGCTGCACAACATACTGGCATAGCTTGCTCTCCCGTTAACTCCTATGCTAGACTAGAGTGAGGAGTCCCTACCAATATGGCGGCGACGCTGGGTTACGTTCCATCACGTCATGAGGCGTCTATGTATATATGTCTATGGGGAGGACCTATCAGCCGGAAGTACTGTCCTTACTGTACTATTGTTTATGTTGTAATGTCATAAGTGTTGACAATAAAGTTTGTTAAAAAAACAACAACAACTATTATTGTCCCACACCACAATGTATGTCCCACAATGTTAACTCCAAACAATTCATGTTTGTCCAATTCATGGACAAACAAAGCAGCTGGAAACATGTCTAAAATCACTTGAAATAGAATGTAGCCTATATTTATATTTTTACAACATCAATCTCCCTATGATAAGAACAAAATATGATCAGGTTGTACTTTCTCTCTTGAAAACGGGCAAAACGCTAACCCTAACCCTAACCCGGAAAATGAATTTAAAAAACTACAAACGTTCGGAAAATGCAATACAATGAAGTGTGCGGCGCCATGTTTTTTCTGCCATGTTTTTTGTAGTTCTAAAATGTTTAGTTAACGTTTTCCCTATTATGTGAAAATGTGTCAAGGAACTTCGCAAGTGTATTATATGTTTTAGGGACCGGGGAGCACATTTATTTGGTCAGATTTCATTTTTACTATTGTTAATTGGGTGAAATCTGGTTTTGACCTTACCCAGTAGCGCCCCCTGATGGTTTGGCAAAGGCTACAAAGGCCATGATAGAAGAAGTCAACAGCTTTCCAAAAATGTTTTCCCCATGTTTGTATCACATTGTGTTGCTTTTCTGTAAGCCTTTAAAAGAGCCTTAGGTTCAAGGGGCATTCCTGAGGAGCAGGAACAACCCAGAATGTTCACAGTGGCAGATCTGTACTCTGCAGATCAAGACCTTTCCAATGATGTCTTCATTGTCATCCTATGACAAAGTTTCATTTTTATCTTGCTCACTGCCAAGGCACTTACTGATGTGTACTTTCTCACAGCCTATATAGAGCCAAGATGGATAAAATCACTAAAACATATTTTAAGGGATAGGCTATTTAGTGGCAAAATGTGTTCAACATATTGATGGTGACCTTATCCTTAGTCATGCTTTTCAATTTGGAGCAGTTTAGACCCCATTTACCCCTTAAACTACTTAATGTTTCATATAAATATTTCCATATTACTTAATATGACCATTTATAGCCATTGTGTTCCCTTCCCCAGGGCTGACAGGATTGCCGTGGATGAACCAATAGTATATAATATGGTAATGCGAATGTATGTCTGTGTGCAGTTACATTTTTACACACAGTTGTTTTTAATTGACCAAGATATGAGCTTTTGAAAGAAAGTAGGCCTTTTTTAGATGTGTTTCCAGCTGCTTTGTTTGTCCATGAATTGGACAAACATGAATTGTTTGGAGTTAACATTGTGGGACATACATTAATAGTTGTTGTTGTTTTTTTAACAAACTTTATTGTCAACACTTATGACATTACAACATAAACAATAGCTACAGTAAGGACAACATCCGGCTGATAGGTCCTCCCAATGGGACAGGTGGCGTTTGTCAGCCGTAGCCCCTAGCAACCTGACGTCGTTACGATCGCGCAACCCCGCCATCGGTCCGCGGTCCCTCCGCCCCCCACGCCCCGTTGACAATCGCACAATGGGACATGGGGGGGGGGGGTCGCGATTGTCAACGGGGCGTGGGGGGCGGAGGGACCGCGGACCGATGGCGGGGTTGCGCGATCGTAACCACCGACGGCGGGGCGGGGGGGGGGGGGGATAAAAAAAATAAAAAATAAAGGTGCCGGATCCACCGTCGGAGGTGCCGGATCCGACGTCGGAGGTGCCGGAACATGTTCCGGCGTGTTCCGGCCCAAATAGAGCGTAACAGTGACCGCCCCTTTTTAACAGCTCCGGTGCCGGAAGTAAATTTCCCATGCATTTATCTCGTCCACTTTTCGTATAATCCTTATAAAAAGAGTATTAAGCCTTTAACCAAGCCGATCGTTCGTTGTGGTAGTCGTGACCATATTATGTTTGATTCGGGCATAAAAATAATTTAGAAAACGGAAGAAAAGCCAAAGGTACTTTATTTTGTTGACCGAGTGAGGAACTACTCATCCCGAATCAAACATAATATGCTCACGACTACCATAACGAACGATTGGCTTGGTTCAAGTCTTAATACTCTTTTTATAAGGATTATACGAAAAGTGGACGAGATAAATGCATGGGAAATTTACTTCCGGCACCGGAGCTGTTAAAAAGGGGGCGGTCACTGTTACGCTCTATTAAGCCCTGCTTATAGGAAAGCTAAGGGAACCAATGTAAACGCCGATGGTGTCATTATTCTGCAGCCATTACACTGTGCAATCAACATTTACTTCATATTGATATACATTAAAGCAAAAAAGTGTTCTACAAAACCTTTAATAGTGCCAATGAGAAAAATTGACAACAAACGTAATTTCAATATATTCGAATGTCCGCCGGGGCATTCGATATTGAACTATTGGCTACACTGCCCCCATGATTTCCGGTGGTACTGCTCTGTTTCGTCGGGAAGAATGAGTATATACATACAGTATAAATATATCCATAGTGTTTTTCAACTTGCATAAAAGCAGCAGAATTGTACAGCGAATGGAGACGGTAGTATGTTTACAACCTTCATTGCTTAAATAATTTACTGTATAGTTCACTATGTGGAAATGAGTACAAATTCAACGTGTATTGCTGTATTCCTTTTTGTAATTATGATTGTGTGATGTGTTGATGAGGTCATCTGTGGTACGACACACACACGACACACACAAGTGTCATACAAAATTGTTGTTTTGGTTTGGAAAGAAGAAGTTGAATTTCACTGTGTGAAAGGGTCATGAATCTCAACTCGATGTATAATGTGTGTAATTTATTGAATCAAATATTAAAACACCATTCAAAACAAATTCCAATCATGGTTGTCTTGTGTTTAATGCAATATCAACATACAAATTAAAGAATCTCGTTGCATCAGAAAGGTATTCAAAGCACGCACCGCTGACCCCAGCTACCGCCCTTTTGCATTAAAATTAAAAAAGCTCTTCCATGTTCACTGTGCTCCATTCAAGAGAAATCCTTCATAAACTGTTTGTGAAAGGTGCTCAGACGTCTCAGTACTTCCTCCATTGTATCCATCGAGTTCATGATGCAGAATCTATGGGAAGATGAGGAAAACCTGAAATTAATCCATACTCTTAACTATTTACTTCCTATGAAACGCTTTTTTTCCAAGGCTTTGTACCGGATGTGGTGGGTTCCTTTGGGTACTCCAAGGTCAGAACCAGGACAGACACACAGACCCGTCTGCTCCAGCAGCCTGGAGCAATAGAAGCAATCCGGAAGCTGTCCCTCCTCCTGTAAATAGATACCAAGGACCATGGGTGGATTGCTGAACGGGCCTACCGGGCCCAGGCCCAGGGGCCCAAGTGCTCAGGGGGCGCCTAAGCCAGAGCCTCTGGTGAAGTCGCTGTTATTAACTTTGCATTTTTTGTCAAGTGAGATTCCATACATGAACATAAACAAATATTTTTGAATAGTTTACAGGAGCCTAGCTCTTGAAAAAATCAGGGGATGACCTATTTATTGCAGATATAATATTGTTAAACCTATATTGTCATTTTTCAAGAAATAGAAGCTTGTGTGGGCTACAAATGTCCATTTCCATTAAATTAATGTGTATAGAAACTGGTCGATAGAGGGCGCTACTGTCCGGGATCAAAAATTCATTAAATTCACTAAATTGACGCAAAAACATTCTCTCATGGCAATTGAAACCGAACTAACCGATACATTGGACTTTGATGATATCGTAGATGATTTCACAAGAAGGAGAGCCAAGGAAATAATGCATTGCATCAGGCAAGACTATTTCATGAATACTTTAAGCTTATAAAGTCTTCCTGTGTTTGCTATATGTCACACCATGAGCTTGCTGTTGATCATTTTTTAGGCTTTGTTTTTGTTAATATTAGAAGTGGCTTCAAATCATCTCTTATGTGTGGATGTATTTTGTTAATGTGCTGTTGGCTTTAATTGAGTGCACCTGCGCTGTAAATCCTGTGATATTGAGATACAGGTGAATTTATTTGTAGTGATTGTGCTGTTGGCTTTGAGTGTTCCTGTGCTGTAAATCCTGTTGAGAAGCAGGTGAATGTATGTCTTGCTGTATGTCGTGTGTATGTGCGCTGTAAATCCTTGGGGGCTTTTATGCGTCCGTGCCCAGGGGCCCATTGTCTCAATCTGCCTATGCAAAGGACATAATGTTGGTCTGAACCCGCCCACACAAAGAGTTATTCCAATCATTAGCCAGAATCTTTAAGTGTTAGACTGTGCTCTCTGACCTCGGCTTGTTGAATGGCCCTGGGTGGAAGGTGTAATCTGGGGAACATGGATGCCCCTCCTTGTATTGGTTTACAGCTGATTCCTGGCAAGCTGCTGAGAACCTCCAAGACTCTTGTCACGTTATGGACCATTGTTGCCCGGATGTGCTGTATCTCCTACACAAAGAGAAGTTGCATAGACGATGGAGCATATTAATGGTAAATGGACTACATTTATAGAGCGTTTTTTTCAGACCTGTGGCCATTCAAAGCGCTGTACAATTATTACCTCACATTCACCCATTCATACACTCATTCATAGACCGATGGCAGTGTCAACCATGCAAGGCGACAGCCAGCTTGTTGGGAGCAGTTAGGGTTAGTTGTCTTGCTCAGGGACACCTCGACACTTAGCTAGGTGGATCGAACCAGCAATCTTCCGGTGCACAACCCACTCTACCTCCTGAGCTACTACCTCCTGAGCCAGGTCTACTACACAGCTGTCCAGATAATTACTGTCGGAACAAGCGTCCTTTTTCTGTCCCAAGTTACAATGCTGAGATATGATTACATTTTTAAGAACAAACTGGACCTACATTTCTTAACATTTCTAGAGTCATATTTTGATAATATGGTATTACCTCATCATACTGAGCGTAGGAGTGATCCCCTGGTTGTGGTGGGCACAACATCACATCAAGGGCCAACTGACCCAAGATAGGTGAGACCAGTGGGGCGATCAGCTTGTCGAATTTTTCCACGACCAAGGGGTCCATGTTGACCAGCTCGAAGTATCCCCCATTGAGACCCCCCCTAGTGCGGCAACAAGCAACACTTTATGGTCTCAAGAAGAGTATGACGTTTGAAAATATATTCTTGATGGTTATTGCCTTTGTGAGGTAAATCCTCAAAGCTAAACACAATCTAGAACTCACTCCCCCATGAAGCCTTTGGATGCTGAATGGAAGGACACCAGCTCCACCATATCAGAAAAAGGAGATCCCATCTCAGCCAGAACCTTCTTGTACGATATGAACCTACACCCCTCACCAATCACAAGTTCTTGGTGGACCTTGGCAGCAAAATATTTGAAAAGGATATACAAGTGAAAAGGGAAACATAGTTTCTGATGCCTTGGGGCCTTAGGGTTAGGGGGCGTCATATAATAAGGCCTGTGAAGCCATTTGAGACTGTAACTGTGATTAAGGGCTATACAAATGCAACTGACTTGATAATGAAAACACTCAAGACACCCTACCTCATCGGCCAACAGGAATAGCTTCTCCTCATACACAAAGCGGATGATCTCCTCCATTGATTCTCTGCTCTGAACGTGGCCTGCGGAAAAAAAAGAGCCAGGCGATTATAGACTCAAACAGTTTGACATAATCTGGTTGAACAATATCTACCGCCAATCCAACGCGCTAGAGCCACACGAGGCCAGGGTGGCCTCCCGTACCTGTGGGCTCTCCAGGGTTGATCACATACAGTGCCACGGGATTACACACTCCCCTCGCTGACTGCAGAGCTCTGCGCAACTCCTCTAGGTGTGGCCGCCAGTCCTGTCGGCCATCTAGAAAATACGGCACTGTGGTGGCTCCCATGGCCTCAAAGTTTGCGTTGCCGGTGTCTCGCGAGGGCACCGGAGTCAGCACCCCGGTGGGGGGTGAGCGGTCACCATCAACCAATATGTTGAGAATTTGCTATAGGAGTAGGGGGAGGAACAGGCAGCACATAGGGACAGTGTGTGATCAGGAAACTAATCGAGCTAGGTAATCACTATCCATTTAAAGCTGCTGTAGGTAAGATTCAGGAGTTGTAAAGAGAGAGAAAGAACAGAAAAAAAGCAGAAGAGGGCAACATTTTGAAAGCAAACCCAAAAAACATCCCCGCCCTCCCTACGTTTCTCTGCCAGAAATGAGCCGGGAGCGGTCTATAATCTGAATGATCTCATACAGAGGCAGGCGCAGTCATCTCAAAACTGATATTCTCCAAGCTAATAGCTGACTATCCCATTTCTAACAAATTACACTAAAATAACAACTCGTAAATCTTACCTACAGCACCTTTAAAAGAGATGACATCACTGATACTGTACCCTGATGGCGTAATTGGATCCAAAGGTGATGTAGATGTTTCCAGGGGGGGAGGGGACTCCTCCATCTCGATGGGATATGAATTTAGAGATATTATGCCGAAATTGTGGCATGCCCTTCGAGTCGCTGTACGAACCTGAGAGGACAGGTTTGTACAGTTATACACACACCTATTTTATCAGTGTGACTGCAAGAAACTGACGGTTTCCAAAATATCTAAATAGTTCTCACCAACGCTGCCACCAAGGCATTCCCCAAGCAGAGTCTTAGCTCTTTCTCTGACATCCAAGGGCATTTTATCACTGTTTATAAGTTCAGGGTAAATGCATGCCGCAATAACCTGTCCATAAAAAAAGGCAAGAAGGGATTCATATATTAATATATATTCATTTCTACTACTAAGGGAACACACCTAGAAAGTCTAGACATAGCAAAGTTACCTGTCGAAAAAATGACAACGGTTTGATTCCTGTTGCGTGTGGATTGCTCCGAGAAACATCAATAACTTCATTATATGGCTTTTTCAACCCCTACATGAGGTGGGAAATAAAACATTTTCAACTGAAGTAAATGTCACACAGATATAGTTGCAGTTGAACAATGACATGCTTTTGAAAGTCATTTTTAATTGACATGCTTTTGAAAGTCATTTTTAATTGACATTATCATCACTATAAGCTATGGTTATTAACATGAAAATGTTGACATAAAAAGCATTTTTGTGATTTTACCTGTTTGAGCTCCTCTTCAATCCGGACAGCTTGTCTCCCAAGGGCATCAAGCTTCAGTGCTGTGATGTTTTGGACCTTAGGATTTATCTGCCTGAGCTGAGACATCTCTCTGTGAGGATGGTTAATGTCCAAAACGTTAGTCGCAGTTTGTGGGAGACTTCTTAAACACAGTAGGAGGTGCTAGTACAAGAGGTTGACAATGTAACCCTTTGTTAATTTTTGTTTTTCAGGTTGTGCCACTAACCCTTTACAATAGGAATTTCCCTCTGAAGTGGTGCCATGATTGGCTTTAGTATTGTTTTTCTGCCATTGGTTTTCTGCACAGTCATTGGCATGACTGCAGAAATCTAAACTGTTTGACTTTGACTTTATTTTACAGGATAGCCCCTTGAGGTGTGCCATCTCATTTTCGAGGGGGTCCATATTATCAACGGAAATACAAACATACATCGTACATTGTAACATACAAAGAAAGTAAGCAGAACAAACAAACAGACAAAAAAACAAAAACAACGAACAAACAAGCAAACAAAAAAAAGAACAAACACATGATACAATATAGAGACACAGACGCCCATTCACACACACTCATACACTACAATGCTCTATCGATCCTGACTCCCCCCCATACAACACACCAGTAAAAATAAAAATAAATACATGAGATAAAATAAATACAGTAGTTGATTTGATTAGTTACACTTCATGTCAAAGGGACCTTCCATCACAGACAGGAGCAGGGTGTTTGAAGGTAGGTAAGCAATGATGATTTAAAAAGATGAAAAGAGGATATGGACCTAATTGAACCAGGGAGATTATTCCAGTCGGCAGGGGCTTTGTATTTGAATGCACGTCGACCAGATTCTTTGTTGATTCTAGGGGTAAAAAAGAAAAGTTGACCAGTACCTGAGTGCCTAAGGTTGTATTGTGAACTGAAGGGAATCAAATATTGTTTCAGATATAGAGGGAAATTGAAGTAATTGCACTTGAAAATAAATAATAACCATATGCCTTCTGGATTTGGGGGCCAGCCAGTTCAAGGACTGGTACATATGACAGTGATGGGTCATATAAGGACACCTGAGAATAAATCTACATAAACAATTATACAAGACAGAAAGAGTGCGAAGATTTGTTTCTGAGGTGTTCTGATAGATAACATCATCATAGTCAATTATTGGGAGTATCAGTTGTGTTATGATTCTTTTACGAACTTGAAGGGAAAAGCATTCGATAGACCGATAGAGGGATTTCAGATGAAAATAGATTTTCTTGGAAACTGAGTCAATGTGAAATTTAAAGGATAGCTGTGAGTCAAGCCAAAGACCCAGGTATTTGAGTTCTTCAGTTTTTACTATGTTCCATCAAGGAAACTAATACACCAGTTAGTACTTGCAGGTAAAGAATTAGGTCGAGTGCAGAACAACATGGTATATGATTTTTTCTTATTTATTTGACAAGTAAACCAAACCTTTGTTTATAGGTGCAATTCAGTCTTAAAGGCCCTTTAAAGCAAAAGTAAATATGTGTTTTGAGTTTGTCACACCACAGAACAATGTGTTATTAACCACCCAGACAAATTTGAATGATTAAAAAAGTCACTATGTAAATAAAATTAGGTTTCAAAATCGTGAAACAATAAGCAGTATTCTCTGCTCTGAAACACTAGTGGGCGTGTCCACTGAAGCCTTCAGTTGCTTAAAAATGTGACATTCAGGTTTGAGGCCAGTGATCTAAACATAACCTTAAACTGTACAGTTATGAGGAAAAAACAATTTCACCAGCTTATGAAACATTTTTTGAGGAAAAAACAATTTCACCAGCTTATGAATACAATACTGTGTACAATTAATGGAAAAACAACAATTCCTAAACATAGGTCACATTGTGTGTTTATACCACCATAATCAAAAAGTTTGAGCTACAAACAGATGTCTTTGCCCTTGTCACATTGTTTAGATCACTCAGAAGATGTTGGTGAAATGTTATATAAATGGTGTGGTTGGACCCAACAACAGGTGACACTGAGGCTCTTTGTCTCTGAATATCTTTGTCGCAATTTTCCATCAGCATACTGTTTTGATAAAGCAACGCTTCCAGCACTATTAAACTTCTATCTTGATATGTACTCTGTTTACTACAAAAGATTCTAGCGACCTCTTGCAACATAGCCCAGGATACATTTAAAACAGTTGAATTTGCCTGTTCTTGGGTTGGCTTGCAAACACTTTTATAAAGTACAAGTAGCGACTAGCGAGACAAGAACAGTCGATGTGAATCCCTGGAGACTTCTTGACGTGTGGTTGACCGTTCTGCTCCAAATCAATACGAGATCTTCTCCGGGTTTTTGGCAGGCTGGACATTACTCTGGTGCAATGGAGAGGGGTGCTGCTGTTGTGGGAGAAATTTACCCTTACATTTAATGATAAAAAGTAATTAATATCTTGCCATTATGCTATATGAATCTAATAAGTGTGAAGTAGGAAAAAAAAAGACTAGTCAAGAAAAAACTTCCTTGACTATCAGGAAATCTTGAGAAGGCATGCAGAGCAGGGAACCCCTCCTTCCAGGGATGGTTAGGAGTGCAATGGGTGCCATAAGTGACACACATAGTATTACAGCAGGCATTTAAAGTACAAAGAATAGGAAAGTAATTTTGTCCATGGTGATGACTGGTGAGCAGCTGGTAGCCGTCCAGTGCAGCGGCCGGATGTCCAGTCACGGTCACAGCAGCACCCTACGCGAGATCTGCAAGACCATGCGAGAATCACAAGATCAGGTGATACTTTGTGAATGTAAAAAGAGAAAGAACATCAAACAAATAAAAGATGACTTTGCTTGTCTGAGGTTGACTATTTTGTGCTTCTACCATGAGTTAGTGGGCTGTATAGTAAATGGTTGTTTTTTTGTCTGGTTTAATTGGGGCAATTGCTCTGTCGCTAACTTAGCCACTTTTTAGAGTTTAACACGGTTTTAAACTCGTCGGTGACGCAAGAAGTCACGTGACGTCTTAAGCTCCATTGCTGTGTCGTATGTACCTGTGGTTTAACCTGCAGCTGCGTTTTACCTTGATCTCAATTGCTGTGTCTTCAGAGAAATTCACATCAGACACTAGAGGCGTATTTTGTGCGTGTTGTCTAGTCTCGAAACGGACATGGTTTTAGAGGAGACTAAACCAGTTTGCAGGATGAAACAAGGCTCCATTATAACCGACACACACAGAATTAGTTTTATTAATTATCATTAGTAGTATTAATAATAATGTATGATACATTTATACTTATTACGCCAGATAGGCCTTCAGTACAATAACAATATTGGACATAGTCGATTTGGAATGAGCAGTGATATTTCACGGCTCACGGGGCTCAGGTCTCGGTCGTGCGTCCGCTCAGCAATAGCTTTACGCGCTTCAACTTTCAAGCGCTTCCATAAATTCTTTAAATGTGCCGCTGCTCGGTCTTCTGCTGGAAGACCTACTGTTAAATGTGTTTGAGAGATCATCCCAAACAGACTTTCTTCGGAGCGTGGTGGTGGTGGTGGTGGTGTCTTTCCTCTTCCACCGTGTCCACAACACCTCGAATGCAGTTCAATAAATATAACTTCTGCTCCTCGTTATAGTTCTCTATCCGAGACATGTTCATCCTAACTACCCTCCTTCTCCGAGAATGTATAGGCGTGGAATTACCCTAATTACTCGCATATTAATTCGTCTTCAATTAATTAATCACGTTTGCATGCACACCAAGAGAAATCAATGACAAGTAATTGATTGATTGACGTAGGTGAGGGCAGATTCAGATTCCAGACTCAGATTTCCACAAAAAGTAGGCTAGACTATTTCATAATATATTTCAACATTATTTGCGTTTTATTATATTAAAGTTCACTTTACATTCCCATTAAGTTTTTGTTGGTAATTATAGCACAAAATGCATCCAACATTAAGTTAAGACTGCATCCAGTATAACGAGAAATCAGAGTACTTCCGGTTTAACCCGAGTTTAACTAGGAATCAGCTGAACCTGTGTCGGTCAGTACACAGCAATCAGGTTTAACTTCGTGCGCAGCTGCGAGTTAAACTCCAAAACCTCCGGTTTCCGGAGTACGGTTTTAAACCGCAGCACAGCTAACGCAATGCTAACTGACAGAGCAATTGCCCCATTGTGTTTAGTGTTGTGTTTATTGTTGTTATGTCCTAATGTGTTGTGCTGTAGCCTACAGACAAAGTGAATACAGTTAAAGTCCAGTTGTGAACGACATGGATCAAACGTGTGGCCTGTTCGATCGAGAGGGTGTTTTTATTTTGAAAATTGACTGGATGCTCAGTGGCTTTTACTATCTTGACTTCCTGCCCGGCTCGATCTGCTCAGAGCTAAACACATCCCAGAACCATTTTACACCGGAGTTCTCCTTTAACAGAGCAGATCCAGATCCAAAGCAGGTGGCGGTGAAGCAGAAGGGTCAATGTCACGCCCAGTGGCGTAACATCATGGTGATAGGCCCCAGTGCAAATATTTTTGTTGTGCCCCCACCCTAAACACAAGCGCACACACACCAGGGGCGGACTGGGAACAAAATTCGGCCCGGGCAATTTTGTCCTGGACTGGCCTTGGGGTTGCGCGAATCGCGAGTTCGGCAGGTTTTTTTTTCATATTTACGCCACTGGTCACGCCCACCGCTCACGTCCTGTTCGTTGAATTGGTGGTTTGAGTGAAAGTTCACTGAATTCAACTTTATGCAAATTTAGAAGCAAGCTTCTCCCAGCATGCTCAGTGCGGCGAATTGCTCAGGCGAAAAACCCGCCGCACGTGGTTAGATGGGCAGGCAACACACACACACACACACACACACACACACACACACACACACACACACACACACACACACACACACACACACACACACACACACACACACACATCCTCCATTTAATACAGAGCAGATTTTGATTAAAAAGTGGAAGTGGTGCATTTCACTCAAAAGTGGGCATTTCCCAAACCATGACAATTAGTTTTCACCAAGGCATTTCCCCAAGCAGCGTCTTAGCTGTTTCTCTGACATCCAAGGGCATTTTATCACTGTTCATAAACTCAGGTTCATGCCGCAATAACCTGGTAAGAAGGGATTCATAGATGAATATATATATATATATATATATATATATATATATATATATATATATATATATATATATATATATATATATATATATATATATATATATATATCCATGTCTGCTACTAAGGGAACACACCTAGAAAATCTATAGGTTACCTGTAAAAAAAATGACAAAGATGAGTATTACATATCCATGTCTATTACAAAGGGAACACACCTACAAAGGGAACACACAGTCCAGACAGGAATGTTACCTGTCGAGAAAATGACGGTTTGACGCCTGTTGCGTGATTGCTCCATCATTGAAACATCAATCACTTGAAGTGAGAAGCAGTTTATCTTGAAACTGTCACTCACGCGTGTTCGTTAATGAAGCGATAGAAGAAGTTGTTTAGCTTTAAGAAATAATCAGTTTTATTGTTAACACCAGTATAATGTGCAGAGTTTTGCAGATATATCTGGGTCCGACTACGTTTCCCTGACCGAACAACAAAGTGTGTCTGTGTCAGTTCACGAAGTCTGAGCCCAGCTATCTCTAGCCCAGGAAGTTATATACACAAACAGTGAAAACGTCATAAAGGGCTGGCTGTTGAAGTCTGCCCCTCTCGTCCTTGTGGTGTCTGGCTCCAGCGCCAAACTGTCGCCTCCGGGTATTCTCTAAAAGATTCTTTACACGTGCAGCGACAATCCTGCCTGTTTTTCGCCATCATCTGACCTCACTATCTACTCCACACATGTAACAAACAACACACTCATTCCGATCCTGAGGAGCTGCCCCCATGCTTACATGCCTCTGCTCATAGCTCATGACTCTGTCCTTCGTCTGCAGACAGGCACCGAGGTTAGTGTAACCCTAGTTATTGGTCATATGGTAGATATAAAATATAACCATACCTTTACACTTCATTGTAACTTTTTCAACCCCTACATTAAAGTGAGGACATACAGCATTTTCAACTGTCACACTTGGATATAGTTTGCAGTTGAACAATGACATGCTTTTGAAAGTCATGTTTAATTGACATTATCATCACTATAAGCTATGGTTGATGAACATGTTAACATAAGAAGCTTTTTTTTAAGTTTAAAAAAATAATAATAATAATAATTTACCTGTTTGAGCTCCTCTTCAATCCGGACAGCTTGTCTCCCAAGCTTGTCTCCCAATGGGCATCAAGCAATTTATTTTTTACAGGTCAGATGCCCTTAGCACTCAAACATAGCAGTTTGGTAGACTCGGCTAAAAACAGCTAACTTGGCTTTTTGTTGCTCTCCATGGAACGTTCAAACTCGTTACTAAACATATCCCCGAACCATTTTACACCCGAGTTCTCCTTTAAAGCCCCTCTTGAAGACCTCTTAAACACAGTAGGAGGTGCTAGTGCAAGGGGTTAACAATGTCACCCTTGTTTTTTTTAAGGTTGTGTGCCACATTGCAATGGTTTACTTGGAAAAATATATGACAGCTGTAATTGTTGCCATGAAAATAGAAAATGTATATTTTCAAAATATACATTTTGTATTACAAAATATTATTTTATTAAATATTATTACAAAATATTATTTTGTAATACAAACAAGAAGGGCCCATGTACAAAGTATATTTGCATTGCAATAGGCTATTACCATTATTGCAATTATTAATATTGTTGTTATTGTTGTTGTTATTATTATTATTGTTGTTATTATTATTATTATTGTTATTATTATTATTATTATTATTATTATTATTATTATTATTATTATTACATTATGTACATACATTTGCATATTGTAATAGATACCGTGTGGTTCCGCCAGCGCAAGTGCCACATCGGAGATAAATAAAAGACGGACACGGAGTGCTTCCTGTTTTGATTTATCTCGCTCCGCGTTCACCAGGTAGCGATGGTTTTTGTTTCGCAGGGCGAGAACCGCAACCCGTCCGCGATGGAGAGCCGTTCCCCCGCACAAAGGCACACCCTATAAAGACACACACACACACATACGCCATCGGTTTACGTCGCTACGGCTCCGGAGGTTAGCGTACCCTTATATATCATATATATCATATATATCGTGGGGCACACGACGACGACCGGTCCCGGTCGAGATGGCACTGAGTTCAGGCGGCTGGGCTCCGTCTCCGGCGGCGGCCGCCTCGTCCCAGGCGCCGCACGGCGGGCCCACCCTGGCCGCCTGCAACACCGTGCTGATGTCGGTCCGCGTGTCCGTGTGCCACTCGGGGATCCGACCCCTGTGCCTCCCCGGCGCGGGCAACGAAGCCCTCCGCCTGCAGCTCAGCATGGATCCCGGCCGGGCGGGCGAGTTCCGCCTGGCGCTGCGCGACACGAGCGGCAACCGCAGTGTGGTGGGTTCACCGTTAGTTACACCTGGCAGCTAGCAGCTGGTAACCGGTCACCAGACCCATAATGCTGTTATAACGTTTACGATTAGAATGGATAATGCTGTAATAATAACATTAATGATGATGGACATCTGTGCCATGATATCACACTATAATGGTCAGTAGAGTGTGATAAGGACACCTTCCATCCACAAGCCAATCCAACATGTCCTAATGGCAAAGATCAATAGCACTCATTCTACAGACTGTTGATGGTAATTATTGTGTTAATGTTAAGAATTACCGGACTGCTATGACAACCTAATTTCCCTTCGGGGATGAATAAAGTTATCTATCTATCTATCTATCTATCTATCTATCTATCTATCTATCTGTCTATCTGTCTATCTGTCTATCTATCTATCTATGTCGACATATCTTATATCTATCTATCCATCCATCTCTCTCTCTCTCTCTCTCTCTCTCTCTCTCTCTCTCTCTCTCTCTCTCTCTCTCTCTCTCTCTCTCTCTCTCTCTCTCTCTCTCTATTTATTTATTTGGACTCATATACTCCTGGATTTAAGTGTGTCATTGCTTCCAAAATGACAAACTGGCACCTGAATGTAGTCATTGCTTAATGTATGTTTGTATGCATTTTGTGTTCGTTCTTTACATTGTTGTTGTTGTCATCGTGTCTCTTGTCTCTGTGCAGTTCATTACAGAATTTGACCTCCGCTCCGTGCAGTACGAGGTGAAGTCGCCTCGCAGTCACGAGATGCGTCTCGCCACGCCGCCCCACGACTGCATCCGCTTCAACTTCCGCTGCGACCGGGAGGCGGAGGAGTGGGCCACGGTGGTGATGTCATCTCTGAGAGAGGCACACAGAGGTCTGATATCGTCATTATCATTCATCATCTCGTGTCAAATCTCCACCCTATCCATTCGTTTCGTTGGCTGGGTGTCATTGATTCACGCAATTTCCTCTTTCTTTTGTCTGTTAGTTGCAAATATTACCGCACATGAACTAGATGACAGAAGGCTTCACACAGCAGCGGCCATAGAGCAATGGAGCACAGCTTCTTTGCCACTCACCGGTAAGACAGGCTTCATTCATGGCTTCATCAACGTTTCTTTTGTGCGCCGAAAATGTAAATAAAACGTGTTGTTAAATTGTTGTTTTTTTCCTTCAGAGGAACTATGTTTGGAGCTCACCAGGGCTATCGAAGCGGGGGACACCCAGTCGGCCTCCCAGCATGCCTCATCTCTGGCTCGCCAGAAAGCCTCTCTGTCCATTCAGCTCTCTGAGAAGAGCTACGCAGATGGAGAGATTAGGTGAGGGGTCCAAAGATTTATTTGTGTAGCCCTTATGGGAGAAATGTACTATATGTTTAAAAGAAAGTATAATCATTATCTTGCCTATATGCTAGATCAATGAAAATAAGTGTGGAGAAACACAGAGAATCACAAATGGGTGACTCTGTATTGTGTAATGGTAAGTCCAGCTGGAGCTGGGGAAAGGGCAACAGGTGAGGTGCCTAATCTTTAGGTCCAAATAAGTAAACAATGCATAGGTTGTTGTGATTGGTTAATGCATGGAGGAGGAAACCACAAAGGGAGCAAATATAACATGAAGTCTGGGCCAAGAATAGCAGTTATTTACAAACCAACTCGGCCTCGGTATTACTTGCTTAAAAGTAATAATACAAGTCTTGAAACTTTGTCTTTCTCAATCTCTCTTATTTTGTTAAAGTGTGGTTTATCCACGACACCCTCAGTTACATTTACAGTCTCAAAGTGCTTCACAGGACCACATTAATATACGACACCCCCCCTAACCTAAGACCTCTAAGTAGTGATGCACCGATCGATCGGCCTCTGATCATTATCGTCCGATATACGCCCTAAACATGTGATTGTGATCGGCCAATCAACTTGAAGTTTGCCGATCATATGACTCTTACACTATCTTCCATAATATATATATATTTTTTAATTGATTTCACTAGGAGAGCCTTTTGAGATTAAAATCTCTTTTACAAGAGTGTCCTGACATCAAAAACAGCACAACAAATCACATTCAGTTTCCACAGACAAATAACGGTATCGGCCTAAAAAAAAGCCTGATCGGTGCATCCCTACCTCTAAGCAGGGGAAATAAATCTGGAGAAGGAACACAGGAGAGGGAACCTTGCTTCCAGGGATGGTTAGGCTGCTGAATGGACAGACCTATTATGATAAGCAGCACAAAACAAAGGTGAATAAGGTTAACAGCATGCACTGTTCTGTCTCACAGTTTGTCTGTAGCCGTGGAGGACATGACTTCGTCTTGCTGTGTCACCGTCAAAGTACTCCCCCACATGACTGTGGCTGCACTTAAACAGCAGGTTAGAAGGCAAAAGTTGTACAAACAATACTTTTTTGGGGAAAATCATCAACGGGTTATAGACATGTGGACTTTCTCTTTTGATTATTTGCAATTTGAACTCCTTTACCCTCCCCCTTCCCTTAACAAAAATCTAATCAAATGAAAATACAGCAGTGGACTAAAAACAGTTCAAAGATCAATCAATGCAATTCACAATCTTCCCTTGACTTGTCTTTTTTATTTTCTTCCAGGTGTTTGTGGAGTACGGCTTCCATCCCCGCGTGCAGCGCTGGGTGATCGGCCAGTGCCTGTGCACCGAGCCCCGGACGCTGGCCTCCTACGGCGTGCAGAAGGATGGGGACACGGCCTACCTCTACCTGGTCTCGGCCCGCCAGGCCCGCACCACCCGCCAGATGCTGCAACAGGACCAGGAGAGCGCTGCCCCGCTGGGTCCGCTCCCTCCCCCGTGCCCCGCCCCTCCGCATGACTGGAGAGGCTACAGCACACTGCCCTCGAAGCTGACACACAGCAGCCAGGGTGAGCGAACAGATTGCACACATACAGTATGTACACACTCACTCCACGGTCCTGCCGGACGCACAGTTTGAGACGGTTACAACACACACACACTTGTTCGGGGAAATGGCTGTTGAGGAAAGTACATGTTAACTGTAAGACAAGTACATTTCTATATGTATATCATATATTCTATGATCTTTAATTCTTAACTTTGATTCTTAACTGAATTCTAATTGTCCGCTCTTTCTCACTATTTGCCCATTGGTAATACTTCCTTTGTTGATGTAGCATGACCTTTGAAGCTGATCAGAAGTCTCCCTTTTCAAAGAATAACACAGCTGATGAACCTTTGTTGTTCCTTAAAAAAGAAACATTTTGCTGCGGTCCCACTTTAAGACCCTGTCCTGTTCTCTTACTTGGTACATTTCCACTGCCCGTAATGCGATTAAAAAAAATAATATATATATTTTTTATGTGGTTTAATGTATGGGTTTACTTTTAAGGTTCAGGTTCTACTGGTCCATCAGTGTCTGCCATTGTTATTAATATGAATGTGGCTGAACAGAACAGAACATAGTTGATTAAAATCAACTATAGGCGTACACACGATAGCACCCTCTGCAGGACAGTACTATTAATGTTTCCACTAAGATTGACGTTTCTGGCTTACATTTCAATTTTTGAAATGTAACCTGATGATACAAGTATTGTGGACGATACAAGTATACATATACAGATACTCGCAAGATACTCAATGTTTTTTTTTTTTGTTTTTTTTTTCACCCCTAGTGTATTACAAAGCTTTGTATTTTCCCATGGCCATGCTTTAATAAAACCTATACTCAATGCCTGTCTAGCGTGTCAGACCGAATAATTCAATAACAATTCCTCATGATTCTGGTTTAGGGGTGACGCCTGGAGGAGGGGAACGCCCTGCGGAAATCAAAGACGCCCTCAACCTGGAGACCTTGCAGCTGAGCGATAAACCCAGCAAGACTACCAAGACGCAGGTACACACCGCCGCTTCTCTGTGCGCCATCTGCGAGTAAGGGTGTGTTCTCACATCAGGTACGATTGCTTCGTGCCGTGCCCAAGTACGATTACGAGTACGCCGCTTAGCTTTCACATTGGGTAATGCCGTTCCATACCCGAGTACACTTATGTATCTACACACTCCGATACAGTGGGTGGCGGTATGCACCTAGTTATAAAATAATAAACACAAAGAAGAAGAGTACACTGCGCAACATTTGTTGTGTAGAAAAGTTCCTAAGCACATACAATGGAGTCGACCATTGTATTTTGGAGACAATGTCAAAAACGATCCTCTCGCCTGCCTTCCTACTTCATCAGCTATGGCCGTGCAGTTCAGAGGATGAGATTGGCGCGTGCTGCGCTGTGTACGCAGATGTGCAGAATAGCAGTCCACTCCTGTGTTTTGGTACAGTAGGTTTCACACCTGATGCGAACCGTTCCCAATTACACATGAACCGTACTCATGCCACCTTTTCAAGTGGACTTGAGCACGGTTCGTCGCTCCGTGCTTGGTTACGTTACACAGTGTTCACACGAATCAAACAAACTGGACGTTGGGGTCAAGTGTACTCGGATCCGGACCGGGTCCCGGATGTAAAAATGCCCTAAGAGAGAGGGACAGGTATTAAAGTATCCTGTACATGTTGTCTCTCAGATGGAGTGGGCCTGTCCCTCGTGCACTTTCATCAACAAGCCCTCCCGTCCAGGCTGTGAGATCTGCGCCACGGCCCGCCCGGACCCGCCCAAGCACAGCCGCATCCAACAGGTGCCACCTGGCAACGCACTCATACTGTACACCTAGCTAGAACTACAACGATAGGGGTACTACACTGGAGTGTAGATGACAGCACCTGCAAGATACAAGGGTTAATGATCGTGTAAACACATTCTGAGATTTGTTTCTAAACACATTACACATGTTAGAAAGTCATTGCTGAAAATGTGTAAAGACTGTATAACCATCTAATGTTGAATTGTGGAGTTAGACCATTTTCAGGTTCAGGATTTTATGGGCGGGGCCTAAAGGGTACATGACGTAACGGGCTACCCCTTAGAATTGGGTGGTTAATAACCCATTTTTCTATAGTGTGACAAACTCTAACCACATATTTACTTTTGGTTTACACAGACTTTAACAATCCTATACTGAATTTTATAGGCAAAGGTTTACACTTGACATGCTTTTATTATAGTCCCCTTAAACATGTAATACCTATGAGAAAAAAAACAAAAGACTACAATATCCAGAACCAAACTATTCCAATAGCAACATTTTTTTTTTTTTTCAGGAGAAGGGAAGACGAGAAGAACGAGGAGAGCCGGGTATAACCAGCAGCTGACTGCCCACCAAAAACCACAAACATGGCTGCAATATCTCACTCATCTCTTTTACACTCTCTCTCACACACACACACACACGCGAACTCATTTTGTTTTGCATTTTTATTACCGAGAGCATATTGTAATGTCCAGCACAGCGAGTCGGCTGGCTGTCTTGTAAAGACTGGATCACGAACGGCTCTCCAGCATGACATGAGGTCCATGAACACAAACTCAACGCGAGTTACTGCAGACAAAAAAGATGGAAAAAGCTGTCATAATGGACATCACGGTGCAATCTATATATATATCTATATATATATATATATCTATATATAGATATATAGATATAGATATCTATGTCTATATCTAGATATATCTAGATATAGATATATATATATATATATATATATATATATATAAGCAGGAACAGCGAATGATAACGCTGGGGCGGTTGGTCTTATATTTATTTTAAGAAGGGTAGAGGGCATTGTGTTCCTCCTAATTTTATCCAAATTGAAGCTTCAAGAGAATGGCATACTTGCAAATTATGACAACTGTGAATAGACGGGGCATTGTACTGTGTGTGTGTGTGTGTGTGTGTGTGTGTGTGTGTGTGTGTGTGTGTGTGTGTGTGTGTGTGTGTGTGTGTGTGTGTGTGTGTGTGTGTGTGTGTGTGTGTGTGTGTGTGTGTGTGTGTGTGTGTGTGTCATTGGTGAACGCCATATAGTTTTTAAAAAACAAAATGGTTGCTAAGACGACATGCAGCGTTTACAGGGTTTCAAAGTGCTTTTATTTTTTATAACATTGTCTTGTATTGATTTCATGAGAATGCATCCAAGTAGGTGATGTTTATTTCCCTCTTCATGAATCATTTGTTGGATTGGTATATGATACTGTAAAATGGTGTACGCTGAATAAATATAATCAGATAATGTCCGAATAGTACTGTTCTGTGAAAAGCTGCAGGTCAACCACCATGAACCCACTAGATTGGCACTCAAAACTGCATTCAATTGTAGAGCACAGCTGTTGCTAGGCAGCCAATGAAACTGAAGACAGTATTTTTTTTTCAGAAACCGTTGATTCTAACCCTGGCGCCTCTTCATATCATCACTATTAGTATTTATTGGAGAGATGGAGAAACTGAACAAATACTAATTTGCACCCCGACACGCTTATCTACAAAAAATGTGTCAATATGGATAGTTGGGAAATTTACACATTACATTTACTTGCTAAAATACATTGCCATCAGCATGCCAATTAATGGGGGTCTGTTGTTGCATTTAGGTGTATGTTATTATTGTAACATAATAACATAACATGTTATTAAAAACATGTTTTTAGCTTTACTTCAGAGAGCTCATGGCTCATTCTTATCAGATGAAATGTTTTAAAATGACATCATCCAAACTTAAAAATCACACTGCCCATATCAGTTTCAGATCAGTTTATTTAGGCATTTATAAATAAGAACAGATAGTTATAAAAACAAATATAAAAATGTTTAGTGCCATTTGAACAGACGTTTTCCAAGAAGGCCAACAATGAACCACATCCCATGTTCTACTTTACCATTTGTTCGTACCTCAATTTCAAACTGCTGCCAAATGTTCATTCAAAAATTCATCCATGCATTCTAAGTTCACCTAATAATCTTTTCAAATATAAAAACAAAAGTCAACCAGATGAAGAGTCCACAGAAACACACAAAAGCCATTTGCGATCCCAAACCTTTCCCTTATTTGCAAAGTATGTGCAACCAATCACTTTAAAAACAAACAAACCGTCTTACTAAAAAGCTGTCAAAAAAGGTTGAGTCTCAACAGAACCTCAATCTATAAAAACAAGTGACCTGGGCTTTCTCGTTTCAGTTTCCTTGAATCCCTCCGCCTCCAGTAGTTGAACGTGTGGTTCCATGCTCCCCTTCAGCAGCCCTCCCTCCCCTGTGGCAGCAGGCAGAAGCGGGGACACCTCCAGAAGGTTCCCTCCCGCCCTTTAGGTCAGCCTTGGTTGTACTCGTCCCCGCCCCCTCCCTGGTAACCGAGTAGTCGCCCAGTGAGCGAAGGCCCTTCCCTGGCTGGAGTGTGGGCCCACCTTACTTCCAGAACAGGATGTTCCAGAAGAGCAGCCAGCAGGGGTAGACCAGCAGGGCCACCAGGGGGTACACCAGGGAGCCGTACAATGCGTGGTCCAGGATGCCCTGTGAGATGACGGACAGGAAGAGCATCCAGCCCTCCTGAACACTGACGGGCGTCTCCTGCAGCTCTTGGAAGAAGAAGACTGCGAAGAGCAGCGTGCAGCCCGGGCTGAGGACCACCATGAGGAAGGCAGACAGCGCCCTAAAAGGGGGGGGGGGGGTTAGTTAGTCGTCGCTTAATGAACATGTTTGACATTAAAGGGCCCTAATGATATCACAAGTGGGAGTCTCCACCCAGATGTATGATGGATAGATCAGCCTACCAGGCTACCCAGTGGACTGGACCAACTGGTAGGCTAATCTAGTCATCCTACATCTGGGTGGACACTCCCATTTGTAATGTCAGTAGAGGGCACTTTGACATGGCTTGTGATGGCTAATCGACATCACACTTTTACTTTGTTTCTGGTAAAGGACCAACTTCTTTCCCCTCAAAAAATAAAACAATTCTAAACACTGTAAAGACTACTGATATTACACGTCGACCATGACTCGCTTTTAGATATCATTAGACCCACTGCAGTGCTTATAATATTCAGTATTTTACTTGGGGACGTGGGGCGTGATGAACGCTGCCAGGGGCACCAGGGTGAGGGCCAGGATGAAGCCCAGGGAGAAGTTGATGAGGGCGGTGCATCCGAGCAGCACGGCCAGGTAGAGGACCGCCACCAGCTTCAGCACCTTCCAGCCCTGCTCCGTGCCCTCGCCCGACAGCAGCCTGCAGGGGGAAGGACGACGGTTGGTGTGGTAGGTTACCGACTGTGGTATGGTACAGTTTGAGCAACGGTACATTTGGCCGTCGATCTCATGCACTTTGCATTAGGTTTGATTAAATCACAGAAGGAGACAATGTCCTTGTGTAACACAAACCATATGAAGCTACTAATTCTAGATACCAGAGGCGTCCCTTATATGAAAAATGTAAATTAAAAAAAGGACAATAAAATACAGCTTGAGGCAAGCATTAACCAGCACGTCTAGGCTATGAGACAAAGTTAACTTCTGATCGTTCATTTGTATCCAAAGTGACTTACAATGACTTTGTATGTACATATCAAACTAACGACTATTCTGCCTCCCACAGAGATTGTGTACACAGCAGCCATATAAATTTGAACACAGAATTTCCCCATTGGGGATTAAAGAAGTATTCGTAGCGGACACTACATAGAGACACAGACATAATTCACCCCAGTATGGTTGTGTTGTGTTATATGGTGCCCTTTAAGAGTGGGTCACAGGCTATGACACAGGGTTCAGGCGGTCTGTTGTTTTGATTCATTCATTCGAGTTGTAAGGGTATAAACGCGCCGTGTTTTGGCTTTCTCTAAAAACAAGTTCCCTTTGTCCCATTGATTCCTACACATTTACTTACTTAAAGACATGGGTCTTATTGATGATCCATATAAGGACATAGATTGCGGTAGAAAACATTGCGGTTCACCACCACCACCACAGTGCTTGACCCACTCCCACCATCAGTTGTCCGGCAGCCCTAAGGTTGCAAGTTGAACACGCACTCTACCTGTGTGTGTTGTGAGGCAGCGCCAGGCCCGCTGTGTAAATGGCGATGGCGGTCAAGACCACCGCCTCCGTCTCAGACACGGGGAAGTGTTCCACGGCCGTCTCCTGGGAGAGGATGGGCAGCGTGTACAGAGCCACACCCGTCAGGTGGCTGATAACCAGGGGAGTCAGGATGGACAGCACCCCCGGGCTGGATGGCTGGAGGGGCAGAAGAAAGTGGACGGATGGCAGAAGAAAATTTGACCAAAGAAAATGTATACATATTATATTTTGTATTTAAATATAAAATACATAAATATAAACATTTATAAAGATACTATATACATACAACATATTAAATAGAAGACAGCAGTTGTGTTTTGAAGCCACTGCAACAATGCCAATAAAAGCGTATCTGTTCACAGGGTCCAAAATTGTCTTTTGACCTGCCAGAGTAGAAAAATCTACCAGCCAAGCAATTGCTTTAATATGCAACCCTGCATCTTTTGACCTGCCCAATGGTCAAATCTATCCGCCATTGGCTGGCTGCTGGTGTTAAGTTTGGAACCTGTCTGAACAGTACTTCAAAAAAAAGGAGCCACAATACATTTCTCAGTTAAGTAAAGACACCTTTCTTTTAAAAGCATTAAAAGAAAACACTGGTCTTGCTCACCACCACCTCAGTACCGTCATCTTCTGTTCTGGTCGGTGGAGAGGAGAGTTGAACCCACAGGTCTAAGGCCTGAACAGTGGTCAAGGTAGCCAATAGCATTATGAGATGTGTGATTCTTGTTCATCTCCATCATAATCAAATTAAACTGTATTGTTTCCCCCTATGCATCAAAAACATACAAAGACCAAAGCAAGCAAGGTCAACAAGCTTGAATCTCGATCCAGCCGTCTTTAGCAGAAGGGAAATCCATCTGCTTTAAAAACACATTGCATCTTAAAGGCCATAAGAACAAGCGTAACAGTAACGGTAAGAGGATACACGAAGCAGGAGGATAACAGCCAGCAGGCCGAAGGCTGGCATGTAGTAACCGATGGAGACGAAGCGGGACAGCGACGGCATGAGGTAGAAGAAGTAGGACTGGTGGAGGCGCTCCAAGAGGTTGTTCAGCTTCCGGTACATTCCTTCCATGAGCCTGGTGAGGGAGGGCGCAGAAAACGAACAAATCCCATTAAAACTGCACCAATTTATTTTTTATTTTGTTTAGTGGCCTATCCTGTCCATATTTAAACTTTTGTTGCATCTGTTCTTTGCCAGTTTGTTTAAAAGTTTGCTATGGGAGTGTACTTGAAGAGAATGCCGTCTAGTGGTCAGGAATAAACATGCAAATCCAACAAACAACTTGGATCTAGAGCTGCAACGATTAGTCGTCCAACAGAAAATTTATTAAATCATTTATTTTCAAGTCGATTAATCATTTAGGTCATTTATCAAGTACCAATACCAAACATTTTCAGCTTGATGCTTCAGAAATTAAAATGTTTTGTTCGTGGATCATTATAAAGTGAATACTTTAGTTTGTATTGGCTGCTTGTGAGATAAAACAAACAAATGTACTTTGGACTCTTGTGACCAACTTGTGATGGCATTTACTATTATTTCTGAAATTTTCGAGACTAAATGATTACTAAAATAAAATGTGTTCGATTAAATCGACAATGAAAATAATCGTTAGTTGCACCCATAATGGAATCTAGGAATGGCAGGCATGCTCACCTGCCGACGGTGGTGGCGTCGGTCTTGTATTGGCGGAAGCTGTTGACGCCCTTGATGGAGGCCGCCTCGATGTGGTAGCGCAGGAACAGACCGTGGTCGCCCCAGGGCCGCCCGCTGGCCTGCTTCAGCACCATCAGCATCATGGTCTGGACCGCGTGGCTGTAGCCCGATGTGGTGTCCCAGTCGTTCCTGGGGAGCTGAAATGGGCAGAATTGGTAAAAGAGACGATGTATAAAACGGATCCAGTCCTTGATTCTGATTGGCTCGAAGCCTATAAAATGCACACGTGACCACGTCTGGTATCTTGAGGAACTATATTGCTTGGCGGAAGAATAACAATTTGTTTTGACTAAATGATCGCATTTTAGGTTGCTGTGTGTTCATTTTGTGAACTCATCGTGCCTAACAACGCCCCTATGTGTTCTAAAAACACTGTAATTCAGGTGATTTTAGTACACCTAAAAACACGTCCTAAATTGACATACATCCTGAACGATGTCATCCGATGCTAATATACAGTATATGCACCTTCATATATATATATATATATATACACATATATATATATATATATATATATATATATATGTATTTAGCCATCAGAGTGAAGGTCCAGACAGTCAGCAAATGCTTCAGCATGTTACATGTCACAATATATTTTTTTAGGGCAATATGTGGCTATTGTAGGTTTATATGCATACAACACATGTTTTATAATATGTATATTTATTTATGTTCAAACAATATAGTTTTTAACTGGCTACCGCATTTTTTTTAGTCATGAAAAAAACCCCATTCTCTTCCATCATCTCAATTAGAACAGAGAAGTGTGCCTTGTACCTTGCCCTGGATGGTGCAGAGGACCCCTATCTTCTGGCAAAAGGCATAGAAGAGGTTGGCCAGGTCCAGGTTGGGCAGCTGGCCATTGAGCCCCTCCAGAACCAGGTCCAGGCTGGTGACCACGTCACTGCTGAGCTCCAGGGACAGGGCAGCCTGGATGGACCCACCACGGCCCTGCAGCGGGGACCAGTCCATACCTGGGTCAACGGAGGACATGATGTTGTTTGGTGAGTGGAGTTTTCCATGTTGATCAGACAAGGAATTTAAGTGTGTGTGTGTGTGTGTGTGTGTGTGTGTGTGTGTGTGTGTGTGTGTGTGTGTGTGTGTGTGTGTGTGTGTGTGTGTGTGTGTGTGTGTGTGTGTAAGAGAGAGAGGGAGATGGGGGTTTGAAAACAACTGATGTAGACTATGCATCAACTGTGGCCAGCTCAGGTGCGGAAGTACATAGGAAGGTCCAGGTTCACTGGGCGTCATTTGGATATTGTGGTGGCGGTGAGGTTAATAGCACGGTCGATGCACGCGCCGCTTACCTGTAGTATTTGTGTGGTGGTAGCCTTCCAGCCAGGCCTGCATGCCTATCAGGTCGTGCTCGTTGACTAAAAAGATGATATCCTTGGCCCAATAAATCTGACCTATTGAAAAGCACAACGGTAAACCAATCAGGCAACTCCATGTTGTGTTGCTTGCCAATGCATTGAGGCCGTTTAAAAAAAAAAGGAATGCTAATATCAATCCTGACACATTTATGCATGATCAATGTATCAGCCGTTGCTCTTCCTGGTTAATGCATGGTTAAGGTGATATACTCACTCCTAAAGTACTGAGCCAAACCAAGCAGAAGTCCCACTGCCTGGTTGTTGTCATTACCAGGACTGCACGGGGCACTCAGCACCAGGGCTTCAGTGCGTGGGGCCCTTGGGGCCCTCAGGATCCCATATACGTTATAGCCTTTCACCATCTAGGTGGGGAACAGAAACACACAAGAGGGCCATCAGTTACTGAGACCGCAATCCAATTAAAGCAATTGACACTGTGGCACTACGCAATGTCCATCATAACATCTATGTGACTAAATGCATACCTCTTACAAACAAAAAAGCCTTATACTCACATATCTTTCTTTGTTTTCATCGGGGAAGGGGAGCTTGCGGGAGAAGCGCTGCGTGAAGACCTCCAGCCCTTTAGACTGCATGGTCCTCACCAGCCAGTCTACTGGCATCCCTCTGAAACATGAAGGAGGACCAGCACTGTTAAAACTACAGTTGCTGAGGCTGATGTGACGACCACATCATCAAAACCCAGATCAGAGGCTCAGTTCAACCTCACCCGGCTTTCTTTTTATGCGCCGCAAACTCTCGGCCCGTCGCCAGAGCCGCCTCGCCCGATGGGAAGCGCTCCTCCACCATGGTGGAGCCCATGGCGTTCTCAGACATGTAGGTCCTCAGGGTGAACGGCTCAAAGGCCAGCCCCATAAACCAGGCCACGCCTGCCATGTAACAGACCAGGCTGAGGGGAAGGCAGAGAGAGAGAGGCACATTGTATGTTCTCAAACTAAACGTGCACATTGGAAATTAGGACCTGTTCTTGTGTATATGTGGAAGGCAATACGGTGCAAGATGGTTGACTTAAGTCTACTGAAAACCTCAATATCTCACCATATGGGGGCATTGAGGCGGGTCAGCATGCCGATTAAAGCACGCCTTCTGTTTGGGTCTGACAGTAGTCCCATGGCGCCGTGCTGCTGCTCCCCCCTTGCAGTGACAGTGTCAGGATCTGGAAAAAAACATCGGACACAGCAACCTCGTCAACAGACTCAAATTCAAATGTATACTTTTAAGATACCCTTTAATAACGGTTAACAATAATGTCGACATCGTGCATAATGTTTAATGTCTACATAGAGTGTACGCCTTCGTTGGGATCGTCATTGTATCGATTGGTTCGGGTAGTAAGGTGGTGAAGCTACATCGGCTAAGTGGCACGATCACCAAGCCAATACGAAATGCCACATTTTGTATGAATACGTCGCAGATACAAGTTTAATATTTACATGCGTGTTAAGGATACTGTTTCCTAGCGAAGTGCGGGCTGCAGTTACCCTAGTACGAGAGCAGTTTCAACCGCTGCAGCATTTCTTCTCATCCCCTTCCTTGTTCCTGGTGGAACACCGCTGCGGCGGACCGACTTCCGTTCATGCGCATCAGAGGTCAGAGTTTGCCTGACAACCAATCAGCGCGACGAGGCCCCGTCTTCATTCACACGCACCAATGGCTGTCATAAGGCTGTGGGTCAGCTCTTATTATGCACCAGAGATGCCAGCAATTTTGGCAGGCGAAATGTGAATCTCTTAAATCTTGCAATTCATTTAAAACACTCAAAACACACATCATTCTACCACACATACATGCAGGTCACTCAAAAGCATTTTGATATAAAGTATGTTTTATTAACGTAGCAGTGGAAATACAAATGTATTGACGTAATAAAAGATGAAAACATGAAAAATGTTCTGCAAACTCTTTTAAGTTTAGGTCCCATATCCTTCCCAGCATGTGGGCCGAAAATAACAAGTCCTCTCCTCCCTCGCCCGTCTGCGCCGGCTCACTCTCCGGTGAGCACGGACACTTCCTGGAGATGTTGCCGCACGACCTCGTCCAGCACTTTGCTCACGCCTTTACAGGCGGTCATCGCCGCCTCCATCAGAGTCTCCAGGTGATCCTGGTGCAGTCTGGCGTCCATCTGCAGCAGGGCGATCTGCCCCCCGCGCGGCAGCAGCGCCAGGGCCAGTGAGCTCCCACCTCCGCTCTCCTCGGCGAAGCACAGGTCGGCCAGCGGCGTCTCGTCCACGAAGCCCACGGTGCAGGCGCACACATAGTCCCGCATGGGGATGCCCGCGTCGATGACCGCCAGTGTGGCAGCGTTCACGCACACGCTGTAGTTCCCGCCGTCGGCTTGCAGCACCTGTTGGGAGAAATCATTTTTAAACGCATTACAATTTTCGAACACTTATTCTAAAGCATTGGTATGTGTATGGGATGTTTACATCGGTTAATGTTTGTTAGTAATATCGCTTTTCTTCTCTTTATAGCATCAATATAAGCCCTGCTTAAATAAGACGGCGGGTCAACCTTGACGTAGATGTCTATTTGAGAGCGTGGGTAGAGCTGGGTCATCACGGCCGCCTCAAACGTCTGCTTGAGGTGGAGACTCATCTCCGTAGACTTGCGGTCTCCGTGGGGTCTCCTCTTCCTCTCCGCGGTGCTGAACGTGGCCATGCTGTACTGACAGTTGATGACGGCTCGGTCGTGGAGGGTCCGACTGCGTGAGCCTCGCATCTAGGGGGGGGAGGGAAAAAAAATCAAACACACATTGTGGTCGGTTGTGTTTGGAGCCAGTTATGTTAATCTCCACCAATTGCTGATGTATCTGTATTCATTTACCCCTGGTCAGACCCAGAGCTTATACCAGCGGGCTATAAAAGCAAGACAGATCAACACCTTGTGTCTTTTCCCACCTTACCTGTTAAAGGTCCTCTATTTTACCACCAGGTGTGATGTTGATTAGCCATTACAAACCACCATATCAAATTATACCCTCTATTGACCTCACACATGGGAGAGTCCACCCAGATGTATGATAAATAGATCGGCCTACCAGTTGGTACAGTCCACTGGGTAGGCTGATCTATCCATCATACATCTGGGTGGACACTCCCACTTGTGATGTCATTAGAGGGTATATTTTGACATGGCTTGTAATGGGCAATCAACGTCACACCTGTGGTAAAATAGGGGACCTTTAAGTTACCAATCTCTAACCGAATGTCCACATTTAACAATGTGAATCAATATTGTCATCATCCATAACCATTTTAAAATACCTAATTGGTTCAACAAAAGTTGCAAACAGCCCAGAAGGCCAAATCATGTGAAAAACATGTTTTTTTGTGAAAGTCCACATGGTCACATGCAGCAGATGACACGCGCACATCATAGGCTAAGCGTGGTTTAATGGTCCTCCGGATTAATAATAATAATAATGTTGTTGTTGTTTAATCAATCATTCAATTCAGTTACTTTGGCCGACGTTATTTTCACACAACTACTGTCGTGTCTAAGTAGCCGTTAGCAGCACTTACTTCGTGGGGTCCGTACACCACAGCCAGGGCTTTGGTGTTGCCCTGCTCTATGTACGCGGAGCCGTCCGCCTGGGCGAAGACGCCCATGCGGGCCTGCACTTTGCGCAGTTCGGGGGCTTTTCGTCCATCGAGCCGGTATCCCTGGTCGGAGAGTAGCTCAAGTCCTGCCATTTTTTTGGGTGTAAAAATTCACAAAAAAAATTACATGTGCCCGACTTCTGGTACTACATTACCCATGATGCGCCTACGGGTTACGGTAAGCCCGAACGGACAAGTGTTGTTTCAGGTTTGCGGTACGTAAATGCATGAAATGTTTCTAATGTATTTTGTTGCTGTTTAAAAATCCTGTAAGTGTTATTAACTGACCAATGAATGAATATCTATACCTAAATATCCAGTAAGTGTTATTAACTGACCAATGGATGAATACCTATACCCAGGGGCGAGGCTAGCCCATTTTTAGGGGTGCTGAAGCACCCCTAAAAACAGGCTCAGCACCCCTAAAACTTGGGTAAGAAATGTTATTCTAAAAATTGTGTTTGTCTTTGACAGGGTTAAATAATGTCCAAAACATACTCCGTAGTTTGTGGTTTAAAATGTTAAGGACGAAAATGAAAACATCCCCGCTTAGCAAATGGTATCATCCTCTTCTCACCCCTCCTTCTCCTCTGCACCGCTCCGCAGCCCGACCGGTGTTGTACGGTAGAATCAGAGAATGTCTAATAAGGAGAGAAGTTCCACTCTCGGTTTACTTCCTGGTTCTGAACTGTTGCAGTTCCCCTCTGGTTCCATGTGAGGGCGCTCACATGGTGAGTGCAGAATGAATGGCGGTCTATGGAGCTATACCCATAGACATATATACATAGACGCCTCATAGACTGACGCTGCCCGTTAGAGCTGACGTAGCAGCGCGGCCGCCATCTTGGAGGGGGGCCCAGTGCGCCCCCAGTGCATTCATTTCTATGGAGGAAGGTGTATCCCCAACTACAATAATAAGCATAACTCCCCGAATTTTTACCGGATTTTCACACGGTTTGGTTTGCTACAAATGGCAGAGATTTATTTATGATACAGGACGATTTTTTTTTTTTTTTTTTTTAAATAATAAGAATTATTGTTCAATCTTACTTGTGAAAGGTAATCCCACGCGATCTGGTGTCAATACTGCGCCGTAAGCTGCACAAAATACTGGCATAGCTTGTTCTCCCCTTGACTCCTATGCTAGACTGGAGTGAGGACCCCCTACCAATATGGCGGCGACGCTGGGTTACGTTCCATCACGTCATGAGGCGTCTATGTATATATGTCTATGGCTATACCCCTCAAACTCCACTTTTCTCAGGATATAATTTTTTGTCTAGTAATTTGAATGTTGCTTTCGAAAGGGGATGCAAAGAAATTACACATTGCTGGGTGTTAGATTTTTTAGAGTCACTTATTTGCTTTAAAAAAGTATTTTAAAATGTCAATGACGTCATACTCATCTTACGACCAGAGATACTGCTTTACGGCAAGCCTCTCCCTTTCCCTCAAGGCATCGATAACACAGCAGTACATACATAACGATACGCAGATAAAAGTGCCAGCAACCAAAATAAGTTGCTGTGTTAAAAAAAAAAGAACTTGGGCGAAATTGTCCACCATAACGTTCTGGTCCCGCTTCGGATGCCAAGATGCCATCAAGCAGATCTCTGGTCGTAATCAGTCCTTCACTGACCAATCAGCGTTCATTAGCAGAATGCTAGCGTGTTATGGGCAATAACAACACGTCCTGTAAGAAATCGAAAGGACATAAGTACTCGTTCATTCAACTTTCGATCTATAACCTATGTTGAACTTGTAAGAACTACAATCAAATCGGAGTTTTTTCAATGAGAATCAGGTGAAAGAGACACATTTAGCCGTGTAGCTCCATCTGCTCCCATTCATTCTGCACTCACAGGCGATCGCCCCCAGTGGAGCTCTGGTGGAACTGCAACCAGAATTCGGTACAGGCTCTCCGTAGACGGGCTCTGGTAGAATGTTATCGTGTTAACTTGTGAGGAACGCCTACCTGGAACCACCCCGGTAGCACCCACTTTGCAGATTCGCAGATTCGTTAGTTAAGTTCAGTTGGTTCAATTTGATGGTTGTGCATTTCATTCTATTTGTAAATAAAGTTCTACTAACACATGTTACCCGTGTCTGAAAACATCATTATGTGTAACAAGTCGAAAACTATTGCCAACACTCAAACACATAAAAGCAACCGAATTAGAATAGTGTTCCAAACGGGACTTGAACTCACAGTCATAAGTAGTCTCAAATGTGAAGGCTATCAGCGGAATATGCCCTATCTTGTTGAGCTATACGATCGCTGCTTCAACTCTCAGGCAACTAGACTTCATATAAATAATAATAATAGGAATGTATATTATTGATAACAAGTTAACACAACGGATCATGGTAGATGGTTATCGTGTCAAATCGTGACATAGGCGGACCACGTCAATGTTTTGCAAAAGGTCAGATCATTAGGCCTACTAAAACTACAAGAGAGATCAAACGGCCAAATAAATAATGAAGCTAACACACACACACAGGGCTATATTATATATATATATATAGAGAGAGAAAAATAAATATTAGCCTATATAGGCCTACAAAGAACACAAAACGAACCATAAATTGGGTTAAACGTCTCCGCTCATTGGTAACGAACTCGCGTGACTTTAACGCAGAAATGTTCTAATGTCCTGGCCGTAATGTATTACACCACACGATGTCACCCTGTCAATCGGACAACATCGTTATATTAAACCCTACATCACTCAAGTCTTTAGTCAACAGGAACTACACAGTTTATCCATGTTAACTTGTGATGATGAGCCACTGAGTAACCGAGGCCATTTAGCGTCGTTGTGGCGACGTTCTTTGTAGGCCTATATAGGCTAATATTTATTTTTCTCTCTCTCTCTCTCTCTCTCTCTATATCTATATCTATATCTATATCTATATATATATATATATATATATATATATATATATATATATATATCTATATCTATATCTATATCTATATCTATATCTATCTATATCTATATATATATATATATATATATATATATATATATATATATATATATATATATATATATATATATATATATATAATATAGCCCTGTGTGTGTGTGTGTTAGCTTCATTATTTATTTGGCCGTTTGATCTCTCTTGTAGTTTTAGTAGGCCTAATGATCTGACCTTTTGCAAAACATTGACGTGGTCCGCCTATGTCACGATTTGACACGATAACCATCTACCATGATCCGTTGTGTTAACTTGTTATCAATAATATACATTCCTATTATTATTATTTATATGAAGTCTAGTTGCCTGAGAGTTGAAGCAGCGATCGTATAGCTCAACAAGATAGGGCATATTCCGCTGATAGCCTTCACATTTGAGACTACTTATGACTGTGAGTTCAAGTCCCGTTTGGAACACTATTCTAATTCGGTTGCTTTTATGTGTTTGAGTGTTGGCAATAGTTTTCGACTTGTTACACATAATGATGTTTTCAGACACGGGTAACATGTGTTAGTAGAACTTTATTTACAAATAGAATGAAATGCACAACCATCAAATTGAACCAACTGAACTTAACTAACGAATCTGCGAATCTGCAAAGTGGGTGCTACCGGGGTGGTTCCAGGTAGGCGTTCCTCACAAGTTAACACGATAACATTCTACCGTACAACACCGGCGTCCAGCGCGACTCACGCAGAGTGAGATCCGTTTAGTTGTAGTGTTGTGAATCAACTCAGTAAGTCGCTCCAAAGCTGTGTCTCACACTTCTTTCCTTTTACCGAGAGTTGTTCCGATTCCGATACCATATCGGTGAGTGCTGGAGTCCAGGCACCGTTTACCAATTAGCTCCGTTAGCCCGGTTAGCTCCGTTAGCGCCATTAGCGCGGCTACAGTCGAACTGGAGTCCATTTATTAAGCAGAAACAGCAGCGCCACAAGTACCTGTGTAGTGCGTACGTGTGTCTCTGTTGTTAAAGTTTATCGTTACTTTGAGACTCATTTTAACAATCGGGAGTCATGTCAACATGACGTCACGCGCGTCTTTTCTGGTCCGTCGTCATGGAAACATGAAGCCCTGCCAGTGGTGCGGCGTTCGGACCAGAGTGAAAACAAACGAAACGACACATCACTGTATACCACCAGTATGTGTGAAAACACTCACTGTGGCTTTTTAAATTAATTGTTATTTATTCATAGATTTATATCTGTTATTTTTCAGTTGTCTGACTATCAAACCAGACAATAAAATAAAGTTAAATGTTTTTGTTTTGCTGTATTCATTCATGTTTTACAGAGGATTTAACCTGAACCAGGTTGCGTAAGTTACGTAAATTGCGTAAGTTACGCAAATTACGTAAATAACTTACGTAATTTGCGTAAGTTACGCAATTTACGTAACTTACGCAATAAGTTACGCAATTTACGTAACTTACGCAATTTACGTAAGTTATTTACGTAAATTGCGTAAGTTACGTAACTTATTGCGTAAGTTACGTAAATTGCGCAACTTATTGCGTAAGTTACGTAAATTGCGTAACTTACGCAATTTACGTAAATAACTTACGTAAATTGCGTAAGTTACGTAAATTGCGTAACTTACGCAATTCACGTAAATAACTTACGTAATTTAAATTAAGTAAGTAATTGCGTAAGTTACGTAAATTGCGTAAGTTACGCAAATTACGTAAGTTATTTACGTAATTTGCGTAACGTACGCAATTTACGTAACTTACGCAATTTACGTAAGTTATTTACGTAATTTGCGTAAGTTACGTAAATTGCGTAACTTATTGCGTAAGTTACGTAAATTGCGTAACTTACGCAAATTACGTAAGTTATTTTACTTATTTATAGTTATTAGTTATTTTACTTACGCAATTCACTGTTATTTTTCAGTTGTCTGACTATCAAACCAGACAATAAAATAAAGTTAAATGTTTTTGTTTTGCTGTATTCATTCATGTTTTACAGAGGATTTAACCTGAACCAGGCTTTGCAACAATAATAATCACATCACATTCATGGGGGCATAGTATATACTAACTCTAGCGTTACTCTGTGTGTGTGTGTGTGTGTGTGTGTGTGTGTGTGTGTGTGTGTGTGTGTGTGTGTGTGTGTGTGTGTGTGAATGATAAAGTTATTTTTCAATAGACATATTTTTTGTTTTTGTGTGAAAAAAGGGTGGGTGGTGGCAGTGGGGCTCATTGGGTGCTCAGCACCCCTAAAGCTCTGACCCTAGAATCGCCCCTATAGCTATTAGGTATAGGTATTTAAATATCCAGTAAGTGTTATTAACTGACCAACGGATGAACACCTATACCTATTAGGTATAGGTATTTAAATATCCAGTAAGTGTTAGTTATTAACTGACCAATACTTATTAGCCTATTAAGTATAGGTATTAAAATATCCTTGAAGTGTTATTAACTGACCAATGAATGAATGCCTATACCTATTATTAGGTATAGGTATTAATACCTATACCTATTTGGTATAGGTATTTAAATATTTAATATATATTTTTATATTTAAATACCCATACGGTATAGGTATTTAAATATCCTGTAAGTGTTATTAGCTGACCAATTAATTAATACCTATTAGCCTATTAGGTATAGGTATTTAAATATCCTGTAAGTGTTATTAACTGACCAATGAATGAATACCTATACCTATTAGGTATAGGTATTTCAATATCATGTAAGTGTTATTAGCTAACCAATGAATGAATACCTATACTTATTAGGTATAGGTATTTCAATATCCAGTAAGTGTTATTAACTGATTTCACCTATTGGTATGTGACAATGCAATACTTCAATAACTTTGGCTGGGTATTTGAATGTATTTTGTGACAATGCTCCAGACAAGGCAGTGAATGAAGGCGCTATTGAAGTGCAGCCATGAGCAGAATAGTGGGGGCAAGCAGGTATTTTGACACTTTTAAAAATAAAATTTATTAGCGTCTCTAATGTGTATAAATAAAAACATATGAAACAATGAATACACACATAATGTGATGAGTTAACACAATGAATGGATTACATGTGGTATAAAGGAGCAGTCTTGTATTTAGCTATTATTATGTAAGGACATTGGTACCTTGAAGTCAAGTTTTTTTCCCCCGAAATATGCATCCCTAAGTTGCAAATCTAAATTATTTAAAAAGATTAGAACAAGGAAACAAAGTAGTAACAGCAACAGGAGAAAAACAATTTGCCATTTTGCAATTCTGTCTTAGAAGATTGAAAAAACATCTTCACGTTAACAGTATTATAAAGAGTGTACTTCTGCAATATTTCACGAACAACGTTGAGGCACAAAGCCACAACACTATACACACTGAACTGATCCAACTTTACATTTCACTCTATAAATCCTAAAAAGAATTTAGTCTCCTTGATCCCCATATACTGGAGTCACACTGCTCCATAAAACTCTTATCAAACGGTCCTTTATAAGCAGACCTGAACTATACAGGGAAAGGTGACTATAATGTTAGACACAGCAAAAAAAAAAAGTGAAATACCAAATGACAAGTTTTTTTTGTTTTTTTTAAAATATAACTAAGATCTGAACATATCAAACAAAGACTTTTGCGATTTACTATCTGTAACAAGGTTTGTCATTTTGTGCAATGGCTATGGTTGGCTGAGTCTGAATGCTAAGGCAGTGAATTGATGCTTTTTGCAGGGTGAGGGAGAGGGGTCTGAGGACGTGGTAGACAAAAGCAAAGAAAGGGGAAGACCCCTTCTTCTTCGGTTATGTTTTTCTATTTGGTCATGCGAGTGCTTAAAACACTCAATGTGTTCATGTGTCTTACAGAACTGACAGATATTCACACAGGACAAAATACTACTTCTGAGCATTGGCTGTAACGTTACCATAGCCAATGTTGTGGACCTGTAGCTGACCATACATACATTTGACATTGAAGAGGCAATTATGGAAAGCCATTTTAACATTAAATCAAATTGGAGAATGTCCACATTATAAATGTAGATTTTCTTTCCCAAAATGTACATCGATATTGTGGAAAATAATGGCTAACAGCAATGTTCCAAATAAAAAGTATCATGTTTCAGTAATTTTACTTACCGTCTTGCATCATTCCAATATCCCTAACTTGTACAGGTACGACCCAGGACGGATCCAAGCACAAGCTCTACAGCAGCTTTCCCTCGTAGCAGCACCTTGCGAAGTAGCAAATCATCTGCGTATAATAAACTTTCCTCTGAACATTTGTTGCTAGCATCTAGCACTTTCAACATATATATATACTGTATATATATATATATTTATATTACTATATAGAAATTTGAGAAGTAGAATAACAAGCCCCATATCAAAGTATCATTCTTCAGTAACCTTTTCAAACCTGATTTTAAACATATCCATATTCCAAAACATGATATCAAGATCAATCAAGATCTATCAATTAATATATTCTTATACTGCATCTACAAATTTGATTGAATGATAAGACAGCTTGCGATGAGCATTGCCCTCCTATCCTATACAAGAGTGTGTCTCTGTCATTTGGACACTTTACTCTGTAACAGGTGTGGACTAATATTAGGCATTAACCCAAGTTCTCCTCACAAATGTAAAATATCACATTTTTAAAAAGGGGAGCACAACATCCAAGACTAGAACTGCTTCAAAAGTAAAAAAAAAAATTAAAAAAAAGATGCGGACAGGCTTACAAAGTATAAAGAAAAAACATGATACATCTGCTTTAATACGCAGGTTTGCCAGTGGATCACGGTGACCTCATTCAGATGTGTGGAATAAAGGGACTAATGTAATAGACTTGAACAATGTCGGTCTCTGCTTCTCCCCAAAGTCCTTAGAAGAGTGCAAAAGATCCCCCTTGCGTTCCATGTGTTTTAGCCCTGATGTATCCACGCTCTCGTATCTTTAAAACTCTGCAAACTCCTTGCCGCATTTTTCCGTCAGCGACACCCGGATCTCTTCCTCCTCGTACTCGTCGAAGTTGCTCGTGTCCCCGGGGCCTCTGCACTTTGGTATGAACGGGGCTTCCACCTGGAAGAGGAACAGGGAAAAGAACAATTCATAAAGGTGGCTTCACATCAGAAAGAAATATGACTTGGACACATTGTAATAAGCAGTTATGTAATGTGCATTATTTCTCATTTAGAAAAATGATAAATGACTCAAATATTGCGAATAAATAATGTTCACTAAAATCAATTAATGTGCAGTATCTGACAGTTAAAGGCAAACAATTTAAAATGCTACAGGGTTCATAAGTCATTAAATACTTAAAAGGCACGTATTAGAGAAAACCAACGTAGGCACAGTGTTTTTTTGTTGAGGGGTGTAATTGGAAATGGTTCTGCTGATTATATATTAGAGGGGAAAAAATATTGTTAGAAAGATGAGTGAGTCTAAGTCAGCGTCAGTTGGGACATAATTGGTTAATCATCTCAACTAAATGTACATTAGCTCATAGACTCAGAGTCTGATTGGGGCTAATGCAGATGTATGGCAGGCCAGCAATATTACCAGCAATATACCAGCCTGAGGCTTATTCAAGAGATATTTGGCCACAATCTGTGTTGCGATGAGATTAAACTTATAACTTGAATTACAGTATTTTAAAAAGGAAAGGCAAATTAACTCTTAGGAAATATTTAGGTTAGGATTATGTAAAAGAAAATGTGTAATACTTGCTTATGTAATTGTGTAATAAAATTGTGTAATAAAAAAAAAAACAGCTACCACTTTTGAGCCATAATTTTACAACATAAAATGTAATGCAACATAAAAGATGAAGTAAATGCATTGTGTGTGTGTGTGTGTGTGTGTGTGTGTAGCAACTTGCCTTCCTCTCGTAGATGGCTATCCAATCTGTTGTTGCAAACCACTTGTGGCCCTTTATGTCGTTGACTCCATTCTTCAGGTTGCCATAGCGCTTGGTCAGATCCACCTGTAGCAAGTTCCTCAACAGGTCTTTTAAGTCAGAGCTGAAGTGGGAGGGGAATCGTACCTAAAGAAATAAATAAACAATGCTTGCCGTTTAAATACAGAGCATGTGTTTCACCAATGAAGTAAACATAACAGGCTGTGTACATACAAACCAGGAACAGGAAGCCAAAATGCTTATTTTTAAATGTACACTATACCTATTGTACAGTGTGTTACTTAGGTGAAAACATGTTTTCAATGACACTAAAGAAAAGCAAAACCACTTACTTTTCCAGAGACAATCTTCTCATAGATCTGGATAGGTTGATCTGCAAAAAACGGGGGGTAGCCGGCTGCCATTTCATAAATAAGGACCCCTAGGGCCCACCAGTCCACAGCCTTGTTGTAGCCCTACAAACCACAAACAAGAGGACATGTGAGAAATATGTAATGCTTTATAGGTACCAAACTTATTTTATTATCAAGATATAAAATATACATCTGTCACATAGTGTGAAACAAGTAACCCAATCCTTCATCCTTTTTTCTTAAATTTTGTTTTGAATAAAACCTAATTTGTCTCATCATAATTAGAGTCAGGCCTAAATGTAGACCATGTGAGCAGCTGTTTTGTGACCGAAACCAAAGATCTTTGGAGCTAGGCTTACTTTGCTGAGAATGATCTCTGGTGCCAGGTACTCTGGTGTGCCGCACAGTGTCCAGGTCCTGCCTTTTACTCTCTTGGCAAATCCAAAATCTGTCACCTAGGGGGTGTGAGAGCACACAAGCCGTTACACGGTGGGGGGAAAAAATATAAATACATTTTGCAACAAAAATTGTAGCGGGTCATTTGTTTAGCGAGCGTCAGCAAGCAAACCTGAATGTAGCCATGATGGTCGATGAGGAGATTCTCAGGTTTCAGATCTCTGTAGATAAGGTCTAATGAATGGAGGTACTCGAATGTCAGCACTATCTGGGCGGCGTAAAAACGTGCGTGTGGTTCACTGGAGGGGAAAACGGGGACAATCATGTTAACAGGTGTCATGAAAACCACACATAATATAGTCTAGCAGTTAATCAATGGATATGATTGAACATAACTTAACCCCGCTAAGAGATAGCGTGGCGATGGGTGTGGATACACAACAGTGATTCAGGTGGCAAAAACACATCACAGGTCACAACAAAGACTATCCTTCGACACACAAGCACTGTACCATGATTTTAAATGAGATATTGGATAGGTAACGAGCCAGGTCCTTTAGTTTAAAATAATTACCAACTCACCTGAACCTGCCAATTCGTCTTAGATGGGAGAACATTTCTCCTCCTGGAACGTACTCCATCACCATGTACAAATTGGAGTTGTCCTGATAACATTAAAATAACATTTCTGATAAGCTGGTAAAATGCAGTATGAATAAATAATACTGTAGAGGCTATTGCCACTGTACCTTGAACGAATATTCGAGTCTGACGAGGAAGGGAAAGCTCACAGCCTGTAATATTCTCTTCTCATTTAACGTGTGTTCGATTTGCTTGAGTTTCACCACCTAACAGACCAAAGAGCAACAAGAGGTGTTAGGGAAGTGTCATGGAACATTTTATTTGTCAAAGGAAACCTCAGAAATAAAAATAACTTACTATGGCTTGATTACAGTTCATCTCAATTGTGAAACCACAGTCTAAATTCAGACTACAGGTAAAACTTGTGGACGTAAAAAACAACAACAAAAAACAACCTGTGCGGAATGAATTGGTTCATTTCAATGACAATTTGGGGCCACACTCATATGGTTGAAGATCCAATTCACTGCCATCCAACTTGAGTCTGACCATGGCATGAAGTGTCGTTGTCATTGAAGCAGAGAGCTGCATTTTGATATACCATGTGACCGGCTCTCCACATAGAAGTGGCAGCAGTACTTGAACGCATTTGCCACTTGTGAAAAGCAGAGCATGTGCCAATAAACATTCTCAGAGCCGAGTATTTAGTCTCTGCACAAGTTAGGTTAAGGACGACGTAGCAGAATTGGAATAGGGTAATTAACTTCAGCTCACTGGAAAAACAGACGGGCACAGAACAGAACCCGGGCCGACTGACCTTTTGCTTGTCCAATATCTTCATGGCAAAAAATTGCTCCGTTCCTTTGTGTTTGACCAGCATGACCCTCCCAAATGAGCCCGTACCCAGCGTCTTTAATCTCTCAAAGTCATCTAGGCACGTCGTGCTCTGTGGAAACAAACAAATGCACGCCAGTTGGCCAACAATAGAAGCGTGGAAACCAGTTTGCCACTCAAACTTAAGTTTAACCACAGTGCCTCAGGTCACCCTGCTCACCTGTGGTGGGCATTCCCATTTCCGTAAAAAGTCTTCTTTGGCCTTCGCTAGAAACTCTTTCACTGAAAAGGAGGGAGACAGAATCATTAAGAAAACTGTTAAGACCAAACTATAGGAATGCTATGGTGGAGAGGCTCAAGACGCATAAATGTTACACTGGAAGGTAAACAAGAGGGTGGGGGCAAGAGTCTCATCTGCATGTAATATCAAATGGGATATTAAGAACATCACATATTTTACTTGTCTAACGATATGACAACACAAACACCAAACAACGTCCAAGACAGGCTAACAATAGTAAGAAATGTTGCAACAGGGGTTTTTCTTTTCTGCTTCATGTCAAAGGGAAGCAGAAATCACAGGAGCAATTTTGTGCCTTGTGCATCGATTTCTGTACTATGGAAAACGTATGGGAAGGCTACGAAACTCACATGACATAACAATGAAAAAAGCAAGGACAAACCAACATTACATAGGAAACACAGCAGACAGCAGATATCCAGAATGACAGAATGTGGATGACAAAAACACGGATTTGTTATTATCAAAGCACAAACGCACAGTAAGCTGGTCGAGCAAGTTATCACAACGTGACCAATGCCGTTCTGTCATTTTGGTCATGGGTTTGTTTTTTTAAGAATGAGCATACCAAAAGTCTCTATAGATCACCAAGGATTTGCAGGACAACCACCCACATGGATGGGGTGATACGAAAACAGAGGGAGAAAGAAATATTGACAGACTTTGTGTTTAAAAAATAAAGACAACAAATGTGCAGTATACATAGTGAACATGGTCACAACATAGAGGACAATACAGAGTGTACTTTGACATTGCTGTGTGGAAGAACAACATTTCAAAATAAAGACTGTGGCACAGAGATTCACAAAACAACAGATATCAATCAACAGTCAAAATGTCAGCAATGTAGTCATGCATTGTCTTTTAGATTCAGCAGATATAAACAAGAGTCAAAGTACAGAGGGAAAGTCCATCCTAAAAAAAACACTTACCCCTAATGGCATCCAACCCATCCATATAGTTTATCTGTGACTTAACCAGGCTCTGCACATGTCTCCTACTGATCTCTTCTCAATATAATGGAAAAGTAAATGGCATTTGGCTTGTGCAACTGTAACAGCTCTAGCTCAAAAAACAATGGCATGATCGCTTGCGGTAATGCACAGACCCTGTTGACATTTCCATGGCCAACAGTTTCACCCCAACTGAAGTGCACCCTCTAACTGTGTACCTTTGCAACGAGGCCACAACTCTCGTAATAGGGGTCCTTCAGCAGGGTAGACCGTCAGAGGGCATACAAAAGTTAACCGTTAACTAACTTTCGGATCAACAGGGAGAACTGTGTGTCTGTGTCATTGTTTCTTGAGGGATTTTGTTGCTGAGGTTCCGTTTTTTCTATGTCACTTGTGTGCCACAAACATAAATGCCATTGAACTTTGTATTGTATTGGGATTGTAGTGTAGTGTTCAGCAGTGGACACAATTAGGAACTCCTAGCACTAAAAAAACAATGTTGCTCTGCACTTTTGGGTAAGCAGGAATTCAACTATAAAAAACGTGACCCTGAAAAGGTTTTGCATTCAAATTCATGCTGAGCCCAAACCTGCCATTGCTTAACCCAAGTAACTTTACAGGGATTTATTTGTGAATAGTCACCAAATAAAGTCCAATAGCCTTAACTTATTAAATGACCTTTTACTGACATTGATGCTGTCCTCCAGAAAACACTCAATGCAAATTGGTTGCTTATTTTGTCTTAAATAAGATAGGGCCTAGTACATTGTTTATCATGTTGGCAATATTATGTGGATAAGAGAGCGTATACGTGGATAAGAGAAGCGATAACAAACTTTGTAACTCCAAAACGGGGATGAATTTGCAGCACCATAAGGGATAGCGCCGCAGCGGTAGTTAGCAAGGTAGGCTAACGGGGACACATACAGCACGAGCTGCTATATAGGTAACTAGGTCCAGGTCGTCTTGAGAGGAGCGGCCACTCACTGCAGACAAATCCCAAGCCCAGGGCAGAGAGTCAGCTTAACCAGAATTAACAGCTAGCCCCTGAGAATCTACAGATCGTAAATACAGATGCCCCAGTGTGGGACACTGTGCTGATCTGACTATCTCTTCTTCCAGTGCAACTTGCTGCTGGCTATACTACGGCCTCTGAACCTTATTTGATGTTGTTCTTAACTGAAGTTATCTCCACGTTGTAACAGTTGTTTGTGACAGGATTGGGGTGATTTCATTATTGTGCCTTTTCCCATATGGGATTCATCTATTTTCACACAAAGCGACCTACTATCCTGATGTAACATGCCAGCAAATTGCAGAAAACGCATCAAACCGGTTGGTAAATTGCTCATCACCTACCTGGTGATGAGCCACCTGCATACGTCAAAGCTTACTGTCACAAATTAACTCTAGCCTAGTTCCAGCTACGTCAAACCTTTCAAAGCTTGTAATACCCCTTATCCTCTGACGAAGGTCTGATGACAAGCCTTTACTAGTCAATGACAAAATTGTCTGCGAGTGTGGCTCGGCGGACCTTCACAACATTTAGATTAGGTCCAAACTAATCTCTTAGTAATCTAACCCATGTGTATGCGTGTGTGTGTGTGTTGTGGGGGGCTGTAGTAAGAGCCCAGTTTTATGAATGGAAAGAAGGCATTTGTCATTTCTTCTCCATATTTGGTCACTGTGCTGCAGAGGCAAAGCTGTGTTTATGTAATGTAGGCAAGGGACACAATGCGCTTGGGAAGTTAGAGGCACACCACACTAAAAGGAAAATATCCAACGTTATACTTTGAAAGTGGGTTCACGTTGTGCAGTACACAGCAGATACAGCACAACATCTGCACACATTTCGTGCAGATGTTGATGAAACGACCACTTCTAGCTGCAGGCCGATGGGAGGTGGGCAACACACCCAGGTCTTGACCGACTAATCTCAGGGGTGTGGTTGAAAACAAACAAAGACAAACACCACCATAAGTTAACCAAATACTCCTTTACGACGAGCAGGTACGTGGACGGCGACCCACAGCACGGCCACAGAGAGGCCGGTTAGCCCACCACCATCAGTGGGCCTGGCGGAGGCTAATCCCCCCCTGCAGCTAGCTACCGTTAGCCTGCTAGCCCCAAGAAGACAAACCCACCTCCAGTGTGTGGTGGTGCACGCCATTAAACACACACACACACACACACACAACAAACACGTAAAACTAAAAAAATGAACAAAACCCAAGGCCAGAGAGGATACCACCGGTTCCCGGAGGCTGTGAGGCTGCGGTAAACAGTATTAATGCCCCCCCCCACCACCACCACCACCACCATTACATCTCTGAGGTATTTCATGATGACACCCCTGCTGCTGCTTCACCCATGTCGTCCAGAGGAGACGGGACGGGGCAGCAGCAGCACGTAAATACAAGTCAAAAATATGTATGTATATATGTATGTATACACACGGCTGAGGGAGGGGGGGGGGGGTGTATAATGCCCCCTTCCTCCCCCCTCTCCCCCCCTCCCAGCCGCCTCCTTGTTTTGAGGCTACAGATTAAGAGTACGTGGATGCGTCCCAATGCTAACGCGCGAGCCGTCCAGTTTCGCAGGGAGATCCGTCCAATGAAATAACGGCGAGGGGGGGGGGGTAATAATAATAATAACAATAATATTATTATTATTAATAATAGTAATAATAATAGTAATAACCTAGTAACTACGGGTCCACTCACCGCTCTCCAGCTCGTTGCCCTTCTTGGCTGTGGCAGCGTTTCCCATGGTACGCGGCTCGCTCGGACCGTGGGAGATGGCGGCGAGAGACTACTACACACACACACACACACACACACACTCACACGCGCGCGCACACGCACGCGCGCACGCTCACGCACAGCTGGTGTCGGCGCTCGTGCTTTTAAAACGTGTGCACGCGTGGTCGGTACGGACGGAAATAAAGAGAGGCGCGCGCGTTTGGAAACAACCACGTCCAGAATCATTGAAGTGGCGGCGGCGCCCCCACCCTCCTCTCCTCCTCCTCCCTCCCCTCTCCTCCCACCTCCTCCCTCCCCCCTCCTCCTCCTCCCTCTCTTGTCTATGTGGTCGATATCCGACCCTCTGTGTTGGGTGACTCCGATAGCTCTCGCTCTCTCTCTCTCTGCTCTCTTTCTCTCTCTTTCTCTCTCTCTCTCTCCCCCCCGCCCTGCACCCCCCCCCCCCCAACGGCTCTCACGGTGGCTTCTGATTGGCTGGAGATGCTGTGCGAGGACTCCAAGCTGGACGTGCTTCCGCGTTGTGGTTCACATCACACGCGCAGATGCTTGGAGGAGGTTGTATTTACAGATTACATGGACAGGTAAAACATATGCGATATATCTGTTGCAAATATAGACTTTTTTTCTGATATTGTGCTTACAATAGGTATTTAAAAAAAAGAGAAAAGATTATTATTCTCAAGTCTTTACCAGTCAGACACTTGCAATTAAGGGACAATGGGGGTCTTCATCCCATATGTGATGCAAAGCCATTGCAAAGCCATGACCTGCACCTTCAATTGTGTTTTGACATATAGATTTGGAGCCTATGTTCTGGGACACGCTGTGCAATTATGTATGTTGATATACATTTAATAATCTAGTGATTATGTATGCAGTCAGATATAATTGTTATAATCATTCACAACCAGGCTGATACAGATACATAGCCTATTTGTATTGTTGGGGAATAGGCCTATATTTGAATAATTTAACATGTCTCTTAAAAAGAAAAAAAACAAACTCTTATTGTCGCCATTCTGATTGACATGGGACAAACAGGCTTACAGCACTCTTGCTCAAAAGCGGGGACATTGCAGGGTAAAACAAACTGAACACAACCAAATTATAAGGAATGAAGGCAGTGATTTCCTTCAGTTGACAGAGCATTTTGCTTGAAAAAATAGGTCAAAACCTTTATGTACATGGCAGGTAATTTCATATCACCTGGTGTCAAAACAATTGGGGATACCTTGACACTCCAATCATATATTTCTTGTGTTGTGTACATTTAAAGAATTTTCAACATTTATCATGTAGGCCTACCTACTATAGAATCAGAATCAGAATTTATTGCCAGATAAGTTTTCACTTACAAGGAAGGTCAGGTCAGTGGGGGTCCCTTGTTGATGAGGCTCACTGCAGTCGGGAAGAAACTGTTTTTGTGGCGTGAAGGTTTTGGTCCTGATGGACCTCAGCCTCCTGCCAGAGGGGAGTGATTCGAAGAGTTTGTGCCCGGGGTGGGAGGGGTCGGCTTCAATCTTCCCTGCTCGCCTCAGGGTCCTGGAGGCATCACAGGTCCTGGAGGGATGGCAGATTGCAGCCAATCAACTTCGCAGCAGAGCGAATGATACGCTGCACTCTGCCCTTGTCCTTGGTGCTGGCAGCAGTGTACCAGATGGTGATGGAGGAGGTGAGGATGGACTCAATGATGGCGGTGTAGAAGTGCACCATCATTGTCTTTGGCAGGTTGAATTTCTTCAGCTGCCGCAAGAAGTACTTCCTCTGTTGTGCTTTTTTGATAAGGGAACTGATGTTCAGCTCCCACTTGAGGTCCTGGGAGATGATGGAGCCCAGGAGGGACTTTACAGTGTTGACTGGGGAGTCACCCAGGGTGATGGGGGCTGGTGGGGCTGCGTTTTTTAGGAAGTCCACAACCATCTCCACTGTCTTTAGAGCGTTTAGCTCCAAGTTGTTCGGACTGGACCAGGTCACCAGATGGTCAATCTCCCACCTGTAGGTGGACTCATCCCCACCAGAGATGAGTCTGATGAGGGTGGTGTCAGGAGCTTGACGAACTGGTGACTGGAGGTGCAGCTGTTAGTAAGCTGTTTAACATGATGACATATCAAATCAACAAATTCATGTGTTCACGCAACCCATACGCTACCATGCTAGCTGGAAAATCTGCCAATTTTCCACATGCAAAATGAACACAGCTTTTACTGCAACATTTGTGTCTATGTGCCACCAGAGGGCAGCAATGCTCTTTCTTGGGTAATTTCTTATACAAATCCATAGACTGCTTGTAGTACCACATAATACATCTGCCAAGAGGATCATCTTGCTCAAATGTTTTTGTCATTATATGATTTGGGTGCTTCATCAAAGCAACGTTTTCTACACCTGTGTGTGTGTGTGTGTGTGTGTGTGTGCTTGCGTGCGTGCTTGCTTGTGTGTCTTTAAACACATTAACATATGTCCAGGAATGGTCTAAATTGTATTGTTTGTTGGCCTGCATATGTGTCAAATAGATGTGATTCTGCAGTTTTATCGGTCCAGTCAAGACAATGCAAAATGTGTCTTCCTAATCAATGAAATGTGCTAAAAACTGAAAAAATGCCTTGATGAACTCATCTGAGTTCATCTGTTTTTACTCTTATATCGCTTGTTTATCTGTACTTTTCCCTTTCCTCAACAAGCGTTGTGTTCTGTGCTCCTCCCAAATGACCAGCTGCTCTCCATATTGCTTTCTTATGCTTGCAAACTTAAATGGAAGTGCTTCAAAGGGGAAAGATTGATGCCTTTAAATAAATGAATGATAATGATAAGTGTCTACGTGCTTTGCCCTGAAAACAAAAACCAGTTTTAAACATCATACAAATATTACCATAACTAATAATGAATAATTACTATTTATAACAATGCTATTATTAATAATATCAACAATAACAACACCCATAATGTTATTTATTATTTATTTATAATCTTCTTTTTATGAATAATAAAAATAATAGTGGTTATTGATATAATTGTGTATGCCTAATATGTAATAGGCATACTATTCGTTAATTCTTATTTTTAAACTTGAACTTTTACTTTTACAATTATGTCCTGTAGTCTAGGATTATTGAAAAAAGGGCCATTTAGTGACAACCTTGTACCCATTCACAGTTTTTTGTTTATTGTCAGTTTATCGACCACAGGTCATTTATGGTAACTGCGTACCTTACTAAACTGACAAACCTTCTAATGCAAACACAATTCACAGTTTTCAACAACTTAACACCTTGAACACGATGATTCCTGTTCAATAATTCTGGTGTGTGTTACTGGCGAGAGATGCAGTTATAACAAAGTGCACGTCATTGGCCTAGATGTGATCCCTTAAGCCATTCAATCCAGAGGCTACCGAACCTAGACGTAAAGCAATGGCTACTCTTAAAGCCTTAAGATTTTGTTTTTTACGTTAAGGTCATAAGCCAATTAAAAAACATGTTTGGCAGCAGTAAGAGAAAGTCGGGCGATTTCTTCCACCAATCAGCAGCTCCTATTAGGATGCTGCATGTGGTTCCAGGACATTACCCATTTCCTCGTCTGTATATCAAAAGGTTCAAGGTCCTCCACCCTCCCCTCCTCTCTGTGTAATTCTCTCCAGATGAGCACAACGGTACATTTGACTTAGTGCGCAAAGACACATGTATACAGCTGTGTCTTGAGCTTGCCTTGAACAGCTGGCGCGGTGCCTACCATGTGAACGAAGGCAACGCATTTGTTTATGCTATCAAATCAATGCGGAGCCCGGCAAGGAGTCTGCGTTATATTCCCCTTTACGCAGACTGTCGTGGACTGATTCACTGTTTGAGCCGTGTGAGGTAGATGTTGGCTCCGCCGCAGCCCCAGCTGGATAAGAAGCAAGGACTGCTACCTAATTGTGTAATGACCTGAAAAGGTGACACGTGTAACGGGGGGGGGGGGGGGGGGGGGGGGGGGTAACCGTGACATGTGAAATGTGCTCCAAGTGCACGTCAACACACAGAGGGACTTCAGCTTAATCTTGAATTGTGTTGAATCTTTTTTTTTTAATCCATTATAAAGAACAACCCAACTCTTGAAAAACTATTTACAGCTCCATAAAATGGTATATTGACTCATTAAAATACATGGTGGTCAGAAAATACTGCACTGACCATAAGTCATCCCTATAGGCCTATGGAGCTGTTTTGGATTCGTTCATGTCAGGTTTTACTCAAAGCTTGACCCAGTCCAAATGTTTTGGGTAATATATGCACTCTTAACGTATGGAGGACTTTGGCCCCTTTAGTATTTGCAGTTGGATCCTCTCTTGCTTGCTTTCAGGCAAATTGGTTTCTGGGCATGGAGTCGAAGCATATAGCACATCTGTCTGGGAATGTTGATCTGAAAACCATAAGGGTTTGTCTCTTCCACGGCACCCAACTCACCATTGTGGCTTCATGGTGCTGGGGGGGGAATTCAACTCCAAGACATTTTGTTCCTTGGCAGACCCAGCGGTGCACTACAATGGAAATGCCTGTAATTTCACAACCACAAGATAATGTTTTTTTTTTTGTTTTTTTTCCCTCTATTCCTTTTTTTTCCCCACCGGGAGAGGGTGGTCTCTTTATAACGTCAGCTGGGCATTTGGACGCAAGGCGGCTCATTATGAATAAGACAGTGGCGACGTGTCCCCGAGGCTTGTCTTCTTGTCGAGCACCAATCCAGAAATCGATCCTTAAAAAAAGGACTGTGTGGACCGGAGTGGGACGTTGCTTTATCTATTGGCTGGCAGCGCGTGGTACTACCGGTGCCTCTGCCCCAAGTTCAGTCATCAACAAGATGGAGGACCCACAGGCGGCAGAGGCAGACTTCAAAGGGTTCAGCTGCCTCACCATCCATTCAATGTTATTCTTTCCTTTCTTTTTTTCTTTTTTTTCAAAGGAATTTATTTTTACTTTAATTATACGTCATCAAACAAGGCTTTTGAATACGTTGAATTGTTTAATCACCTTAACAGACTTTATTCATGTAAATTCATTCAGGGGGAAAATACACCGCAACACACAGGCGCACGACAAATGTCCCTTCCTTTTTTTCTTTTTTCCTCCTACATCTGCATCGATGGCAAAGATTATGGCAGGATAACGCTGCACAAACATGGCCGCCCCAAACTAGATCAAAGCAAAGACAATCAAAGCCAGAGTGAGAGCCTTGTAGCCTCAGTAAGCTCCTCTAAATATCTGCAGCCTCCCCAGCCCCATCCAAACAGTGTGTTTGCATTGCATCACCCTTCTCCAACTGCTTCCATGCCTGATATTTCCATGTCTGGGAGTGGAGACGTAAGCCCCCTTTTTTGCCGTGAACCTTGGAGGGCCAGTGGACTCTTTAAGTAGAGGCGACTTAAATCCTTCAAAGTGAACGCAAACACAACAGTGACTGACCTCTGTTGCTATTTAACCTGGGGTGTCCCGTTGCAAAGCCTACATAAAGCCGTATAAGATATGACACAACGCTGGTCGTAATCATTTACGTTGCTGCGGGGTCACTGTGATGAATGGCTTGTCAGGACTCACAGTGGTCTCAGATACAAGGGTCTCTGTGGCTTGTAAGCTCCCGCACTAAACTGCTATGTTACTCTCTGCTCCTGTCTTTTGAGGCTTCGCTTATTATTTTAGCTATAACATTACAACTCCTGCAATTCTTGTGATTTAAGCGTTTGCCATCGAAGGGTTCAATAAATTACATTAACTAGACGTGTGTGTGTGCGTGCCGGCCTGTGTGTGTGTGTGTGTGTGTGCGTGTGCGTGCCGGCCTGTGTGTGTGTGTGTGTGCGCGTGTGTGTGAAATGTCTGTTCCAATACACATGTGCATCCTGTCCTGTAAGATAACTATTCACCAGGTTGTGTGTTTTAAAAGTGAGCATATGAGGAGAACTTCTTATCAGGTTAAAAGAAAAAGCCTTAAAACTAGTCCACAGGCTTTCCATTTTAACCATCATCTGCAGGGGCTGTGATTGCACCCAGAGAGAGAGAGAGAGAGAGAGGCAGCATGTGGCAGGTAGACTATTTCTAGACTACCTGTCACTCTCTCTGCTCCCTGCTCTCTTGTCCCCTTTCTGGGACAAGAGGAGAAAAAAAAGGAAAGAAAAAAGAGGTTGGATCAGAAGAGAGTTGTGTGATGATCTGGGTACCAGCACCTGTGCTGTACCAGTACCACACAGCACACAGGACCAGTCACATGCAGCTATCATTTAGGGAGCACCCGTATGGTAACCAGTGAGATCAAAGCCCTTGACCCAGTGCCTATGGAGAGGAGGGATGAGCCACCTCTGGGGGAAACGTTCACTTTGATGATGTTTCATTAATCTGTTTGAAGTTTTTTCTTCTTCTTTTTTATTTTTTTTTGTTCTTCCATTCTCTTTGGCTACTCGCCGGCTTCGCTTTGCGAAAGCTATAGCGCCCTAACCCGAAAGGACGCATTCGCGTAGAAAACAGCCCTCGGCTTCTCCCTCGGATGCTCCCAAAAACATCCTGTGGTATCAAAAAATGTATGATATTGAAATATGGGAACATAAATGATTAAAGTTTTTTTTTAAACACGATTGAAGTGGTTTACGGGCATGGATTGTTTGAACATTCACAAAGGCGTCATTAAAAAGCAGAAATGACCATAGTCTGATTATCAGGTTGATCTTGACATTGAGTGAAAGTCATTTTCCAATTATTTTTGCTCCGCAATTGTTGCTCCGTTATTCCAAAGCGGTGGTATCCGATGTATATAAATGGGCCTAATGGTTATTATAGTGTCCTTATTGTAAAAATGTGTATGAATGAGGGCATGGCTCCAGCATGGTGGGCGACCATGTAGATAGAACTTAGACAATACAACACAAAGAACCCTTCATATCGCATCAGTGTGGAATAACTGCCAGTTTACTGTTTGTTTTCATCCCCTACTAAGTTGCAGATGGAAATCCTAATAGATGTAAACGTTGTTGACTTCCCTGCTTATTAAATAATTACAAAAAACAATTGCATTTGTTGGGGGATCGAGCTTGAAAGGGAAGTGTAGCCTACGCTATGGGGATAGGAGCTAATAAAATAGCTCATGATGAGATGTCAGTTACGGCACTTGATGCATGTACACTGGAGGCACAGCCTGATCCACGGCTGATTTCCACCTCTTTCTCATCCCCTTGTTTTGATGTTGAGTGTGACTCTAATCTTTCATGTCTAAAGGGTGAATATGTGAACAGCTATTCTCATCTCTCATCTCATCTTTTCTTTCCTCTGTTTGAGGGGGGGCCCTCTGCTTCTTCTCCCCGTGCCTGCAAGCCTGTGTTATTGTGTGGTTCTGAATGCTACTACCGTCACAAACCCCCTCACAGAGAGATAAGAGAGCATTCTTCTCAGATAGAGAAGAGGACTAAAGCACTGTCATAACCCATATGTGCCGCAGCACAACTCAGTTACAGCCTGAACGTACAGTAGGCCTATGGATGTATTCCTCTTTGTTCCTTTCTAATCGTTCACAGAAGGGGTCCAATGGCTCTTAAAAGTAATTGAGATTTTGGTGGTCATTGTAGAAATCAGACAACAAACGGTTTGCTGGAAACTAAAACAATGAGGCTCACTTGTGCTTTTGGTCTTCATTATTATTTATTGTTACCAGGACAGTTGGAGTAGAGTTAGACCAAACATGCCTGAGGTAGGAGTAGTTCTGGTAGGCTACCACAAAATAAACCAGCTTGTTGTGGCATGCAGTGCACATGAATGCATTGTCTGTGCACGATATGTTTCACAAACGTGGTATTTTTTGACTTCATTCTGGGTTTTTTAATACGTTTATACAAGATAAACGTCCGATAAAAAAAAAGAAAGGAAAAAAAGATGACTATAACGAGTGTCCTTGTGTGGTGTCATACCCAACGTGTCCATCGGGGGGCGGTCTTCACACTCTGCCCAGATTCAGGATTACTCTTAGCAATCTTTTCGCCCTATCACTTATTACCACATTAAAATGACTGGCGATAATAAGTCCCTCCGAGCCCGCGACCTCACATTGATTTGCAGAAACACACACGCACGCACACACACACACACACACACACACACACACACACGCACACATGCATGCAAATCAATCAACGAGCATAACCCCCAACAGAAACGGTCCAACCTCCCCCTCCCCCCCCACTCTGAAAATGTAATTTCAGATTCTTTATTATTATTTTCTTCACACATTCACAGCAGCACCTTGGTAGGTAGTCGGTAGATACACGTCATATAGGCACACGCTGGAGGCAAGGATTTCAGAATACCGAGCAGCCATGAATGTTCAATCAACCAAGGTCACTGTGTTGCTGTTGGAGGATGTTGAGGGAGGGGATGGGAGGGGGGAGAGAGAGGGAGACAGAGAGAGAGAGGGGGAGATGCTCTCTGATCTGTATTCCCTTCAATAGGCTTGGGTTAGTGGCAGATATGGGGGATGCAGATATGGGATTTTTCTTCCCCCTTCTCCCAAGAATGAAAAACCCAGATGTCATGCTAACGGACACACATCTCCTCACTGCAGTAAAAAGTATTATTTATGATTATGCAGTCAGCATAACTAATGCCTCACACGTCGCAATCACTCACTGTGAACAATGCAGAAATAGTCCCCAACCTGAACTGCTTGGCAATAACCCATGTATACTCCATCCTTAAGTCCCAAGCCCTACACTCCACACATGTGGTAAAATCCTGTGTGTTATACACATACGAACACACACACACACACACACACACACTTGCCTTTTGACAGGGATCTAATACAGAAAGACAGACAGACAGATAGACAGACAGACAGAAACACACACACGCACTTTGTCGGGGATCTAACACCCCCCCCCCCACACACACACACACACACACAGTTGATTTGATGGATAAAACGCAACAGGAAAAGCACCATTTGTTGAATGTTAATCTCATACGCGGGAGGTTAGTTTTGTGCTCTAAGTTCTTGATGAGAGAATTTTTTTTTTTATGAGAGAATTACTAACCAGACTGAAAACTCAAAAACTCTGGTTTTGTTGCACACCAAATAAGCAGATTAGAGGTTTTTTTCCATGACGCTTTGCTTACTTCAAAAGATAATACACTATGCAGAGTTGGTTTTGAATGTGTGTGTGTGTGTATGTTCTACAATATTAGATTGCATCAGTAATTTTATGTCTAGATGGCAAACAGAATATTTGAGGTTTAATATCGAGTTGCAGGAAACAATATTGTGAATATCAACTGATTTATCTGTGACAAATATGTATTTTTTATTCCTTGTAAGTGTGTTAAAATGTATTCAAATCCCAGTAATATGAATATCTGCTGATAAATTGAAAAATATTAAAGCTTCATATTATTGTGTCAGAAATCCTGCTTCCGTTATGAAGTGACAATTGAGTGAGTTACAGATACATGTTTGCAGTTATCCTTCTGTTTTTTTGTTTGTTTGTTTTACGTTGACAACAGTAGTCATTTTGATGTCCCCCAACCGTGTCCACATCAGCAATAACAATCTTGACAGTGAAGGTATACAAGACCAAGATGGCAGCTGTTTCAGACAACAATAACTGATAATGCTCATATTCTGAACCAAGAGACTATTTGCATAGCTGTCTTCATATAATGTAATACATAATATAATATCATCAAATCACTAACATCTGAAAACAAGATGTAGGCCTATAATAATATCCTATTAATAACTCTTATGAATATGTCTTTATTAAAAAACATAAATCAATATATAATGAATAATTTGTGCTGCAAGAAGATAATACATTCAGACAAAAATACGTTAAGCAACAATTCCGCGTTAAGTTGGGCACGGACGTATGCAAACAGATAACATGAAGGTCCTTGCCATAAAAGTGTTCATAATGACATGTTTTGGCAAGACAGGCAGTTCTTGGGGAACCTGTAAGTAAAACCGTGTTTTGAGACATTGCCATACTATTCCATTCCTTTCACTGTCATTATGATTATGCACAGCGGAAAATTAACTGAAGCCAGTACCAGCCGCCCATACTTAGAACGGAAGACATTAAATAGAGAAATACCTGAAGTGACATAAACTTGGCTGGGGCTAAAATAGTTTCCAGATAGTTAATTAACCTTAGTTACGGGCACAGCACTTCTAGCACGTCGACTCCGCTGCAATGGGGGCAAGGGCAAATGCAACCAGTCATGTTGACATTTCACAGCCTGTACATGTCAGCTGTAAACTGGCACCCTTAACACTTTGTTTAGAGTTGAGTTCACTGTGTGTTTTCATCAAGGGAAAAAAGGCATTTCTGGATTTGGTATATGACCATAATGTTGTCCAAATATATATACCAAAGGAGAGGGTATATAAATATGTAGCCTATGCCAAAAGACCGGGTGGTGCCCTATATTAGGCCAGCCAGACATTGGCCTGTGTAACATAGGAACTAGTGTATAATTGGTATCATTCTAATCTATACATGGAGGAAGTTGAATACATAATTTAATGGGTTAGTTGGTAAATAAATACACTGTTTCCTAAAATATTATTACACATAATATATTCAAAGGAAAGTGAAAATGTTCATGTTTTTTTCTCCCAATTATACAACTTTAGAAAGGAAACAACCTTTTTGGTAGGCCTGACAAATAAGGATCTGAAGTGGGTTGTTGCAAGTACACAGCCTAAAGTCAGACCCTGTCTAGTTAATGAGAGCATAGGGCTGAGGGGGGGGGATCTAGCCAGGATGTAGCAGAAATGCGTAGGCTAGTTTCTCTATCCCCAAATGCTACATAAATATTCACGTGCGGTCCTTCTTCTGGCTTGCAACATCTCATCACTCCCCACCAGCGTAACATAGAGCTTCATCTCAACGTTTGCAGTAAAAAAAAAGGAAAGAAAAAGGAAAAGAAAGTGTCTGTGAGAGCGGTAGAAAGCGACATCTGTAGAGTAACACCCCGTGGCTCGCGGGAGCGAGACAAGTCAGCACATTTGCTGAAAGAGATTGCACCACAAAGCGAGATGTTCGGCCAGCGGAGGACAGCTCCAGACTGAAATAGTGAGAATGGAGACATTGGTAGAGGTGTGATTACACAGAGTAGGAGCAGAAGACAGCAGGGAGTGGCATCCTAAACACCGGAGATGTTTTTACCATTAATTTTGTTGTTTTTCACTGCAAAGCATGCTGGGGGTTTTTGGGTTCCTGAAAGAAGAAAAAAAGAGAGAGGAGCTTTCTGGGAGAACGCAGATTTGTCTCCTTGGCCACAAAACCCCCAAAAGCACCGTGGCTCCTCCCGCCGTAAATCATGGCAGTTGCCGTGCCCCCCCCCCCCTCCACCACCACCCACACCACACCACCCACCCCAACCTCACCGGTCTGCTGCATCCTCCCACTGCTGAATCCCCCTCAGATCAACAGCTGAGGGGTTTAAGACTCCTGCGAACACTGGCGCCCGGCCAGAGAGGTTGTTGGAAAGACTAGAGAGCCACGGTGGAAAAGTTCAAAGATGCCAGGAGACTTTTTTTTTTTTTCTTCTCTCCAGTTTTTTTTCTTCTTCTTCTTCTCTCAAGACAAACAAAACGACTTGTAATATTTTGTAACAACGTGTTGGGGGGATGGAGAAGGGGAACCCCACCACCACCACCCCCCCCCCCACCCCCCAAACAACTCCTGCCAGTTTGAATGAGTATATTAGCGTGACGCGGACGCCAAAGTCAATCGTGGCTGACGAGGTGCTACCCCACCTATTCTCTCAGGTTATACGGGCGTCGGGGGGTGCATGTCCAGCAGCACTGCCTCCTCAGATTGTCCCTTGTCAGGAAAATGGACCGTGATATTTTTTAACGGTGCTGCTGCTGAGGTGATTTAAGAAACCCTGACAAAAACAGACATGCGGTTTACATTCTCATGGCTGTCTCGGGCCTAAATGCCTCCAGATTCGTGTTTTTTTTTTTTGCCAAAGGGGTGTGCGAGGATGTGATTTGCTGTCGTTATTTACACGGGATAGGTTTCGTAGTCTCCCTGTTGGCCAGAACATCAGGATTTGGGAATTTCTGGCAGTGACCTACATCTGGATTTCTGCACTGCGAAGGGTGCCCCACCCCCCGACAGCCTTACACAGAGCCAGGGTTTCTGCCTCTCTCTCTCCCTCTCTCTCTCGCTCTCTCTCTCTCCCCCTTTAATACCCGTCCAATCCGCGCGGTTGTAAAACGGTACACCTCAGTGTTTCTTACCATCACACCTCTCGCATGTGGAGCGGAACTGTCTGCCTGCCCTGTCTGCCTGCCCTGTCTCCTTTCGTCCTTGTTGTGGCAGCGTCTCTCGCCTACGCAGGGGTTAGACACTGAAGGAAAGCCAGGCTTACCACTCTGGTGTGTTTCTTTTTTTTTTTGGGGGGGGGGGGGGGGGGGGTTGTTTTTTCTCTATGCGGAGGTCTGCAAGCGCTCAGTCTGGTTTTCATCCTCTGGTGGCTCCACCCTTTTCTAACTGAAACACAATGAATTGGGAGCAAGCCTGTGACTTTTTAACTTGGTCTGCAGATTCCATGCTCCACCGCCAAATGCTTGGCCAATGCACAGCCCAGAAGAAGCAGAAAAAGGGGGGAAAAAATCCCTTGATGTGTCCGCCAGAGCAGCTTTGAATCCAATCATTAGGCCAGAGGTTCCCCTTGTAATAGTCAATCCATGTTCCTTCACTCAGGCCCAGGGGGAATTGCGTCTCTGGTCAGCAATGTGGGATAAGACGGGGCCCGAATTCAGTAACAAATCTGAGGCCACAAAGAGATAGGGCATATATTTGAAGAACGGGAAAAAAAACCCTGAATGATGTACACATTGACATGATGTACAGTTGACACCCTGGGTGGAGTTCATTCACTCACAGCTTTATAAATGTGTTCTGTGTGTGATTTGAATACGTAATATATTAGAGTTGCTAGAAAGACTTTGATGGGTTTACCAAAGCCTGTCAATCAATTAGCTGCCATGCTGCGACCGGAAAAGCTTACCCTTTAACTACTCGATAAAATTATCACCATTAATAGAATTTAGTGCGCAATTATTTTAACATACTTAAATGTGTTTAATGTTACATGGATGGCATCCAGTTGGCATCGGTTCATCAGTACCAGCTCTACAGATGTGAATGCGTCCCCTGTGGGTTCCAATGGGTGGATTACTCGAAGCCACCACACACACAAACAAAGGCAGCTCCCTGAAGATTCATACACACACTCTCGCTCTCTCTCTCTCCCTCTCTCTCTTTCTCTCTCTTTCTCTCTCTCATATTGGACTCGGTGGGCTTTCGGGCTGTAATTAAATTCCAATCCCCCTACTCTCACTTCTCCACTCCACTGTCCCCGTCTCAGTGGGAGGTTGACAGGCTTTAAGTTTCCCGCCTGTTGTGGGTTTGTTTGAAAGATCCATTGCTCTCTCTCTCTCTCTCTCTCTCTTTCTCTCACACACACTCTATTTCCATCTCTCTCTCACACACACTCTCTCCCTCTCTCTAATTCTCTCTCTCTCCCTTTCTTTCTCTCCATCTGTATGTATGTCTGTCTCGCTCACTCTGTTGGTCTGTCTATCTGCCTGTCTCTCTTGTGGGTTCCTTTGAACAATCTCTCTCTCTCTCTCTCTCTCTCTCTCTCTCTCTCTCTCTCTCTCTCTCTCACTCACTCTCTCTCTCTCTCTCTCTCTCTCGCTCTGTCTGTCTGTCTCTGGGAACGCCGGCTATAACGATGGAATTCACACATGTGGCGCAGGAAAGGAGAAAATAAAAAGGGTCTGTGATCAGGGTCTGTGACTGACTGGTGTGTGTGTGCGCGTGTTCATGTGTATGTGTGTGCGTGCGTGTCTGTGCATGTGTGTGTGGTTGTGCGTGTCTGTGTGTGCGCGCGTGTATGTGTGTGCGCGCGTGTCTGTGTGTGCGCGCGTGTGTGTGTGTGCGCGTGTATGTGTGTGTCTGTGTGTGCGTGTGCGGTCTAGTCAAGAGATTGAAAACCTGTACCCTCCACACCCACCCACCTACCACCCTTGCTCTCACATTGTCACGTCAGGTCCTTCTGTCCTCCCCCCTCCCATTGCCACCCATCCATCTGCAGCGCCTTGCATACGATACCACCGTGACGCCGCAAGCAGCACAGATTGCCGGGGTATTGGCCGCCGCCGCCGTAGACACGCTAACAAACTGGAATCAGCTGTAGCAGCAGGGTGTCAACCCGGGCCTCGGCTGACAGTGATATGAGGGCCCCGGACTGAGCGAGTGCAGCCCAGGGGCCGGCAGTGAGCAGCGGGGGATGGGGGGCGCTTGAGTTCTGCACCACTGAGCCCCACTGACAGTGATGGACAGGTTCAGAGAGGGGAGCTGATGTCCTGAAGTTTTTCCTCTCCGGCCTCTGGACAGTATTTTATAAGATGGACACGATGGCAGTGAAGGCTTTGAAGTCCACAAAGGTGTGTGTGTGTGTGTGTGTGTGTGTGCGCGTGTGTGTCTGTGTTCAGTCATGTTGACTCGTGTGCATGCACGCCACGCTGTTGAGAACTGCAAGTCCAATGGCTGAAGATTTTCGCTCAATTGGTTAGATTCATGTAATGTAATTCATATGATTGCCATCATTATTATGATTGTATGTTGTAGGTATATGCTGAGGCAGCAGTTCAATTAAGCTCATTTCACTTTTTGAAGTGACTCGCTTTTGTTATTATTATTATTATTATTATTATTATTATTATTATTATTTATTGTTATTATTATTATTAAGCTAAAACAGAACCTGAGCAAATTATGAGCGGAACATAATAAAACAAAATGTATTCTTGACTTGGCGTTTGGCTTTGACTTTTTGACAATAATGTGAGTGCAGTGATATATCACAAGAACACCAAATATTGACCATATGCCAAGTGGACAACGTGCCAGCAGCCTTGGTTCTCAACACTAATGGCGAGCAGTGACCTACAGTAATCAACTGCTCGTTCAAGAACAAGTGACCATGCAGTTTTAGGGACTTTTAGGGTTACATGGTTTCGGGGCTCTATTCAAACCATGTAGGAAAAACATATGGTTCAGGGCCCAATCGTGACCCCGCTATGTCATAATTGTTGTAATTATTTAGGCCCGTTGCCATTTCCTGAGGTAGGCATAGCCAGAGCCTCCATCATGTGAGTTTGTTGTTCAGCATTCAAGGGCCCCTGACTGCTCTGGGCTCCTGGCCTGCTTGTCTGATAGCCCCCCGCTCATTTGGTAGACTACACTTGATTTAAATGCATCTGGCCACAGAGGATCTTTATCACATTAAAATCCCATACCTCCGACAGCAGTTGTTAATACTTTTTAGGCATTAACACTGTGACAGCCGGAGGGCCTAGATTAATCAGGACGTTAGCAACGCCTGTTCCACCATTTGCAGAAAAGCCTTATTTGATGACTGACCTGAAAACATAAATAGATTAATGTGTGTTTGTGGATATTAGGCTGTTTTTTTCCCCCTGCATCCCTTCCTCGTTCATTCACTCGCTCCCTCACTCGTTAACTTGTGTACTCACTCCCTCACTACTCGAGGATTCAGTGACTTCTTCACTCACTTGCTACAAACTATTCCGCTGTCCTTGAGTGTATGAGCCTACCTGATGAGAAAAGATTGAGTGCACATATAATGGCCCAAGGACATCATTTTTATTCCTTCAAACACCTACATTACTAACAGACACACACCGACAGTACTCTCTCTCTCTCTCTCTCTCTCTCTCTCTCTCTCTCTCTCTCTCTCTCTCTCTCTCTCTCTCTCTTTAAGGTGATATGAATCTTCTTTGACTACCAAGGTTGCTCCCACATTGGCTGTTGCCTCTGAAAAAGATATACTCCAAATGTCCTGGATATCTTTTTTTTGCCTGTTAGAAAAAAGTCAAAAAGATATAAACCATTTCAGACCTAATGTCAACAGAAGATACAAACATCCAATTGGCAACCTCTTTTGGATTTTTGTTTTGGCCATGGTGGGACTTGCGGATAATAGGCCAGAAGATATTTTAAAACTGGTGATTTTTTTGGGTGGGTGTATGAGAGAATAGAATGAGTGCGTTGGATGATCAAGGCATTGGCAGCAAAATGCAAGGAAGATCAAGGTATGCCTTAGGGTTTAGCACAGGAGAGAGTGAGAGAGAGAGAGAGAGAGAGAGAGAGAGAGGTGTCTCTATCCTCTGCGTGAGGTTGGTCACAGACAGCTATCAGCTTTAGGGGGGCTTTGTGAGACCGTTAACCGTGTTCCTGTTCACTTTTCCAGCTGTAGCTTTTTAATGGTGCATTAAACTCCGGTAAACCCTGAGAAAGTCCACCAGGGAGAATGGGGAGTGATCTTTGAAAATCAAGACGGTTCAAGGACAATTCGTTTACAGTATGCTGTGTTTTTCAGGGGGCTCGAGTTTGCAGAGGTGGCAGTGGAATAATAAATCACTTCACCCCCAATAGAAAAGTGCATTTGTTTTGCAACTAAGTACCCTTTTCATTATGGAGAATGTCATTGCCTTTTTTGTATTTTCCTGTTTACCTATTCTTTGTTAACATTATAGTGCATTCTCCATTCTCAAAAACCGCCTTCCATTAATAGATTTAATATAAACATATACATTAGCCATTTAGTCAATGTTAAGAAATAATGTACAATGCAAGTTAAAATGTATGCTAAAGGATACAAAATATTCCAATAGGTGTTACTGTTTCTCTTTGTTTGATTTAAAATCACAATTGTATGCAAATGCCATGCTGTGATTGAGGGCTATTGAATGAAATGTGGTGCTTTTAGACCCACGAAGGCCGCCAGACAGAAAATATTAGCACCGGGCACGCCATCATGGCCACATTTGCAGAGCATATTCATCTAGCTCTAGTTCAATAAGTACAGGACATGCCGTAGAGAACAACTTTTTCTACTCTCTGAGAGGAGATGAATGCCAAAGTCCTTTAAAATAGACGCCTTTTGATGTTTCCTGTTTCCAGGCTCATTCTGTTGACATCAGAATGTTAAACATCTCCAGCAAAGCCTTAAGTCAAGACCTTCCTGAAAGAAAAAGTAACCAGATAAGGAAACAACAGGAGTCGTACCACACAGGTCCTGAGCATGCTGGGGGTTTTGACTTCACACTGAACCACAAAAAAAATATGCTGAAAAAAATCCCCATATTTTTGACTGGGTAGAAGTTCTGTGAAGTGCTGTTGTGAATCGCAGTTTATAATTTTTAAAAGGCCCACATCAGTCAGTTTCATTGGATGAGACGTATCCTTGCCAAGTGTGCCACTGTCCTCCTCCTCACTTCAAACGAGGGACTGGAGTGTACGAAGTAGGGCAGATGAGGAGCGAGAAAACAGACATAGCGCTTCCTTTCGTGTTCGCTTTCCTGATCTTTCACACAATAAAGAATGCTGAATAGAGGTTGTCTTTTTTTAGTAAAGAGATCCTGTCTTGCTTCACTATTGACAACCTCGACTGCCCCCACTCCCATTACATAAATAATGAAAGCATCAGAAGTGAAGTAGATTATGTGTGACGCAAACCCCTGCAGTCACCTATAAATGGATATGAAGGTATTAAGTAGTACTGGAATTGGAGACTCAGATGTCATTTTAATTCCATAGCCAAATTTCCGCCGCTGACGTCAATCTCCAAGCCATTTTCATTTTATTTCAAATCAAGTCAAATTGATTAGCATTTCCGACTTCTATTTCGGCCGACCATTTCTATTTAATTCCAAATGAAAAGACAATCAACCTAAAATAACACGAAAATTAGTTCCCATTTTCGATTTTTTGCTAATATACATATCAGCGTAGACTACTTTCCCTGATAGCTAGATAATAACCACTTGGGCAAGTGTCGAGTGTTTGAGTGTTGGAGTGTTGGAGAACCAGTGGGAGAGACATGGTTGCGGAAACCGTGCAGTGACAGCTCCTGAAAACAGAGAATATAGAAAATGGTCTTCTGAAACAATGCAGTGCGAAAACAGAGGGGCACATAATGAGTGGTTTCCACAAACACAAACGTATACACAGTTATTATGCCGATAGAAGGTCAAGCGTGACATGGATCAGGACGTGCGCTGTGTGTCCATGTTATTTAGGCATTATGGGCCTTGAAACCCACAGAAAAATAGATGGGTTGCGAAACGGAAGGTCAACAATGTGATCAGATTTAATTGGCACGCTGTGTTTTTAAAAATGAATTTTTATGTGTTTCTTTAGATGTATTTTTATGAGGGGCTTTTTAATGTGTTTTTATGTATAATTTCTGAAATTGCCTTGAGTTTGTTGAGTGACTAGCTTTTGTGTTTGAATGCGTTGCTTTACATTATATGACTATATTGTATGTTTTACAGTGTCCAGTTCATGGCTAGAAGAACGTCTCTGAAAGCACAATTAATGACATTGAGAGGAATAAATTATTCTTGGCATGAAATACACATTGGAGATCTAGGTTTACTTCTAATCATGTTGAATCATCTTAGGACAAGCAGCATATTGGCATTTTAGAAAAAATATATATTTTCTAAAATACCAATATGCTGGACAACATCTATTTCAAGGAAATAATCGGTGTCCAATTAATTTCTGAGATCAACAAGTGTGTTTTTTTCCAGAATGGACCATTTGACGCATTATTTAATATTTTTATTAAATGCTAAAATGACTTTTATATTCTCCTTTATAGCCCCATTAGTATGTATGTGTGTGCGCGCATGTGTGTGTGTGTGTGTGTGTGTGTGTGGGCTTCTAGTGGTTGCAACGGTCAATCCAAGCCTTTGTTCCTAATATTCCTTTCTACGACTGTCACTTTAATTTCCCCCAAACCAAAGGCCTGCATGGGCCATGTTTTCAATGGGCACATTTTGAAAGCAGCAACAGCATGCCAACCATGACATTGATTTGCTTAGCTACATGATTATCTCCACATGTTAACTGTACTGTATACTGTAATATCAGCTCCTGAAAGTGGCGGACTACATTATGTGAGCGATTAAAGCAACTGTAAGCATATTAGCTGTGAAGAAGACCCTTTCTAAAGACAGCATTAGTCAAAGACACCCCGCTGTAAATCTTTCCTAGCTGGTCAGGCGGGGGAATCCAAGACATTGTAGCAACCTTTTCTCAGCAGTACACAACAAAAAGTGCCATGTTCATTGTATCTCCCCACTTTGATAACTTGGCTACCTTTTTTGCGTCATTTTGACGTTGTTTGAAGGTTGAAGCAATGTGATTTGCCGACGTTGGGGCCAGGGTCAATAGAGGTTGACCAGTGATTGTTTTGACGTCTTTTTTGGACCTTATTTAAATCTACGGGGACCAGGCGTCCTGGTTTGTCAGGGATTGTCCCGTTTTCAAGCTGGGTGTCCTGTTTTTTTTTTAACATTCACTACCAAATTGTGCTGGGTTTTCAGCAGAATTAAAATAATAATAATAATAATAATAATAATAATAATAATAATAATAATATACTTGTTTTCATATACGTTTATCATGTTCTGTCCGGCTCATTATAACCTAAACCAATCAAAAAATGCACCATGCGTCTGAATTCTACACTGACTTGGCTGTATGTGTGTCAATCAATCAGTGTGTTGTTGTCAAGGCTGTTGCTAGCCTATGATGCTTGTGGCTCTGTCTGACAGAATCTGTCAGTAGGCTAACGGTTAGCTGTCATGCCGAAGAGAAAGTTTGTCTTTTCTAAAGACGAAAATCCTGCGTTTTTGGTCGCACACGATGGAAATGCCGAATTAAAAGATAATATGAAGACGGCCAAACATAAGCAGTGGCTCCAAGCGGGAAGTAGCACTGTTGTGTCCATGGTGTTGAAAGGTTCAGTCACTAGGTGTGCTAAGCGCTGAAATAATTGTCCCCCATCCTGATGAAAATGCCTATGGTGTGTGCACACATTTGGTTTGAAAATGTACCTCTTTTTTTCTTCTTAGCTTTTTGAACTATGGTGTAGGACCAATTACACTTTATCTCACAAAGCCATGACAGTCAAAATGCTAACTAGCCTACTTCATTATAGCACTAGGGAACTCTCTAGATATTAATGTAGACAGGAAGTAAATGTAATGAAGTAGCCTAGTTAGCTATGATCAACAATGCCGAAAATCACATTCAGCAATTCAGCATCTGGTAACACTTATAATAACTAAACGCTTTGGAGCATTTACAACATAATATTTAATCGTAAATTCATCAACAATTCATTATTATATCATTACTAACCTGCTAACTAACACTATGTTTAGCATTGATAAACACTGTTACCAATGATTTGTTTCTGATTAGTAGATTAATTTATAATAGTTAATTCATCATTAGTAAAACATGAATAATACATTTTTAAATAATTACTAACATACTAATAAACATTATGTTAAGCATTGATAGACACTGTTAGAAATTATTTGTTTCTGATTATTATGTTCATTTATAATAATAAATTCATTATTAGTAAAACATACATTAAACATACATGATACATTATTGAATATTTACTAACCTACTAATAAACACTATGTTAAGCATTTATACTATACATGATTTATTTTGTATTAATAGGGCCATTTTGAAGGTGTTTGATAACTGCATTGTCATACTTTATAGACGACTTGTTTACCATACCTAAATGAAGTATTTTAGTAGTTACAAACCAGTGGTAAAGAAGCATTTAGAAAGCATTAGTAAGTAATTGTATGTATGTGTTAACAACTACTTTATAAACACTTACTAATGATGCAACTAATGCTTACTAAAGGTAGTTGTAAAGCATTTACTAATCATTAGTTAAGACCTTTGCCTGACCTAATCTAAAGTGAGAACTATCTATGTCTTATTAAACATTTATAACTTATCCATGGGTTATCCGCTGGCTACATTGTAACCTGCCAGAGGCTAAATCTTCGTCTGACAAATAGCCGATGGGTTCCAAGATTAGTTACATATATTTTTACCCAGAATCTGTTTCATGAAAATTACCCAGTAATGGATGTTTTTTCTACCTGTTCAATAAACATTGTATTTTCTGTACCAACTTGTGTTGTGTTTGTTTCCTTTTGAGGATCTGACGATCTGGAATGGTAGCTTCTTCACCCTTTATGGAAAACTTATAAATGTTTAATAAGGCATAGATAGTTCTCACTTTAGATTAGGTCACACAAACGTCTTAAAGGGCACCTATTTCACCACCAGGTGTGAGTGTGATTAGCCATTACAAGCCATTTCAAAATCTACCCTCTACGTGACCTCACAAGTGGGAGTGTCCACCCAGATGTATGATGGATAGATCAGCCTACCAGTTGGTACAGTCCACTGGGTAGGACGGTAGACTATTATTCATGTTTTAGTATGATGATGATGATTTAACTATTATAAATGAACCTACTAATCAGAAACAAATTATTTGTAATAGTGTTTATCAATGCTTAACATAGAGTTAGTTAGTAGGTTAGTAATGATTTAATAATGTATTGTTCATGTTTTACTAATGATGAATTCACTATTAACTAATATGTTGTAAATGCTCCAAAGTGTTTAGTTCTTATAAAGTGTTACCCAGCATCTTTTCATATATATTCAGTCAGGAGAAAATAGCCTATTTTAATCTATTTTCGATAGTTTAAATGTTTTTGTGGAGTGTGTGTTGTTGATAGCTGGTTAACAACCTCACCTGGCCCGAGTCAATCATGGCGGAGAAGAGGAAAGGCAGCGCAGCAACCGCCATGGGCAACTGTCTGCTGCTAGCCGCACCCGGCTCCAACCCGGAGCAGTCAAGGTCCAGCTGCACCTCTGCCAGCCAGCCCAGCAGCCCAAGGCCCCATGCTCTTCACCCTGTGGAGGCGGGCCCTACTGAGGGCCGTTCCGGGCCCTCCGAGGAGCTACCTCCGTGGACCAGCTGTCAAGCCTCCTCCAAGCCCATCCAGACGGCCCTCCAATGGCCAGCCTAGAGACACCTCCGCCAGCCAAGGCAGCAGCACCATTTCACTGATTACACTCGGGGCTGGGTGAGGCTGCACACCTGTGGTGCATGAGCAATCATGGCACCCAGGATAAACAGCTATCACCACATACACGAGAGAGAGAGAGAGAGAGAGAGAGAGAGAGAGAGAGAGAGAGAGAGCTCTGTCATGGCAGCATGAACCATCTGCTCGGCTTGCACCATCTTGCCATTTCCAATAAATGGATATTATCAAACAACTACTTGTGTCGGAGGGGCCAAGCAAAAGCCACTTATGTAACAGGAGGCAACTGCTTCAGTTTTATTTTGAAGTCGTCTCTGAATGTGTTGAAGAAATACATTTACTCAACAGAACGTAGAAAAGTATATCCTGTAGGCCTATAGACTACAACGGATATGCAGTAGCCTACTACACAAGGGTTCACTTATGCTTAGTTAGTTGTTATCACCCAAGAACGTCCGCCACCACGGGAACGTCCTGGGCATGCTTCAAGTGTTCGCATATGGCAACATCCAGCTGGTGGTGTATGACCTTGGGGTCCCACCTCGTAACCGCCTCTGCAACTTAAGATAAGAAGCTGGATGATTAATAGCAGATCTTCAATAAAGCAAACTTGCATATAGTTTCCACCAAACGCGTGTGTTGAGATAATTGTCGTGTGGAAGATCTTGGAAGATCCGAAGCGTCACAACCTCATCAAACCGTAAAAATAAACACTTTAAATGGCAATGAGAATTGTGTTATACCCTGGTAGGATATTAAATGTCTAAGAAGAACCATGCTTTCAAATTCATAATTTGTCGCTGGACTGCAGAAGTAAAACGGTATGAAACCTGAGACTTTGCAACCAGATTGTTCTAGAACTGATGCAAATACGATCAGTTTTATATAAAACTAAACTCTAGTCTGCATAAACGGGAATAGTAAGTGAGTTAGTTATATTTCAACTATGTAGCTATAATGTTAACTGTGAGTTCTGTTGGCTCATTCACTGACTGATAGCACACAACATTTTTTTAAGCTAACGTTAGCCCAGTCAGCGCACCACCATCTTGCCTGGCTTGTGAAAAACATAAGTTAGGTTATTCGATTTTTGTCGACATTAAAGTTCTTGCATGACCATCAATTTCGATACAAATAACTTAAACTCCCAGAAGTGTACCTCAACCTAAGATGTGTATATATATATATATATTCCTGTATTCAGAGCAAGTCAATTCGACAGGTGCAGTGTCGCCCTCCTCAACACTTACCTAAAATGACTACGCTGCAAATAGACCTGAAAATAAGTACATGACAACAAGAAATGTGTATTCATTTTTTTAAATTCAATTACAATTTCTATTTTTTGGTGGGATATGACATATCAGCAAATATATTTGAAAATGGCTATTAATTAGGCTTTATTATTCCTTGTGTTCTACAGTTTTTGCACTGCGATCTGCTGAAGTTGAACATAACAGTTGATAATTGACATTTGTCTGCTGTTGCCAGAGTGAATCCGCATATTATAGGCTTATTATCATAAATTATATTCTAAAATGCAAGATTGGTCAGTCGATATGGGGTTGAAATTGAAGTGAAAACGGGCTGCCCGAACAGGGGTCAGTTTCTACGTGGTTTTGGTGGTTGCCGTCACGTCTGTGCCAGCTGGGAATTGTTTCGTCTTATTGTCTGTATTCGACTGCAAGCAGTATTTGAATGAAGAAGTCGGCTTTTTTTTTTATTTTTTTAAATGGGTTTCAGACAATTAACTGTTTTTGTGATGTAGTCAAAAAGATTATGGTAGAAATTGGCTTTTTATATTCAGGCCTACACAAAGCCTTGGCAATACGGCCCAATTTTTCCACTCACTATTTCCTTTGACAATCTCCATAAACTATGTCAATCTTAGTGAAGTATTTCATATGTGTATTGCCAATTATGTGATTTAGTGACCATAGGCCTATATTGCATGAGAGGATCGTCTTTATGAGACAAGATGATCGTTTTCATGTCTGAAGTAATGGTGATGTTCTAAATAAGCTGGGTGTAGTCACACGCTATTGAAATATACTGGGGGAGCAATGTTAGCTTTATTTAATATTTTTTCGGGATGCCACAACGGTTGGTAAATTGCGTTCATTACAATTTCTGTGGTGTGTGTGCGTGCGTGTGTGCGTGCATGCGTGTGTGTGTATGAGTTGTTTGGCAGACTCCTAGTCAAACTGTGACACCATTATCTTACATTTAAGTGGGGAGGAAAAAAAAAAACGCCCTCTTGAGAAAGCTTGATGGATTATATTTGGATTATAAAAAAAGTAATTTGTTACAATTTGTGTTTTGTTTTTTTTTTTGGGGGGGGGGGGGGCATCAACGTCACTGGTGTGGAGGGAGACCAAGCAAAACACACATCTCTGTTGAACGCTCACGGGTAATGGGTGTGACGGGTTAGCGAGCCCAATTTTAAAATCAGCCAAGGTGTTTCATACGGGGCATGACACATTTACAACCAGGGCTGGGGCTCAGATTGTTTTTGACATATTACAGCACTGCTCACAGTCTCTGGAGCGCAAATACATACGCAGCAGACAAATATGTGTGTGTGTGTGTCTATGTGCACACACATTCAGTGACTCAAAGTATTTTGTGTGCAAACACACGCAAGACTCATGCACACACACAGAAAAGCTCGCACACGCACGCATGCCGAACACACACACACACACACACACAATAGCATATCAAGCATTTTTAAGATAAATAAATAGTTCTCTTGAGTATGTTCAAGTGAGGGTGCTTAGCTGTGCTAATCTCTCATAATAGGCTTGATTGTGAAAACCTTAATCTCTTATATATCATAATAACAAGCCCTCTTTAGGAGCAGTATCATGCAATATCACAACAACCATTAAAACTAAAATGATATGAACCCAAATCTGGATAATTACATCAGAATCCACGGGAACAAACAAAACAAACAAATAGACAATAATCCTAGGAGTACAAAGGGATTATAGTTTTATGGTACATTGTTACAAAATGCCTGTGGTTAACGTTGGACCATGCACTGTTAAAGGAATCACGGCAATTTTGTAGGAAGACTTAAAACACACACACACACACGCACAGATAAGCATGAACTCTCTCACACGCACACATGGATAAGCATGCACTCTGTCTTTCTCTCACCCATACACACACACACACACACACACACACACACACACAATATGACAATCCACACAAAACAGAAAAAAAATGCGCTAATCTGATTTCAGTTTGTTTTGCCGTTTGTCTAGGCAGCATTTTCTTCCTCCCCAAACCCTCCACGCGGGAGTCTCTTCATTTTCCAACAGAAATGCACACGGAAAAGCAAACACAGCCAAAGCTGTGCGGTGTGAGCGCCTCGGCAGCCACGCAGCCGAGCAGGAATAGCAATGACGAAGGGACGCATTCAGACGTCCTTTATCTTCCTGCTGCAGAGGAGCGTAATGTGCAGGAATGTAAGCTGTACATTTACAGAGGCCCTGTGGTAATATAATACTCCTCCTGCATTGTGCCCACACTAATGTAATTATGCATAGTTCCGCTATGGCTGAAGATGACTATCCTCCAATATAAACATTTGTCCGCAAGAACGCCTTTCTCATTTCAATGTTAAGTATTCTCATGTTTTTTTTATTTTCATCTTCCTTCCTTTTTGTTTTTAGGAAAACCAGACAGAGGGCGTGGACTGGGGGAATGAGGCAATACACATACCGTTCACATGGATATGATGCTCCTTGAAGGCACAATGAAGGAATGTACACAAAGTTTGAGATACTTCATTAAAAAATGATGGCATACCTGTTATGTCAGCACACTCACACACATGATGCGGAGGAACCCAAACACACACACATACACACATACACACGTGTGTGCACACACACCGACGCACACACACCGACACACACACACACGCACACACGTACACATTCAGTGCATTTTGGAAAAGGATCTGTGATCCAATTCTGAATGTGAGCATCTTGTTTGATGTCTTTTGATGATGGACATGAAATAATGTCCAAGTCACCAGAGGCTGCAACATCAAACGGACCCAAATGAAAACACGGTAATGTCTTCACAGACTCAGGCTTAACGCGCCTTCATTTGCCACACTGCCCCGCACAAGCGGAGCTTCGGCTGCGAGCGGATAAAAGACAAGCTACTGATTAGCAAATCACTTTTATCTCCAGAAAGCTTCAACAAGTTTTTTTCCCCCTCCCTCTTCATTTGCAAATGCAAGCGCCGCAAGGGTAAAAATGCTGCATCATAATAATAATACTAATAATAGAGGGTGTCATCAGATGTGTTTACTCCAGTGCTGCGCCAAATATGCTAAAATGGAGGTCAGACGACATCAAGAGGACACCTGCAACGTCTCGCAAGGATGATGAGGATATACACAGTGGACATAAGGTCTATAGACCTAAATGGATATGTCGTCATTCCAATCCACATCTGTCAAGAAAACCCAATCATAATAGAGCAGGTGGGAGGGGCGGGGGGGCGTGATCAACTGAATATTGTTCAATTTCACAATCCACTGTTCTTGAAGGTAATAGCTTGAAAGAGCCAACACAGCACACAGATAAGTCAGCGATAATGAACCAATATATATGCATCACACCATGCTAAAGCTTGCCAAAGGGACCTCAACATATTCATTTATCATGGTTTTGTCTGTTATAGAGAACACCCCTTCCGCCCCTCCAAAGACAGCGGGAGGGGGAATCTAACTCGCATTCTGCAGTGACATCACGCGCCTCCCCTACTCCCCCCCCCCCCGCAGCCTCCGATGCGTTTCCACGCAAGGAGGTCTGCTCTATTGTAAAGCGCCACGCTGAGTCTCCTAATGTTACTAATAAGGAAGCCAGCCTCGCAGCCGACACCTCAGACCTCATTCGTCCTGTGAACTCTAAGTGGGTCATCGGCGGCGCACATAAGTCTGATTTATATCTGGAAGCGTTCCCGCCGCAGTGCCGGCTTCCCGATCCAGAGCTTAGTCTGTCTCAGTCTCGCAGTGGGCTCCTCCTATTGGAGGAGGCCATTTTTTTTACACGGTAAGTAACCGAGTGGCTGACATTCCAAAAGGCAAAGAAATCCTGACAGAGAGAGAGAGAGAGAGAGAGAGAGAGAGAGTCACGGTAAGCTAGCCAGGGCGGCTGTCTGACAGCCAACTGGCACACCAAACAGACTATTGGACGGTACCTCGCGGTTGTACGTCCCTGTGTACTTGTCTGTCGAAACGTTGCCGTGTGGTCAGCCAGACCCCGGACCTCCATTGAAGATGGAAGCCATCCGGCTTGTTGAAAGCACATTCCTCTGAGCAGCAAAAGAAAAGAAAAAAAAAGGAAACTGAACTCTGTGTATAAAAGAGTGTGTCTGGCCTGAGGAGAGGGTGTGTGTGTATGTGTTTGTGTGTATGTGTGTGTGTGTGTGTGTGGGGGGGGGGACTTGTGAGCCCTTCAAATGAGGTGGGAGAATTTGCTGCGTGGGATGGACTTTTCACGCCGGGCAAAGAAGTCTGATGAAAAACAGCGTTGGCACACGGCATCTTATTAACCTTGCATACTTCGGCCGCCTCGGTGTGTTCGAATAGGTGCCTGTTTACTTGGTGAACTTACTTACTTTAAGCGCGCCGGAAATGAAAAAATGTAAGAGGAAGTCAAACATTTGGGAACAAGAAAAAAAATCTCACATTTATTTGATATCAAACAAGAGTTGAATTTAAATATGCAGTTTTTTTGTTTTTGTTTTTTTTTATACAAAGGAACAAAACACAGTGCCATTACAAGTCACACCCTTCAACCATGTTCTTTTCCTCTTTTTGTATATTTCCCTTAATAAATTAGTTAAGTGTCAGGCGGAACTATGTTTGCAAATTTGCATACATATACACACAGAGACACTGAAGAAATTCTCGAGACCTGAAATTTTCTTGTCAAATAAAATAAATTACACAAGTATCCAATTCACCGAGATCTGTGCATGGCATGGTGTATACAAATATACTGCTGATGAAACTCATCGTTTTATGGAAGCAAAAAGCACTTCACAAGCAAAGATGTGAGCATGTTTTCTTATGATTTCATATCCCTCTAAACATCGGCTGTATATTCAAATGGACGAAAAAGTCAAGTGTGAGATTGGAAAAAAAACAAACACATTTCCACCATTTTTATCCCCTTTATCAGAAGAAACGTTTTAACATTTAAAGGGCATATTTACTGGACAGTTGTCTTTTATTATTTTTTGTTTTTTACACTAGTGGTACAGCAAAATAGATTTTCCTCAGCTGTTACTTTGACAACAATTGAATGTGCAATAGAGAAAATATAAGGCCTGAGTCTCAATTAGTGTTTTTTTTTCGTTTTTTTGTTCTTATTTTACAGTCCTGACTGCGTTACGAAGCACTAGTTCTAGTTGTACCAATCAGGACTAGACCGATCCTGGTTTCATAATGTCCACCATGAGCATATTAAGATTGTCTCATAGTTTTAAACTCATAGAATGCGTTTTTTGTTTGTTTGTTTTTGTCCTTTCTTGTTCTTCATCTCTTCTTTCAACGGAAAACATGGCGTACGCCCCAACAGAAAAGGACGTCAGACACTTTCTTTCTCTTGGACACTTTAGGTAGTCTTTGTGTTATTCTATGCTCCTCTACCAACAGAGCATTTCAAGTCCACAATCGTCCGGCCTTGAAAGGACATTTTGTGTGTCTGTGTGCGTGTTAGTGTGTGTGTGTACATGGTAATGGCGTCCGTGTGCAAAAGTCAACAATTTCTCCTTTCTCTCCTTACCATCAAATACTGTCCTTCCAACAGGAAGGGAATGTGGGAGTGCAGAAATTTGGCAAGTCTTGACATCATGAACCAAAAAAAAAGCACCCATACGTTCAGACCTGTGCAAAAACAAAAAACAAAAAAAACAAAAAAACGAATCTAATTAAAACAAATAATTAAAAAAAAATAAAAGTCAAAAGGATGTGCTCCAGCTGCTCAGAGGCTAGTAATGAGCTGCATCTGTCCGTCCTTGGAGGGCTCTCCCTCGGGCGTGCTCTCCTCCCCACCCGGGGGGCTGGGGGGGAGGATGATGCAGCCGTCGCTGGTGCCGCGGTGTATGTGGTAGTAGGACAGGGGGCCCGGGGGCCCGCGGTCCGCCAGCTCCGGGACGCTCGTACGGCACACCGCCTCCTCCTCCTCCCCCCCCTCCTGCATGCTCTCGCTCCGGGAGAGCCCCTCATCCTCGTCCGGGGCGGGGTGCGAAGAGGGTGAGGGGGAGCAGGGCGAGTCTCTCAGGTTGGGCATGCTGGTGTACAACGAGTCTCTGTTGTCGCTCTGGCCGTCCGGCGACTGGCAGCAGCCGTTGCCGCCGCCGCCGCCGCCGTCGACCATGGCGGCGATGCCGGGGTCCCCGGCCCCCGCCTCCAGACGTCTGGGGGCCTTGTGGGCGCTGTACAGCAGGGAGTGAGTCCTCTGAGGCAGTAGGGGGGCCTCCAGTGTCTCACGGTGGTGGGGGTGCAGCAGCAGCTCCAGCGTGGGGTGACCTCCCCCTCTTCCAGTACCGCCCCTGGGGTGCTGCTGCTGCTGGTGGTGGTGGGGGTGGGGGTGGAGGGGGTGGTGGAGGGGGGACGTGGCCTCGCCGTGGTCAGCCACGATGGCGTCATCCTCACTGACGCTCCCGCCCCCACCATCACCGCCACCGACACACTGCCGGTCCACCGTCAGCCGGGTCTGGGGAGGGGGCATGGTGGTGGCGACGACGGTCCTGCCGTCCCGGTCCCGCTCGCAGTCCCTCTCCCGGGGGACAATGGTGGTGGCGGGGCCGCTGCCACGGCCCTTGGGGGCCCCTCGGGGCCGCAGGTTGTTGTGGACGAGCTCGGAGATGATCATCTTCTCGAAGGCGGCGTCGTCCAGACTGAGGCCCCCGAGGTCGGCGGGGCCCCGGACCCCGCCCACGTCCTCGTAGTCGTGGTTACGCGGTGAGTAGCTGTTGTTGAAGTTTCCGTTGAGGGGGAGGGTGTCCATTGCGCTGATGTCCCGGCTGTGGGTCAGAGAGTGCTGTCCTGCGAAGAGAGGCAGAGGTTAAGAGTTAAAAAGACTTGTCTTTTCCCCCGTTTGTTGTTTCTCCTGCACAGGCGTTCCAGTACACAACACCTATATAGGGTACAGTACAGTACAGCCAGATACTGCTCAGGACACTGCGTTAGTTGTCTGCGTTAGTTTCTCATCACTGCCTTAATGGCAGGGCTAGATCGCTTTTTACGTATTACCGCTTGGAAACCATTAGATGACTTGGAAGGAAACAATTAGTTCCCCCATTGACCATTATCATTACGCCCTAATGTTAACACAGTCCATCAAGAAGCTATCCTGAACAATATTGGGCAGATGAGAATAAGTAAATAAATAAATTAAACAAAAGATGATAAAAATAGAAGCAGACGGCATCCCACTGTGAATATGTGCATAGCAGCCAGGTAAAAGCACAGCAGCATTCAAACACAAACAGGCCAGATGAAAGAGCACAACACAGAAAACACAAACCAACTAAAAATAAAAAACAGACACATTTGATGACTGCGCAAGTAGCGGTACATAAAATAGTCAACAAAAGGGAGGCAAGACACAAAAAAACCCAATGTGCAACAAAAGGTAGTTAGCCACCCCAGGCAGCCACTGAGAGTGCAGACACATAGCAACACCCCCCCCCCCACCCCCCACCCATCACCAGCATAGACCGGCAGGGTGCAATGACTCACTTTGCCAACACTCACATCAAGTGTGTCTGCTCAGGCTACCTGGCCTAAGAACAGCTGATGTGCAAAAAAAACAAAAAAACATAAGACAAACAAAAAAACAAAAAAGGTAAACAGATGCTTTTCTTTTTTCTTTCAGTTGCAGCAGGAACGAGGAAAATTATCGAAATAAGACACAAAACAGTGGAAAGCTTAGTAAAAAAGAAGGATGAGGGCTGGATTCAGTTGTTCTGGCCGGGGTGAGGTTCTCACCGTTAACTTTTTTTTCCCCGATGTGGACACAATTTGGTGTCGCGTTCCTTCTCTCAGGGACAGGACGCCTTTTTTTCTTTTTTTTTTTGGTTACGACATTTTACACAAATTGAAAAGAGCTAAAAGACAGATGGAGGACAACTGAATCCAGGACTCAGCAGGTGGAGGAAGGGTTTAGCAGCAAGCACAGGTTGTATTTCTTATTGCCAGAGGTGTCACTACAGTCGATGGCAGGTGCACTTTATTACGGAGGCGTTTTGGATTAGGGAACATTAAAACGTTCTTGAGTAAACGCCACACGCCTTGTCAAGAACATTTTCACAGTTGGATTACCTTTGAAGGGAACCTGATAAGCCCTATGACCAACCAGAAGTTTCGCCAAACTAATATTACCGCAGACAGTTTGAAATGTTATATGATGATTTCGTTGGACAGGAATAGCGCCATTAGGCTGGAAGAGAAGTTTGGCAAGTTTCTGACACATAGAAAAGGCCTATTATTTGTCTTTGATACACTACTAAGTGTGAAAACTCTTCTATTGCGCTATCTTTTTATAGAGAGGTATGTCGCAGTAGAGCAAGAGAAAAAAACTTCAAAGACCTTTCCAAAAAAAAGAGGAGAATGGAGATGGAGAGCGCAAGGGGGCCAAAACGCAAGGGAAATAAAATTAAATAAAGATATTTCCCTGAATACTTCCTTGCCTTTCCATTTGCATGCGTTTGTGCGGGCCGTCGTTGCATTGTGCACAGGTATTGTCTGCTGGGAGAGGGTGGGTGGGGTGTGTGTGTGTGGGGGGGTGAGGGGTAGTGATGTGAACAGAATCCAACTGGACACCATGACAGCTGCACTCTGGGATGAATTCCAGCAGAGATTCATCCAAGATGTTCCCGTCCGACATGTCGGGGTGCTGTTCGCTTTTTTTCCCCCCCCTTCTTCGTGTGCCGCTTCAAACGAGCATCTGCAGAGGTAACTTTTAACCACGGAGCCATCCGGTGCATCCGCTGGCAGAAGCCAAACACGATAACCGCGCCGGACAAAATGTTAAGTACGTTTATGTTAAACCTTGTGTGTCGCCTCAGCACAGGTTTCACGCTCAGCTGGTGATCCTCAAAGCGGGTTTTTTTTTCTTTTCTTTTTTTTTTCTGTACGCGGACATTTGCATTTTCCACAATGGCCCCTTTTATCCTCAAACAAGTTCCCGCACATCAAAAAGAAACACAGAACTTCTTGAATGCGAGGGGAACTTTCTTTGATTCTTTGCGATGCTTTTTTCAGTGAGTTAATAATTGTCCCTTTATTTCACCGGGTAAGAATGCCAAGCATTTCCTTTTGCGGCGCAGGCCGCCCATCCCATGTTCCTGCGTTTGCTGGCGCGCACGCCGGAGGGGAAGGGGAGGAGCTTTGCCTCAGGAGTTTTACCACAGGTAAGCATGATTACACCCGACATCCCCCAAATTACATTTGTTAATTTGAAGTTGAACCCGACTGATCTAAGCTTGTTTACCCTGCCGACACCCTGCAATTACCTCATGACCGCACAGGTATTCAGGGCAATAAAAAAAACCCGTTCTGCGACAATGGCGAGGGGAGGAGTGGATGTTCAACGCGGCCATTGTTCGGTTTTGCACGTGGTCTCATTAAGACACGAAAGATTCAGACACCGAGAAGAGGATGAGGATGATCCTCATTGTGCTGCAAGTGAGAGGCTGCGAATAAAGACGACGCCAACTGCACTAGTTAAAGCTATATGTTATCGCATACCCCCCCCCCCCCCCCCCTCCTCCCTCCCTCCCCCACGCGCACACACACTCATACACGTTTCCATACACGCGCTCGCCAAAGCGCAGCTTCCTCCCGTTGCCTTTCATCATCAAATGCCTGCGAATATCCGAGGGGGACTCTGCCCGCATTGCGTTGTGCGTGCGCGTGCGTTTTATTTTTTTTTCCTTCTCCTTTCAGTTTTTTTTCCTCTCTCCCTCTCTCTCTCTCTCGCTTTTTTCAGTTTTTTGTTCTCTTTTTTCCCTCTCTCCGCTTGCTCCTTTGCTTGTTGTTTTTCTGTTGCTCTAACAGTGGGTAACTAGGTCACGCCACCAAACAAACCGGGAGCAGCCGACGCTTCAATGTAAAGACTGCAACCTGTTGCGGAGTGATCATTTGGCGGCGGCGGTGTAGTTTTTTTTTTCGGGGGGGAGGGGGGGGGGGGGGGGGGGGGGGTATATAAATAGTCAAAAATAATAATAATAAAACGTGACGGTGGTGGTGGTGGTGGTGGTAAAATGCTTAAGTGCTCTGTTCCCTTCAAAGAAATCTCCCCCCCCCTGTGGGACATGTTGAAGTTGTCTCTTGTGATGGATCCGCTTCCCGACTCGGGGTGCAGTGCAAGCGGAGCGCAGCTTAAACACAGGTTAGTGATTAGGGAACAAAACAGAGGAAATGATATCCGCCACAGTGATTCAGTAAAAGTTGGCTGTGTGAGAGACAGAGAGAGAGAGAGAGAGAGAGAGAGAGAGAGCTCTGCTTTTAATAGATCCCTGGCACGGACACGCATGCTCGCGCGCAGGGGTACGTGCACGTTAGGCACACACGTGAAAACACGCGCACGCGAAAAAAAACACACACTCAAAATCTCCCCCCAACCCCCCCCCCCCCCCCCCCCACCGCACACATGAAAACACACACGCAAAAACTCACACACACACACACACGGAAAAAACACACACACACAAAATCATCCCCCACACACGTGAAAAATCACACACGCACGGCACGCACACAGAAAGCACAGAGGGAAAACAAAGTCATGGGAGATCTGTGCGAGATTAGAGGTGGAGGGTGGAAGTGCACCTGGAGAGTGAAAGGCCGGTGGCGAGGGGGTGTTGCACACCACGGTCTCCGCCAGCAGATTGTTATAGGGGTTAGTGTCGTGGGCACGCAGGAGAGGGTTAGTGAGGAGGTAGTTGCCAGTCATCCCTGAAATAACAGGAAGAGAGAGAGAGAGAAAAAATGAGCAGGGAAGACAGAATTGTAAGAGAAGACGGAGAAAAAAAAAAAAAACAGAAATCACAGACACATTTTTCGCTTTGTTCGGAGCGGCGCTAAAATACACAATGCCGCAATCGAGGTGGACGCGCCTGGTTTCCTGTCGCGGTCCGTCGGGGAGGTGTTGCCATAAACAAGGGCTTACGTTCGCTATCCCCCATTTGCAGCACTGCAGATGTCTCCCCCCCCCCCCGCCCCTTCTTCTTCTTTTTTTTTTTTCTCCCCAAACCCGCGATATGTCTGCCATGCCTTGTGCGCAACACAACAACGCTAACATTGGTTACAGCGGGCCGTCGTCTAATCGAGACATCGATGCGACTGACAAACAGCATTATCTCTGCCAGTGTTCTCCGGCGCAATGTGCCACTTTTGTTTATGCGAGACAAATTCATCCAAACAAACCCGTGCGCTGTCGAGACACTCAACAAAAACATATCAAGGGCGGAGGAGGGAGGGGCCAGCAGCGAACGCCGCAGCGTTGCTATTGGTCACAGTCGGGTTGTGTGTACGACCAAATGTTGTACACAATGGGGGGGAGGGGGGGGAAAAGACACTCAAGTCGATTAAAAACAAACTCTAGGAAGGCGGCGGCTGCCCTTGACTTCGATATCAAAGCTAATTTTTCTTGGCCGCGGCTGAGCCTGCGTAGGCAGCGGTCGGAGCCTGAAAACCGGGATAGGGGGATTTATCTGTCGAAAAAGCCACAATGTCCCCGGCTCACTTCATCCTCCATCTTAACCCTCCCCCACCTTTAGTCTGACAACCCACCCCAGGGTGCGGAGAGCAGACAGCTGGCTACGTGGACAACCTCTCTCCGGTAGTAGAGGTTGCTCCGGTTTGAACCCAAACTCCAAAGCGGAGCAACTTTAGCATTTCTCATCGCCGGTCTCTTTCGTATCCCACTCTCCTTCTGTTCTTCTCCCGCTTTCCCCCTAATGATCGTTGTGAGCTCCGGTGGGACGCGGGCAAACTTTTGGTGTTCCGGATGCAACAGTTTTTTTTTTTAATGTTTTCTCACACTGAGTGTATGAAGCAACATAAAATGGGAGCTTGTGGCCTTTATTTTTATTTATTTTTTAAAATGAGAAGCGGAGGAGAAGCCATAGGAGAAGGGTGGGGTTGTTGTGTTGTTTTATATCTTCATAGCTTATAGCTTCTTCATTTCAAGCTGCCTCAGTGTGTGCGTGTGTGTGTGCGTGCGTATATATCCGCGTATGTGTGCGTACGTGTGTGTGTGTGTGTGTGTATGTGCGTCAGCCGCATCCCATTGAAGTTGTGCATTGTGAATTCCGATGTGCTCGTCACAAAGAGAATAGCGTATGTGTCTCGTCTGAGAGCAGGGAGAGAGAGAGCGAGAAAGACAGAGACAGAGAGAGAGAGAGAGAGAGAGAGAGAGAGAGAGAGAGAGAGACAGAGAGAGAGAGAGAGAGAAAGCTGCTTACCCTGGTTGAGCGTGGAGGTACTGTTGATGTCTCCTGAGATGAAGGAGGACTCTGACTGCTTCCTCACCGTGTCGTTCCACATCCTCCTGATGCGACTCTGCACAGAGAGAGAGAGAGAGAGAATAAAATATCCAGGGAGATGAGAGAGGGGGAGATGACAGAGGGAGAGATTAGAGAGGGGGAGAGAGAGAGACAGGGACAGAATGGGAGGAAGAGACAGAGATGGAGAGAGAGAGAGACAGAGAGAGAGAGAGAGAGAGTAAAGGCATCATTGATCAGTGCTCCCCGCAGTGCCACCAGTGTTTCCTCCCCCTCGGCCCCCCTTGGTGGGCTGACTGTGGCGGTGTGGGGGCTTTTGATATAGGTCAGCCTCCCTCCACTGTGACTCCACTTAACTGTTTTCATGATCAATGAAATCGTATACACGGCGTACCGCGGCGCGGTATAGAGGGAAAAAAGAAAGACAACTTGCTATTGATTCAAATGAGATTTGAACCACCGCGTTAAGCGTTCAAGAGCTCCAGGGCTCCTGGGCGGCTCTTCTAATTCCAACCCAGCCTCGCCTCACCCCCCGCTGATATATTGCTATAGTGTCATGTTTCATACATATGTGTGTCATGTGTAGGTGTGTGTGTCACGTGTATGCGTGCGCTGTACCTGGGTGGCAGACGAGTAACGTGCGGTGGAGCGGGACGTGGCCGTCTTGCCGGGGCCGTGCGGCCCCTCGGAGGGGCAGGGCTCCGCAGCATTGGGACTGACGGAAGCACTTGCTGTACTCTTTACGGACCTGCGGTGGGTACAGAGGGACAGACGATGAGGACAGGCGCCCGGACACGGTGACAGAACCGTCGGCCATGTCGACACCGCCGACACTGCCGACACTGCCGACACCGGAAACTGGGGACGTCTTCTTTTATCAAATGCCATCCCGATAGCCACGGTTTTAAATGCCATGTCTTAATAAAAAAAAATGGGGGACTGGGATTACAGTATTTTCTTCTACGGCCGAGAAAAACCTGTTTACATGTAAACATTGGGAACACGTTTTTGACGTGACATGTTTCAAAATTGCATGCCATGTTGACTATCAATGGAAATGCGCATGTATGCATATATCGGTTGTACCTGTGATGGGCAAAACCTAGGTTTGTAAATGTTTTCCGAGTTTGTAAATAGCGTGGACGTAATGCAAAAGCAAACCTCTTTACGCATTTTGCCATGTGCAAAAGGTTTAGGAAAAAAAAAAAAACACGTGTCAAGTTCTGTAAAAATCACACATGTTGAAAATTTGGAATGACTTAAATAAAAATAAATGATCTGGTATATGCCTGTTCTGTACCGCATGTGTTTCGCATCGTTGCTCTCTATTCGCCATGTGGGTTTCTTACAATGTGTGCGTGTGTTTCTTCCTTCGCAAACTTTTTGCATATGGGTGGTGTTGTTTGAAAAAATGCAACCCTCCACCAAAAAAAAAAAGAGAAAAGAATCAAAATGGCCAACCTTTTTCTGGAGCAGGCAGTGGAAGATGAAGATGAACATGCCCTGCAGCGTGTTGAAGATGGTGAAGAGGTAGGCCATGACGACCGAAGACTCGTTGAGGAAGAACAGGCCGAAGGACCACGTCAGCCCCAAGAGACAGAGCAGGGCGAAGGCACCCAGCACCCAGGACCTGCCACCAACCAGACACAACACAACACACACACGTAAATAAAATAAATACAAATTATAACGAGGGGTGACATAATTGTGGAGGGGAAGCGGGGGAGGGGTGGGGGGGTTGGGGGGGGGGGGAAAAGACCGGCGGGGCTTTTTAATTCAGCCCTGCTTGGGTTGAAAGGGTTTTTCTCCCTGCGCCAAGATAATAACTTCTTGGAATGGCCTCAAGATCCTCATTTGCTGTTTAGCTTTCGGACATGTTTTATAAACAGGGCGCATACAAAACCGCGCGAGTCAAAGCTGTGGAATGAATGTGCACACGCTACTTGACACAGAGTCAAATAAGAAGAAAAAGAAGAAGAAGAAGAAGGAGAAGAAGACGAAAAAAAATGAAAGAAAGAAAGAAAAAAATTATAAATAATAAAAAATGAAAAAATACAAAAAAAAAGAAGAAAATCCTTGGACTCCTCGAGGGTTGGCTGTGCAGAGTGCCAGCACAGCATGTTCTCATATGCAGTTTTCCAGGAAAGCCTAAGGAGGAAATCAGATAACTCAACAGTGAGTTCCAATGACTGCTGGTAGCTGTCGATACACTAGAGGCAAACGAGCCTGCCCAAGAGGGCAAACCCCCCTCCCCCAGTCTACAAGAGGCGGAGGAGGAGGAGGAGGAGGAGGAGGAGACAAAGACACCATAGTTGGACACAATCCGTCGTGCGGGGCGTCCACTGGCGAAGAAGGAAATACTAAACAGTTTAGAGGGTGAGAAGTGAGGCTGATTAGTCTTGCATTGGTCGTTACTGTGATTTATTATTTCTTGTGTTGAGTTTTTCTGTTCCTACGTTTGTAGGAGTAGTCTTTAGGCATGGGGTGATTTGATGCGTGCTCAAACTCTAAAGAGTTGCGTTTCTTCCCTCAGCAGTTGGAGGGGGTGATGAGTTTCCACGTCTGACGCTGACTGATGAGGTGGTCAACTGGAGGGGGACCCCAATTAATGACGGCTAATGAGATTCTCCCAATTTTGCCATTATTAGTTTGCAATCTACTCCAAGTGACGTTGCTATCTCCTCAAATGCAGACGCTCTTAGTTAAAACTTGACAACAAAAAAAGAATGTAATGAATTGATGAATGATTAAAATGGCAATAATTGTTTTGGTTAGAAGAAAATGTAATCCCAATGGAGACTTAACACAATTATACACAATCCGGCAGTTTATTATTATTGACATTTTCGTGTTGAACATGTATTCAGGCGAAGAGAAATGGCCCGGGGCGCGTCTTTTATTACGTGGTTTTGCTTGCTGAGAGGTATGGACGCCATATCTCAAAAAACCTCAAATCTACAAGCTATGCGGTTGATCCTGGAGAGAGAGACCATGTCAATATAGAAGGGGAAACAAACTAAAAGCTATACTAAACAAAAAAACAGGGGGTCATAGCTGCAGTTATGAAGAAATAAAAGGCAATATAAATCCCACATAGCCCACACACACCGCACTCATAAATTCAAGTGAAACGGCAGTGCCAAAGGACAAGGGAAAAGAAAAACCTGAAAATGGGGGGGAAAAAAAAAATATTGGTCTGGGACACTTTTGGAGACGGGGAAAATAGAAAAGATGTGGAGGTCGAATGCACCTTTTAAAATGGCAAAGGCCGGACAGGGAGCAGAAACACTGCATATTATTTTTTCTTATTCACTGTTTCATTTCAAACGGCACACCCCCCCCCACCCCACACACACACACACACACACACTCTCCCTCCCGCCTCCCTCCCCCCGCCGGTCACCGCAGGCCCCAGCGGTCACCCGACTCCCCCAGAGTGACACCCCTCACCTGATTCCGCCCAGCCGGGATGAGTCGGGTTTCATGGAGGTGGAGTGCTTCACCATCTTGTACATCGTCACCACCAGGAAGATGACATTGAGCTGTCAAAACACAGACGCATCCAGGTTAAAGGGGAGGGGGGGCTGCACTTAGAAAGGCATCCGATTGCTAATGCCAACGTGTGAGATTTCAGCACCAATTGACTTGCCGGGGCATCAAATTATTACTTAATCCATAGTGGGTTTTTTTCTCTTTTTTTTTTACTGAAAGAGGTGCCGAGGGCATACCTTTACCGAGAGCAATACGAAACTTGGTGTGGACCCTTAAGTACACTCGCTGGCTACCAAAAAGGAAGGTAGAAAATCAAACACGGGAGAGGTTAATACTGTGGTCTTCTCTGCAGAGCCTTTCTATGATGAACTGCCTTGAAGCTGACATTATACCAAAAGCCTGGGTCTCGGCCAAGTGGCCAAATCTCATTCCTCATCACACAGAGTGGGGTAGGGAGGGAGGGAGGGAGGGAGGGAGGGAGGGGGGGGAGAGAGTGAGCAGGAGAATGTAAATCTAATGCAGTCCAAACAGATTTCGTCTGGCCCTGGACAGCGCTCCACCAATCCAGACAGGGGGATGGAGCAGATCGCCGTATTTTATCCACATTTTCCCCATTTCCAGGTAGAAACATTAATGCTGTTCCACCTCAGACAGCCGGGGAGAGATGGCGTCCGACGGACCTCTGTTCTCTCTGGCTGTTTCCCTCTTAAGTACTGAAGGGCCCTTCTCCACCCCAGGCAGGGAGCGACGGGGGTGAACTCCCTTCATTGGCGCCAAGCCATTTTTAAACCACTGAAAAGCCTTCTTAGTAAATATTCAGGAAGAAAAAAAAATAAAAAAACACTCCACACACACTACCTATTCTGATATCGATGTTATTAAAAGACGGCCGCTCCACCTCATCTCCACCCCTGGTGTATTCATAATGGAACCACAGCAAGTCAACATGTGGAGAAATGAATCACTCGCACACACACACACACACCTAAAACAGTGGGCCAAAAAGGCATATCGATCGACATATAGTGTTTCTAGAATAACACACACATTATCGCCGCGCAACTAGTGGCATGAAAGTTTCTAAGATGTTCCAAGACACACAGACGGGAAGAGAGAGAGAGGGAGCGAGAGAGAGAGAGAGAAAGGGCAACAGAGAGAGAGAGAGAGGGAGGGGGAGAGAAGCTCTTTAAATAGAAGCTGTGTCTTGAGAGCCCGGAAAAAAACAATAAAAAGTGGGGAAATAAATGAAAAATAAAGGACAGACAACGAAATAAATATAAAGAAGAAAGAACGGGTCTTAAGTGACGCCTGGTTTTGTCTCGTTGCCACCGGGGTTGCTTTAACATCCGCACCATGTCTGGCGGGTGGCTGGAGATACGCTTAAAACACAGCCGCGAGTGATGACACGGATCTGATGAGAAAGACAGCCAGCCATGCAGACAGGCAGCCATGCAGGCAGACAGGCAGCCATGCAGGCAGCCATGCAGGCAGGCAGCTGAGCCCAGTCTCTATGGACTTCTACTCCACCATGTCCGGGACTTGCAAAGCCAGCAAACACAATGAAGGCACATATTTGTTTTTTTGAAAATCATAATAATAAAAATAATATTATAACATTTCAAATTATAAAATTCCCGACACTACCATCCCACTGAGGCTTTCATGTCGATGTTGAGATTGTGGGCAGATTAGCATGCTTGTAAACTCTGCATCGAGGAGGGAGATAAGACTGTGGAAATGTGCACGTTGTCCCACTGCGCATGAGCCGAGACCGGGTCGGCTATGAAATATTGAAAAGGTGAGGAGGGATGGAGATGTTTTGGGCGCTGTGATTGGCTGGGGATGTGTCATGATCCTCGGCAGTTTTTTTTTTTTTTTCTCCCTCGGAGGTAATGGGTTGTCTCCAGTGGCGGTGGGAAGTGGGGGCAAGGGGGCGCTAAAGCACACCCTGAAATAGACTTAGCTTCCCCTAAGCACACCCAGTCATTTGGTTGTAATCTTTTTAATTTATGGCTAAAATATTTATAGAATTTAAAAAAAAAAGATATATACACAGCAGGGGTCACGTTAACCGAATATTTTCCGTCATTGACCGTTTTTTTTAAACGGTGACGGAAAAATCTGAGGGCCGTCCGTCATTTTGACAGACTGCGATTCACACCCTGACCACTTGGTGGCGACGAGCATATTAATTGGCTCTTGTAGAAGACGCAAAGTAGAAAAGAAGAAAAATGTCACGGCAGTTGAGTGTGGAAACATTTGAAACCCTATGTTTGAAACAACAAACCCACTTGAAACATTTGATTAAGTGGCACTTCAAGTCCATGCGGACCAGGAGGAAGGTGGACCGTGAAGCCCCACGTCATGCGAATTATCCGCGATCGCGCCGCCTTGAAAACTCGTTCGCTTGGCGGCGTGTTGACTAGTAGATCAACTAGCTCCCGCGTGTTGAGTAGTGGATCAACTAGCTCCCGCGTGTTGACTAGTGGACCAACTAGCTCCCGCGTGTTGACTAGTGGATCAACTAACTACCGCGTGTTGACTAGTGGATCAACTAGCTCCCGCGTGTTGACTAGTGGATCAACTAGCTCCCGCATGTTGACTAGTGGATCAACTAGCTCCCGCCCGCATTGTGGTGATGAATCACCATCAAGCCCGACTATATGCAAAATATCCACGTGATGACAGTCAAGCCCCACTATACGCGAATCGCCTGGCGGCCGATATTCTTACATATTCTTCTGCTTGATGTGTGTATCCAGGGTGTGGATTATTTGTTCAGCTTGTTTGGACTGAATATTAATTAAAAATTAATTGCTATTGAACATGTCATTATCATTTAAAAAATTAAAGTGACCGGTAAAAATAGATAATGACGGGATTTTTATGACCCTGTCAGTCAAAATGACGGACAACAAAAAAGTCTAGCGCAACCTCTGACACACACATATGTATGAAATCGGACTGGTTGAGTTAAACGGAACGATAAAATTATATTTTTCTTTTTTCAAAATTTCCACATATTTTCATATATGACCACATGTCTTTGCTGGTTGGTTCATATCATTGTAAGGGTGATTGCGTGCGGGATAGCAGCGCGCGATGTCATAGTGTCCCATTCACAATGTCCTTTTTATGTCACGCATGGCTGAATGCAGTTGAAATATGGAGCGCTTGAACTTTTGTTACTCCAACAAAAAGTGTAGGAGGGCGGATGTCATGAGGTGATCAGCTGACTCCTGGAGGAGGCATTACTCAGACTCCTGAGGGGTTGTTTGCTCACGTAAATGCAACTACAACAACAGGTGGGTCGTTCTTCTGTGAACTGGTGCGTATGCCGCTGTGTTTGATTTGCTAGAAGGGTAGCATAGCGTAGGTTGACTTAACAGGGAGTCACCATCACCGTATAGACTCCTATGTATGTGCGTTCAGTGTTTTGGGAGGTAGCTGGCAGGCAGCTGGAGAGCTGAAATCATTTCGACTCCGAAACAAGTCTCCTCCGCGGCGCTGTGCCGCGAGGTCGGGCGCACGGCCCCTCCCCTCCCTGAAATCGCCGCGGCGCTTTCTCCATAGGAAAACAATGGAGTGGGACGCACACGGTGTCTCAAGTGAGGACGCCTTCTCCATAGTCAACACCAAGCCAGCACTTCTTCAGTTGTTTCTGCCCATTGCTACAATATAATGTGAATCCATATTTTCTGTGGTGACTATGGATCGGTGGATTGTGAATGTTTGTTGTTAACTTTTTGTGCTTGTTGCTCTATAGCCTAACGTTAAAACATTTTGCAACGTTACGTATTTCAATCATGCATTGGCCCGGGTCGATTAAATCCCGTTCATCAGCAGTGTTTTTTTTCCCCGTCAAAATTCATTAGCACCTGCTATAAATAATCCAGCTCCCATCGCTCCCCAAGTCAGAATATTCTGGCCCCGCTGCTGGTTGTCTCACCCACTCATTACTTGCTTGTTCATCGGTTCTACAACACACACACACACACACACACACACACACACACACACACACACACACACACACACACACACATACACAACACACAAAGCCCACCACCTCTGCCATGCGTTTGTTCTTTGTTTCCTCACCGAGCGCGTGACCTTCATGCCTGAGACGATTCATTCCCCTGATTGTGGAGTGGTAGCGCTCGCTAAATGTGTCT
>JAOPHQ010001454.1:0-80000 GCA_030340625.1 Merluccius polli
CCTGGACCGGACTGGGGTGTGAACCCACCCTGGACCGGACCGGGATGTTAACTCACCTGGACCGGACCGGGATGTGAGTCCACCCTGGATCGGACAGGGATGTGAACCCACCCTGGATCGGACCGGGATGTGAACCCACCCTGGATCGGACCGGGATGTGAACCCACCCTGGACCGGACCGGGGTGTGAACCCACCTGGATGTGAACCCACCTGGACCGGACCGGAATGTGAACCCACCTGGACCGGACCGGGATGTGAACCCACCCTGGATCGGACCTGGATGTGAACCCACCCTGGATCGGACCGGGATGTGAACCCACCCTGGACCGGACCGGGATGTGGTCTGATCCTACCCTGGATTGGACCGGGATGGGAACCCACCCTTGATCAGACCGGGATGTGAACCCCCCCCCCCCTGGATGTGAACCCACCCTGGACCGGGATGTGAACCAACCCTGGTTCGGACCGGGATGTGAACCCACCCTGGACTGGACCGGGGTGTGAACCCACCTGGACTGGAATGTGAACCCACCTGGACCGGACCGGGATGTGAACCCACCCTGGATTTGAACCCACCTCGATATGAACCCCCCCCCCCCCCCCCCGGGATCGGACCGGGATGTGAACCCACCTGGATCGGACTGGGATGTGAACCCACCCTGGAAAAGGACCGGGATGTGAACCCACCTGGATGTGAACCCCCCCCTGGATCGGACCGGGATGTGAACCCACCTGGACCGGGATGTGAACCCGGACCCGACCGGCATGTGGTCCAAAACCATCTGCACCGGACCGGGATGTGAACCCCCCCTGGACCGGACTGGGATGATCGGACCGGGATGGGAACCCACCCTTGATGTGAACCCACCTGGACCGGACCAGGATGTGAACCCCCCCCCCCCCCCCCCCCCCTGGACCGGACCGGGGTGTGAACCCACCTGGACCGGACTGGGGTGTGAATCCAGCTGTTCCCGTCCGGGATGTGAACCCCCGCCCCCCTGGATGTGAACCCCTCCTGGATCGGACCGGGATGTGAACCCACCTGGATGTGAACCCACCTGGACTGGACCGGAATGTGAACCCACCTGGATTGGACCGGAATGTGAACCCCCTGGAGCGGACCGGGATGTGAATCCACCTGGATGTGAACCCCCGCCCCCCTGGATGTGAACCCCTCCTGGATCGGACCGGGATGTGAACCCACCTGGATGTGAACCCACCTGGACCGGACCGGAATGTGAACCCACCTGGACCGGACCGGAATGTGAACCCACCGGACCGGGATGTGAACCCATCTTGGACCGGACTTGGATGTGAACCCACCTGGATGTGAACCCCACCTGGACCGGACCGGAATGTGAACCCACCTGGACCGGACCGGGATGTGAACCCACCCTGGACCGGACTTGGATGTGAACCCACCCTGGATGTGAACCCACCTGGATGTGAACCCCCCCTGGACCGGACCAGGATGTGACCGGACCAGGATGTGAACCCACCTGGATGTGAACCCCCGCCCCCCTGGATCGGACCGGGATGTGAACCCACCTGGACCGGACCGGAATGTGAACCCACCTGGACCGGACCGGAATGTGAACCCACCGGACCGGACCAGGATGTGAACCCACCCGGGACCGGACTTGGATGTGAACCCACCCTGGATGTGAACCCACCTGGATGTGAACCCCCCCTGGACCAGACCGGACCGGAATGTGAAGCCACCTGGACCGGACCGGGATGTGAACCCACCCTGGACCGGACTTGGATGTGAACCCACCCTGGATGTGAACCCACCTGGATGTGGCCCCCCCCTGGATCGGACCAGGATGTCAACCCACCTGGATCGGACCGGGATGTCAACCCACCTGGATCGGACTGGGATGTGAACCCACCTGGATGTGAACCCCCCGCCCTTGATCGGACCGGTATGTGAACCCACCTGGACCGGGATGTGAACCCACCGTGGACCGGACCGGGATGTGGTCCAAACCCACCTGCACCGGACCGGGATGTGAACCCCCCCTGGACCGGACTGTGTATCATATCTGAACATGACAAAATGAACTATAAAGTGAAAGTGGTTTGGTTAAGATACTCTATAGAGACAGGTGCCAATGCCTTGTAAACTTGTTTTGCTTACTTCAGTTTGTGACAAGTTAAGTTAATGCTATGTGAGATAAGGAAGACCTTTAAGTATGCATTAGATTACAGTCGAGGTCTTAAGTTATTTTAGAGACTGTGTATTTATCTTTATTTTACCTGGTAAGCTTCCTCAACAAAGGGGAAATATGTTGTGTATTCAGATACTGTTTGCTCACTAGAGGTCGCTGTAGACCACAGTATGTTGTACTGCATGTTTGGAAAAAGAAACGATGTGAGAAGAAGAACAGTAAAGTTCGGAGTCAAGTTCATGTTAGTGTCTCACTCTCTTCCTTTTTGCTGTGTGAATTACCTGGGTTATAAAACTAGTGTTACCTTGGACTACCTTCTCCTTCATAACGCTAGTGTTACCTTGGCCTACCTTCTCCTTCATAACACTAGTGTTACCTTGGCCTACCTTCTCCTTCATAACACTAGTGTTACCTTGGCCTACCTTCTCCTTCATAACACTAGTGTTACCTTGGCCTACCTTCTCCTTCATAACACTAGTGTTACCTTGGCCTACCTTCTCCATAACACTAGTGTTACCTTGGCCTACCTTCTCCTTCATAACACTAGTGTTACCTTGGCCTACCTTCTCCTTCATAACACTAGTGTTACCTTGGCCTACCTTCTCCTTCATAACACTAGTGTTACCTTGGCCCTACCTTCTCCTTCATAACACTAGTGTTACCTTGGCCTACCTTCTCCTTCATAACGCTAGTGTTACCTTGGCCCTACCTTCTCCTTCATAACACTAGTGTTACCTTGGCCTACCTTCTCCTTCATAACACTAGTGTTACCTTGGCCCTACCTTCTCCTTCATAACACTAGTGTTACCTTGGCCCTACCTTCTCCTTCATAACACTAGTGTTACCTTGGCCTACCTTCTACTTCATAACACTAGTGTTACCTTGGCCTACCTTCTCCTTCATAGCACTAGTGTTACCTTGGCCTACCTTCTCCTTCATAACACTAGTGTTACCTTGGCCTACCTTCTCCTTCATAACTCTAGTGTTACCTTGGCCTACCTTCTCCTTCATAACACTAGTGTTACCTTGGCCTACCTTCTCCTTCATAGCACTAGTGTTACCTTGACCTACCTTCTCCTTCATAACACTAGTGTTACCTTGACCTACTTTCTCCATAACACTAGTGTTACCTTGGCCTACCTTCTCCTTCATAACACTAGTGTTACCTTGGCCTACCTTCTCCTTCATAACACTAGTGTTACCTTGGCCCTACCTTCTCCTTCATAACACGAGAGAGAGAGAGAGGTTAATGGATTGTGTTGTTTGGCCCTTTTGTGGTGTAGGTGCTTCTGTGGTGTCTGACTGTAAATGGATTTGACACACACACACACACACACACAGTCCTTTCCGCTCTCCTCCCATCCCCTCTATTCCCTTCTTGCTCTTCTCTCCTCTTCATTCCCTCTTCTCTTCAAGTCTCTCCTTTCCTCTCCTCTGTCCCCTTTCTCCTCCCCAATGTATTTTACATGCCAGGCCTCTCCTGCCCTCCAGCCCCTCACCTCCTCCCATCCAAACCTCAAATCAGAGAATTCACACTTAGTGAATTGATCGGCATCGGCCTCAGTACCAGACTTCATGGCTACAGTTTCAATGCGAATGCTCACTCACTGAACACCTTTCACTTGGAGAGAGGAAGGGAGCTATTTCTAGGTGCAGAGAGACTTTGAGGCTTATTTAATGACCTATATATTATAGACACTTATATATTGTATGTGTTGTATAGTTAATATATTCCACGGCAGTAGCGGTACAGTAGTACTACTGTAGCAGTACTACAGCGGTACTGTAATAGTACTGTAGTATTCATCAATTCATCTGTAGCAAGAGAGGACACAATGAAAACGCAATAAAGGAAAAGATCAGATGTACTTTATTGCTTTTACAGGTGAAAGAGCAGTAAGGACAGAGCAGAGGACATGTAGCCTTAATAATATCATTAAAGTGTAAATATACTAAGTAGTATCGTATACTGCACAGAAATAGAAAGGATTAACAATTCTCAACACATGAACTCAAACAAAGTCAACAGACCCTCTTTGTTCAGTTCAGCTTCCAGATGATCCAGGACTCAGACCTTCTCACAGATCCAGCGGTATTGAGCAGCACATGGATCATCATCCCAGCCGTCCCACCATGTTGCCACACAGTCTTGTCCTCCATCATAATCGTTTGGTTCACCACTTACCCAGAAACTGAAAAGCAGAAAGAATAGAAAGTGCAGCACAGTGTTGAGGTGATGCCACTCTGTCACTGTCACGGTGATTTACGGTGCGTAGATACTAGGCTTCACGGTAAGAGCGTGCAAGCACTGATTTCAAAGTAAAAGCTCTGCTGAATGTGATAGGATGTGAATGTGCTTTCACATACATCCAATAACTCAGTCAGTAGCCTGTCTGTCAATAATGAATTAATACATAAATGAATTAATAAATACATACACAAACAAATACAATAATTAAATAATACAATGATTAATAATAATAATAGTAATCAGTTAAACTTAATAATAAAGAATAAATTCTCTGATGTGGAATTTCAAAGTTAAAGTCCTCTAAAGTGTCCTATATAGAAACTCTGTTCCTTATTTCCTTTTAAATCTGAATTTAGAAGGAACAGTTTCTATATATAGGACACTTTAGAGGGCTTTAACTTTGAAATTCCACATCAGAGAATTTATTCTTTATTATTAAGTTTAACTAATTATTCACACAATTGAAATGAGAAAGCCTCAATTTTCAAACCAGTTTGCAGGTGGTAGTTTTATTATTATTATTATTATTATTATTATTACTCGTATGTATTATTTAATATTATACCATGGCCCAGGTGAATACTCGATTCTGATTGGCTGGAGAGGTGTGATTATTGTTCGATAACATGCACACCTTGTCGTGGATTATCCCTTACATAATAATTTAATTTGTTTAATCATTTATGTATTCATTGACTGAGTTATTGGATGTATGTGAAAGCACATTCACATCCTATCACGTTCAGCAGAACGTTGCTTTTATTTTGAAATCAGTGCTTGCACGCTCTTACCGTGAAGCCTAGTATCTACGCACCGTAAATCACCGTGTGTGGTAGTTTGACCGTGCTTTTCCAAGTTGAGGCCGGACCGCAGTCTAAACTGGGACATCAACAGGTTTGAACTATTCCAATATACCTCAATAAACGTAACGGTTATAGGAAGCTTGAAGTGTGACAGTATGCATTCGGCCAGCCCTCCTTTCCAATACAAAACTGTTTTATTATTTTATGGGTCACAGACATTCGTCCATTTTTATAGCACATTTATTCTCATCCGTTAACAGTTAATGACCGGTTAACGTGTCGGTTATCGGTCTGAAAGAAAAGTCAGAATAAGTGTCACCAGCCTTACCTTGAAGTCATGTTGGTACCATCCACCCACTTCCAGGTCCCCTCTGTGTCTCCAGCACTCAGTCCAATCCAGAACCACTGATAACCCAGCTGTCTGGTAACAAACTCCTGTTTCAAATAGTAATGGTATCTGTTGTCATGACAACACAGCTGACTGACTGCCCCCACCACACACACACACACACACACACTCTGTTACCTGTTCTTCTCTGCTGTTGATGACTACCAGGTCTGCATCTCTCTCCAGACAGTAATCTCTACTGGCCGTCCAGTTCTTCTCAGCAGTAGAAATAAAGTAGAGACTGTGGTCGTAATACCGCCAGCGATCTGGTCTAACTTCTGTTGAATGTTAAAGGAAAACCTTGTTTAGTAGACCACAATAGAGACCTGACCTTGTGTAGTAGACCACAATAGAGACCTGACCTTGTGTAGTAGACCACAATAGAGACCTGACCTTGTTTAGTAGACCACAATAGAGACCTGACCTTGTGTAGTAGACCACAATAGAGACCTGACCTTGTGTAGTGGACCACAATAGAGACCTGACCTTGTGTAGTAGACCACAATAGAGACCTGACCTTGTGTAGTAGACCACAATAGAGACCTGACCTTGTGTAGTAGACCACAATAGAGACCTGACCTTGTGTAGTAGACCACAATAGAGACCTGACTTTGTGTAGTAGACCACAATAGAGACCTGATCTTGTTTAGTAGACCACAATAGAGACCTGACCTTGTGTAGTAGACCACAATAGAGACCTGACCTTGTGTAGTAGACCACAATAGAGACCTGACCTTGTGTAGTAGACCACAATAGAGACCTGACCTTGTGTAGTAGACCACAATAGAGACCTGACCTTGTGTAGTGGACCACAATAGAGACCTGACCTTGTGTAGTAGACCACAATAGAGACCTGACCTTGTGTAGTAGACCACAATAGAGACCTGACCTTGTGTAGTAGACCACAATAGAGACCTGACCTTGTGTAGTAGACCACAATAGAGACCTGACCGTGTGTAGTAGACCACAATAGAGACCTGACCTTGTGGAGTAGACCACAATAGAGACCTGACCTTGTGTAGTAGACCACAATAGAGACCTGACCTTGTGTAGTAGACCACAATAGAGACCTGACCTTGTAGACCACAATAGAGACCTGACCTTGTGTAGTAGACCACAATAGAGACCTGACCTTGTGTAGTAGACCACAATAGAGACCTGACCTTGTGTAGTAGACCACAATAGAGACCTGACCTTGTGTAGTGGACCACAATAGAGACCTGACCTTGTGTAGTAGACCACAATAGAGACCTGACCTTGTGTAGTAGACCACAATATAGACCTGACCTTGTGTAGTAGACAACAATAGAGACCTGACCTTGTGTAGTAGACCACAACGATGTGTGGGGAAGCAGATGACCAACAATGTACTGAGTTGCCTGTCTACTGTTAGCTCTGATGCTAAAGCTAAACAGAGAATTCATCCTGCAAGAGTTAGCCTACTGTTAGCTCTGATGCTAAAGCTAAACAGAGAATTCAACCTGCAAGAGTTAGCCTACTGTTAGCTCTGATGCTAAAGCTAAACAGAGAATTCAACCTGCAAGAGTTAGCCTACTGTTAGCTCTGATGCTAAAGCTAAACAGAGAATTCATCCTGCAAGAGTTAGCCTACTGTTAGCTCTGATGCTAAAGCTAAACAGAGAATTCAACCTGCAAGAGTTAGCCTACTGTTAGCTCTGATGCTAAAGCTAAACAGAGAATTCAACCTGCAAGAGTTAGCCTACTGTTAGCTCTGATGCTAAAGCTAAACAGAGAACTCATCCTGCAAGAGTTAGCCTACTGTTAGCTCTGATGCTAAAGCTAAACAGAGAACTCATCCTGCAAGAGTTAGCCTACTGTTAGCTCTGATGCTAAAGCTAAACAGAGAGTTCATCCTGCAAGAGTATACTTTAGTGAAATGCAACCCTTCTCAACGGTGGAGAAACTAGCAAGGAGGGAGCAGAGAGGGAGGGAGGGAGGAGGGAGGGAGGGAAGGGAGGGGGGGAGGGAGCAGAGAGGGAGGTTTTAGTTTCAAAGTCTGTCTCTCTTCCTCTCTTTTCTACTCTCTCTCTTTACAACTCTTGAATCGTACCTACAGCAGTTTGAGGCAAAATATGAAAAATTGTGAAATATGGCTTTCAAAACTTTGAAGCAAAAACTATTAAGTTATTATGAGAAAAACACACAATCTGCCCATCATTAATATATCAACAACAATGTTATGAATATATAAACAATGTTATGAATATATCAACAAGCAGACATGTCTCCTTGGGTCCAGGTCTTACCATAGACAAGCAGCCTGGCTGTGTGATTGGCTGTGCCAGCGCTGTTGGTCGCCATGCAGAGGACCGTCTCCACACCAGACCTCACACCTCTGAGGAGGAGGTCCCCCCCCCCGTCCATCCTGACCACAGACTCTGGTCGGTTGTCTGTCCCGTCCGTCTCCAGGAGCCGGCCGTCTAGTAGCCACTGGATGGTGGGCTGAGGTCGGCCCCAGGCACGGCAGGAGAAGATGGCCGTGTCGCCCACAGACACCGTCATGGAAGAGGGGGGGTGATAGATCTGGGGGGCCTCCTCCCGCATCACTGAACGTCAGGAAGGAAGATGAGATGAGTGAACGCTGTACAACAGGTATCTAGAGATGCACCGTCCAAACACACCACTCACACACTGGCAGTACCGTCCGCTAGACGGACCCAGAAGATAGCCTGGTCCCTTCAGGACACACTGGCAGTACCCGTCCGCTAGACGGACCCAGAAGATAGCCTGGGCCCTTCTCAGCTCCATGTCAGACTCAAGACGAGGGGGCAGTGGTCAGACCGGTTATCCGCATGATGTAACACCACATAATACCAGACCTGAGATTGACCCTCACTACAAAGTGATCTAAACATGATGTCATTATCAGCAGTGATGTTCTCATCGGTGTAATCAATATTGTTCATCGCTTCAATCAAACAATCAAAGTTAATTTGTGTGCAGTGAATCTGAACGTCTAAACAGAAATAGAAAGGATTAAAAATTCTCAACAAAGAACTCAAACAAAGTCTACAGACCCTCTTTGTTCAGTTCAGCTTCCAGATGATCCAGGACCATGACCTTCTCACAGATCCAGCGGTATTGATTAGCACATGGATCATCATCCCAGTTGTCCCCCAGTGATGTTGCCACACAGTCTTCTCCTCCATAATCGTCTGGTTGACCGCTTCTCCAGAAACTGAAAAGCAGAAAGAATAGAAAGTGCAGCACAGTGTTGAGGTGATACCACTCTGCCACTCTCAGAGAAGAGATGCTGCTGAATAGAGTCACCAGCCTTACCTTGAAGTCATGATGGTACCATCCACCCACTTCCAGGTCCCCTCTGTGTCTCCGTCACTCAGTCCAATCCAGGTCCACTGATAACCCGCCAGTCTGCTAACAAACTCCTGTTTCAAATAGTTATGGTATGTTGTCATGGCAACACAGCTGACTGACTGATAAATAACCCCCCCACACCCCGCCACACACACACACACACACACACACACACACACACACACACTCTGTTACCTGTTCTTCTCTGCTGTTGATGACTACCAGGTCTGCATCTCTCTCCAGACAGTAATCTCTACTGGCCGCCCAGTTCTTCTCAGTAGTAGAAATAAAGTAGAGTCTGTGGTTGTAATACATCCAACCTAGTCGGGTCAAATCACCTGTAATGGAAAGGAAAACTAATAATCACAGAACTGTTCATCTTACTGTTTTTAATAGTCATCGTCTCTGCGGAGGTTCAGCTGATATCTGATTGGTGGAGCAGGGAGTGGGTGTGTGTTGAGGGTTTGGTTTTGGACGGCCAGACATGAGAATAAAATGAATGCACTGAAGGTGTAATCAAGGGTGGTTGAGGTGACATCTAAATAATGACTTCATTTGTCAAGAAGCACTTATATATTGTTAAGAAGATGCTTTATGTGAACATACATATTATTTAATCAATTCATCAATCATGTTTTCTGAATTTTAAACCTTATTTAACTTTCAATCTTGAATACAACTTAGAAAATAAACTCTCCTGCACAAAGTTTATTATGCCAACACAGAGTCTACTTCAGAGTCTATTCTTTTTAAAGTCCAGGCATGTGGCGCTTTTTAAAACATATGAAAGAATCATTTGTCCTTAAAACATTAAATATATGCTACCATGTTGCAATGTGCTCATTGTATGCTGGCTAATAACTAGAAGGCACAATATTGTGCTGAGTGCACAAAACATCATATGGTGTGACACTGATATCATGTTGTGGGACCGTTTTCCTGTCACACCATAGGATCAAGGGCGTTATCATCTCTTTAATATTGAGGGGGACGTTGATTGTTGACCGGGGGGGTGCTGGCGGAACATTTAGGTTGCGAGATTGTTGAGCGTGGGGGGGGGGGAATATTGGGGGGGACAATCACCACCTATCCGAACCTTGAGGGGGACATGTCCCCCCCGTCCCCCCCACGAAATACGCCTATGCATAGGATCCCTTACACCATATGATATGAATGACACACACACAGAATCATTATTTATTTGAATTTTATAGCTAATTAGTGACTGCTACAACTAATTATTTAGTTTCAGCTCATATTGTCTTTTTGCTAATATTTGTATTATTTATTTGATTGTTGCATCGTCGTCCTTAAGCCACAATAAACATGCAGTCTTGGCCCACGTAAAGCCAGTTAGAGATGATTTATAGAAAATGAACAACCACGCAATCGACACTTTCCATGTCCTGAATGATGGGCCGTCATTCAGTCAGACCGCAATGGAGCAAGCTGCTTCCTCATGAGCAGCACACTGTTCCTTGTAGGGATTCAAAGTGACATGGAGGACACCCATATGTAGGACAGATTATGGGGTTGAGGAAGAGGGGAAAGAGCCGAATGACATGCAGAGTCAGATGTTATATTATATCATTACTTCAAGTAGATTTTCTGTACTTCTTTGTCCTTGTTTTAATGTTCAGATGCATTAGATGGAGGTTTTTGGTGTGACTATCGCGATCATTTGGTGTGACATTCAAGGTTGTTACCATCAAAAGGCTTTTTAGTGAGAAATCATACAAATCTTAATAGGACATGTTGACAATGGTATCAGCAGGAGTTAAAAGCATTTTTTGATTTTCTATTTGTCAGAATTATTAAAAAAATGATTGAAAGTTGAGGATGAGCTGTCTTACTTTTAATAACTAGATTTAATAACTTTCATCACATTTTTAAAACACTCACCAAGTGCATCCATTACGCGCTGTCTCTCCTCCGTGCGAACTGTCACTGAGTCTAGGACAGGACAAGAGGAGTCTAGGACAGGACATGAGGAGTCTAGGACAGGACATGAGGAGTTGTGGACAGGACCTGAGGAGTCTAGGACAGGACACAAGGAGTTTAGGACAGGACACGAGGAGTCTAGGACAGGGAGTCAGAGTCAGATGTTATATTATATCATTACCTTCAAGTAGATTTTCTGTACTTTTTTGTCCTTGTTTTAATGTTCAGATGCATTAGATCAGTGGTTCTCAACCTTTTTTGAACAAATGCCCCCCTGACCATTCCATGATCCTCGTACCGCCCCCCCTTACAAAACCCCCCCCAATAAACTACAGGGTGCTGATGCTTTAAGTGTTCTTGTAGTGAACAGTGTGTTAAGACTGCAACTGACATCAGGTTTTATGATGAGAGAAGCCATTGTTTTGCTTTAAAATCCCTGTTTTTATTGGATTGGAGCTGTTTATGTATTTATGCCCCCAACAACTTGATGTGCTGCTGAGCAAATCTGATCATTTTACAGGAAATTAAAGCATTGATTTTAAACATTGCCTCCAAAATGTATGTTTTTGAGACATATAATAGGTCATGTTTGTACGTTACTTAACTGGAGAAACTGGGAAACAACATGGAAATGTTAATTTAGTTGTAATGTGATAAAATATTAAATAGAATAGGTTATATAAGATATTAAATAGTCAGCTCGACTTGTAAAAATACAAAAAAACCTAACGATTTTAACCCCAAAAACGCATTAAAGTATTATTCATTGATTAAATATTTCTTTCTTTCGTAAGTGACCATGGTATAAGCGGGATAATGCCCTTCGAGGTGTCCATTAACAAATGAATGGACGACGCGGAGGCGTGAACCATCCGACGCGGAGGCGTGAACCATCCGACGCGAAGCGGAGGACTTACGCGAAGTCCATTCATTTCGTCGGGCATTATCCCTTACTTATACTATACGTCGTCGGGGTTTACTCCCTCTTACCAGCAGTGGAAGCAGCAGACTCGGGTTCTTGGTCTCAGACAGCAGCTTTATGTTTAGTTGGGAAACCATTAAGTTTAAAATGTAGAGTTCAAGTGAACTTTGTACAAGACAAATGGTGGCGCCCCCATTCGTGCCTGAGCGCCCCCATACAGCCCTCACGCGTCCAGCGCCCCCCCAAATGTTTATAACGCCCCCAAGGGGGCGGTACAGCCCCCGTTGAGAAACCATGCATTAGATGGAGGTTTTTGGTGTGACTATCACGATCATTTGGTGTGACATTCAAGGTTGTTACCATCAAAAGGCTTTTTAGTGAGAAATCATACAAATCTTAAAAAGACATGTTGACAATGGTATCAGCAGGAGTTAAAAGCATTTTTTTTATTTTTCAGAATTATTAAAATATTTATTGAAAGTTGAGGATGAGCGGTCTTACTTTTAATAACTAGATTTAATAACTTTCATCACATTTTTAAAACACTCACCAAGTGCATCCATTACGCGCTGTCTCTCCTCCGTGCGAACTGTCACTGAGTCTAGGACAGGACAGAGGAGTTTAGGACAGGACACAAGGAGTTTAGGACAGGACAGAGGAGTCTAGGACAGGACAGAGGAGTTTAGGACAGGACAGAGGAGCCTAGGACAGGACAGAGGAGTCTAGGACAAGACAGAGGAGTTTAGGACAGGACAGAGGAGTCTAGGACAGGACATGAGGAGTTTAGGACAGGACACGAGGAGTCTAGGACAGAGGAGTCTAGGACAGGACAGAAGAGTTTAGGACGGGACAGAGGAGTCTAGGACAGGACATGAGGAGTTTAGGACAGGACACGAGGAGTCTAGGACAGAGGAGTCTAGGACAGGACATGAGGAGTCTAGGACATGAGGAGTCTAGGACAGGACAGAGGAGTCTAGGACAGGACACGAGGAGTCTAGGACAGGACATGAGGAGTCTAGGACAGAGGAGTCTAGGACATGAGGAGTCTAGGACAGGACAGAGGAGTCTACAACAGAACAGCATTGTGTCTAAACACAACAAGACCACAGCCACTCAAACAATCCACCCTGAAAGAAAACGTCATTATGATGAACAAAGAGTTGAGTTATCATCAGAGTTATCTGAACCTGAACTGTGTACCGCTTTCATTGTAGTTGTTATTGTTGTAATATTACTGTTATTATGTATGATTATGTTAATATTAATAGTATTATCGTTATGATTATGATCGGTGTTATATTATTATTATTATTATTATTATTATTATTATTATTATTATCATTGCAATTATTATTATTATTATTATTATTATCATCATTATTATTATTATTATCATTATTATTGTTATTATTATTATTATTATTATTATCATTATTATTATAATCAATGGGGCAATTGCTCTGTCGCTAGCTTAGCCACTTTTTAGAGTTTAACGGTTTTAAACTCGTCGGTGACGCAAGAAGTCACGTGACGTCTTCAGCTCCATTGCTGTGTCGTATGTACTGTGGTTTAACCTGCAGCTGCGTTCTGATCTCCACTGCTGTGTCGTATGTACCTGTGGTTTAACCTGCAGCTGCGTTCTGATCTCCACTGCTGTGTCTTCAGAGAAATTCACTGATCAGACACTAGAGGCGTATTTTGTGCGTGTTAGTCTAGTCTCCAAACGGACGGTTTTAGAGGAGACTAAACCAGTTTGCAGGATGAAACAAGGCTCCATTATAACCGACACACACAGAATTAGTTTTATTAATTATTAGTAGTAGTATTAATAATAATGTATGATACATTTACACTTATTACGCCAGATAGGCCTTCAGTACAATAACAATATTGGACATAGTAGATATGAATGAGCAGTGATATTTCGGCTCACGGGGCTCAGGTCTCGGTCGTGCGTCCGCTCAGCAATAGCATTACGCGCTTCAACTTTCAAGCGCTTCCATAAATTCTTTAAATGTGCCGCTGCTCGGTCTTCTGCTGGAAGATCTACTGTTACATGAGATCATCCCAAACAGACTTTCTTCGGAGCGTGGTGGTGGTGTCTTTCCTCTTCCACCGTGTCCACAACACCTCGAATGCAGTACAAGAGATGAGAGATGAGAGAGATATACTTTATTGTCCCACAAGGGGAAATTTGTCTTGGGCAAGGTGCACATATTCAACATCAACGTTTTTAAAACATACAAAGACAATACAAAAATAGCAACATTGTACAGTCATAAGAAGCATAAACAGCCCAAACAAGAGGATAAGACGCCGTATCAGTAAAATACAATAAATAAATACATTAAGGCCAAGAATAAGCAATAGATAAAGTGCTTAAACACCTAGCAAAAGGCGGGACCAGAGGTCAGTAAAATACAATAAATAAATACATTAAGACCAAGGATAAGCAATAGATAAAGTGCTTAAACACCTAGCAAAAGGCGGGACCAGAGGTCAAAAAGAGAACTAACTAGAACTCTGAACCACTTTCTTATCATTTAAGAGTGCAACAGAGGTAGGAAGGAAAGATAATTTGAATCGGTTGCTCTTGCAACGACACATTCTGTAGCGTCTACCAGAAGGTAATAACTCATATTCAGAATAAAGAATATGGGAAGGATCAGACAGCACTCTATTAGCCAAACTGAGCACTGACTTCTCAAAGATAGACTGGAGAGAAAGGGAGTCTTTCCTGCCAATTACCTTCATCGCTGTTTTTTGCATTTTAGATATTTTAGATTTGAGCTGAACAGAAAGAGTCCCAAACCAGGCAGCCATGCCATATCTAATAATGCTCCCAAGGACTGAGTCATAGAATGTAGACATAATTCCTGTACTTACACCAAAAAGTCTCAGTCTACGAAGAAAGTGCAATCTTTGAGCCAATTGGGAACACAAATAATCAACCTGAACATGCCATTTCAGCTGATTGTCCATGTGGACCCCCAAGTACTTATAAGAAGTAACCTGCTCAATCTGCACTTTACCAATGACCACTGGGTCATGAAGGCGTACACTTCTTGGGTCAAAGATCATTTCTTTTGTCTTAGTGGTGTTCAAGATCAGGTGACTGTTGCCACATACAGTATTAAAGTTGTTAATCTCCTGCATATAGCCCACCGGACTATCATCACCCCTCAGAAGGCTCAGTATGACAGTGTCATCAGAAAATTTAAAAATGTAGTTATTAGGGAGACTACTCCTACAATCATTAGTGTAGACAGTGAACAGGAAAGGAGAACTCACTCCCCCTTGTGGTACACCAGTGCTACACCGTCTGGGACTTGAGAGAGTAGAATTCACTTTAACCTGTAAGGATCTGTTTGTTATCAACGAGTGGAACCATCTGATTATGTAAGGGTTTACATTCATGTTGGATAGCTTCTTTACCAGTAGCTGAGGACATACCGTGTCAAAAGCGGAGCTGAAGTCAGCGAAAAAAACACGTGCGTACGCCCTAGGATCTTCCAAGTGCTTACTGATTAAATGAGTGATGCTGGCTACAGCATCCTCAGTGCTTCTCCCAGCTCTGTAAGCGAACTGGAGTGGGTCCAGTAAAGGAGCTACATCAGACTTGAGTTGGTTCACAATTATCCTTTCGAAGCATTTCATCACATTACATGTTAAGGCATCCGAGACATGTCCATCCTAACTACCCTCTCCTTCTCCGAGAATTTATAGGCGTGGAATTACCCTAATTACTCGCATATTAATTTGTCTTCAATTAATTAATCACGTTTGCATGCACACCAAGAGAAAACAATGACAAGTAATTGATTGATTGACGTAGGTGAGGGCAGATTCAGATTCCAGACTCAGATTTCCACAAAAAGTAGGCTAGACTATTTCATAATATATTTCAACATTATTTGCGTTTTATTATATTAAAGTTCACTTTACATTCCCATTAAGTTTTTGTTGGTAATTATAGCACAAAATGCATCCAACATTAAGTTAAGACTGCATCTGCTGGAGTATAACGGGAAATCAGAGTACTTCCGGTTTAACCCGAGTTTAACTAGGAATCAGCTGATCCTGTGGGTCAGTACACAGCAGTCAGTTTAACTTCGTGCGCAGCTGCGAGTTAAACTCCAAAACCTCCGGTTTCCGGAGTACGGTTTTAAACCGCAGCACAGCTAACGCAATGCTAACTGACAGAGCAATTGCCCCATTATTATTATAATCATTATTATCATCGTCATTATTATTATTATTATTATTATTATTATAATCATTATTATCATCGTCATTGTTGTTATTATTATTATTATTATTATTATTATTATCATTATCATTATTATTATAATCATTATTATTATCATCGTCATTGTTATCATTATTATTATTATTATTATTATTATTATTATTATTATTATTATTATTATTATTATCATGATTATTATTATCATTATCATCATTCTTACTACTGTTATTGTAGTGGTAGTTTAGGGTGATATGACTCACAGAGGCGCAGGCAGATGTTGAGAGTTGCTTGTAGAATACACAGCAGTGCGACGGTCAGAGCCACATAGCTGCACGGCTTTATAACTGTTCAGGGTAGGACACACACACACACACACACACACACACACACACACACACACACTTAACTCATGGACATAATCACAGGTCGTCTGGTCTGGAAACGTTACTGTATGTCGTTTGCCTTGAACGTACACATGTTATTTAGGAGACTAAATCTTGAGATTTATGTCATTGAAAACGTATTTAATTACTGTTTCTGTATTTAAATCCTCTAAAAGGGTCTTACCAGATCTTCTCTTCCTGGTCGCCCTCTTGTGGAAAGACAAGTTCTCATATTCTTCAGGGAGTCCAGAGTCCAGTTCATGGATGGAGGCCATGGTTCCTCTCTGGACAGGGAGTCCAGAGTCCAGTTCATGGATGGAGGCCATGGTTCCTCTCTGGACAGGGAGTCCAGAGTCCAGTTCATGGATTGAGGCCATGGTTCCTCTCTGGACAGGGAGTCCAGAGTCCAGTTCATGGATGGAGGCCATGGCTCCTCTCTGGACAGGGAGTCCAGAGTCCAGTTCATGGATGGAAGCCATGGTTCCTCTCTGGACAGGGAGTCCAGAGTCCAGTTCATGGATGGAGGCCATGGTTCCTCTCTGGACAGGGAGTCCAGAGTCCAGTTCATGGATGGAGGCCATGGTTCCTCTCTGGACCGCTTCCCCTGCTTTCATGCTTCAGCTCTGCTATATGAGCTTGAAAACACATCACATGGTTTCTTTCTGACCAATCATCTGCTTCCATTCTGAACCATCACTGTCAGCAAACAGTTTTCTACCACTCTTATCAGATGCAATCATTTTACACACACACACACAACCTGCCCACGCTGACACACACACACGTTTAAACCACTACTTTGTTTGTGTGTCCTTCGTTTTGTTCCTGTTGTGTTTGTTTCATTCTTACTATGTTCCCATTGCTCCCCTTGTTAGTCCCTATCAGGTCTATGTTCATTCATTCTTTTGCCTTTTTCTTATTTCCCTCCCTCAGAGAGGTCAAATGTAGTTTAATTTTATGTGACTACAATTGTTATTAAAAAGAAAGTTGTCTGGTCCATATTGGTTCATTTTTTATTCTAGTATACATCCGGCATTTCTCACTACAGTGTGAACGCACTACATACTCAATTTGACATCATACTTAGTATGAATAGTATGTTAGTATGTTAGTATGCGGTTTCGAACACAGCCATACTCACAGCATACGACAGCATGTTAACATCTGCTCTGGCTGTACCATCTTGCCATCTCCAATAAACCGGTTTGATACAAACCTCTACCTGTGTCCTGTGGAGGAGCCCAGCGAAGACACTTCTCCCACCAGACACTTTTCTCACATGTTTTTGCTGACCGGAGTCGGCAAGAGCCAAGAGACCAAGAGTCACTTATTATTTCACCTGATTGGCTGGAATCTGTTGAACAACGTAAGGGCATGTAGTGGACATGGCTAGGAGTGGTCAAGCTGTATACTAGAAGGTAGTGGACATGTCTAGGAGTGGTCAAGCTGTATACTAGAAGGCAGTGGACATGTCTAGGAGTGGTCAAGCTGTATACTAGAAGGTAGTGGACATGGCTAGGAGTGGTCAAGCTGTATACTAGAAGGTAGTGGACATGTCTAGGAGTGGTCAAGCTGTATACTAGAAGGTAGTGGACATGTCTAGGAGTGGTCAAGCTGTATACTAGAAGGTAGTGGACATGTCTAGGAGTGGTCAAGCTGTATACTAGAAGGTAGTGGACATGTCTAGGAGTGGTCAAGCTGTATACTAGAAGGTAGTGGACATGTCTAGGAGTGGTCAAGCTGTATACTAGAAGGTAGTGGACATGTCTAGGAGTGGTCAAGCTGTATACTAGAAGGTAGTGGACATGTCTAGGAGTGGTCAAGCTGTATACTAGAAGGTAGTGGACATGTCTAGGAGTGGTCAAGCTGTATACTAGAAGGTAGTGGACATGTCTAGGAGTGGTCTACATATTCGTAAGAAGACCTCACACACACTGCCTCCACTTGAACTACACACAAAGCTCCTTAGTGATGTGAGTGTCAGTGTCATGTCATGAACATTACTGCTCAGGGTTACACATATAAAGACTACAGAGACATGTCTCAGCTAATGGACATTATTGGGGATTTTACAAACTGATTTCTCCCTTTATGTGCTCTTCATTTCTTTATGTTTAAATATCTCTCTAGACCAACAGAGTGAGAGACGAACACAAACTATGAATTTCAGATCTGCAGCAAGAGGGTTTCAAGCGTTTCCTGTCAGTAGCAGCTTGGTTCAGACTCTTGTACTTCATGTGTATCGTGTGGATCTTACAGGATATCACCCAGCGGCTTTATTTCAAGACAAAACCAGAAGTACTGCAACTTCTTATCTTCGTTGTGTGTGTGTGATTATGTATGTGTTTGTGCGTATGTTTGTGTGTGTGTGTGTGTGTGCATATGTAGTCTTTTAGTTTCATTCCATCAAAATCATTTTTGTTTGTTTAATATGTTCTGACGGCTGGTGGCCCTACACCTGGTTCAGTACACCTGGTTCAGTACATCTGGTTCAGTACATCTGGTTCAGTACATCTGGTTCAGTACATCTGGTTCAGTACACCTGGTTCAGTACATCTGGTTCAGTACACCTGGTTCAGTACATCTGGTTCAGTACATCTGGTTCAGTACATCTGGTTCAGTACAACTGGTTCTGTACACCTGGTTCTGTACAGGTCTTTTTTTTTTTTTTTAAGTCTTAGATGGGGTGTTACCTTTCAAATCATATTTTCTATATGGAATGTACTATTATTCATATTTAGCATTTTATAAAAAACTCAAATAACCTGAGTGGCCTCCTTGGATGGTTTTGATCATATCATATATCTGTTATCATTAACAGCTGCTCAGGTTACACATATAAAACTACATAGACATGTCTCAGCTAAAACACCATGGACATTATTGTGGATTTTACAAACTGATTTCTCCCTTTATGTGCTCTTCATTTCTTTATGTTTAAATATCTCTCTCGGTCCACTATTGTCCAAGTGGGGTACATGTACCCCCGGGGGTTACGTGGATCGATCTCGGGGGTACGCAAAATAAATCTGTGATTTACCCAAACAGTCCTGTTGAATAGCCGACTGCAGTGGCAGTACCAAAAGTAAATGCATGCACCCTAGTGTACCAGCAGAATAATAATATCACAATGTCTAATATGTAAGGGATAATGTGGAGTGAACATCAGTTAGGCTGCAATATAACCCAGTGTGTGAATCACGCAGGGTTGTTACATTTTGCTGGAACGCACTTCTCAATGTTTCCTTAACATAATCCCACCCACACAATCCATTAATTATGTTAAAAAAAACATCAAAACGTGATAAATGCTAACTGGACAATCTGATCACCACTCCTTTCATTTTTAAATGACAGTTATTTGGCGATTGAGTGCATGCAGGCGCATGGGAAGGCATCTTGAGTTGAGGGGTGCTGCCATGCAAGAGCCACAATTGTAACCTTGAATCGCTAAATTGAAGTTTGTCTTTTGGTTATATTTTATTAAACAGTGATTAGATGGAGGCCTGTTGGGATGGAAGTATTCTCTCGCTTCGTCTCATGGTCGTTTCTCTTGCAAACCTAAAGGCCTCAAATGGCCAAAAGCCAAAAAATAACAACAATGACAAATGGTTTCACAATGCATTTAAAAACCTTAAGGAACCTATCAAACCGGAAACATAGAGACCCACACAACCAGAACACACTTCTTCACTATGGTGAAACATTCAAACAGTGTGCGCATGCGCGCACACACACACACACACGCACACACACACACACACATACACACACAGAGCTGGGGGTACTCAGTAGGATGTCGACTGTCTCAGGGGTACATGACAGTTAAAAGTTTGGGAAACACAGCTCTAGACCAACAGAGTGAGAGACGAACACAAACTATGAATTTCAGATCTGCAGCAAGAGGGTTTCAAGCGTTTCCTGTCAGTAGCAGCTTGGTTCCCACTCTTGTACTTCATGTGTATCATATGGTTCTCACAGGATGTTTCCTCACCCAGCGGCTTTATTTATCGTCTCATCATCATTTGCATTGCGGTGTCTCCAGATATGTTCCAGGGTGAGTTGTGATGTCTGTGACAGATAAACATGTTCAGTTTTTATGAGAAGTAAGAGAAAGAAAGAAGAAGTACCCCAACATCTTATCTTCGTTGTGTGTGTATGTGTGTGTGTGTGTGTGTGTGTGTGTGTATGCGTGTGTGTGTGTGTGTGTGTGTTTGCATATGTATGTTTTTTTTTAAATTTCTGTCAGAATCATATTTGTTTGTTTAATATGTTCTCACAGCTGGTGGCCCTACACCTGGTTCAGTACATCAGTACAAACATATAGTAGATAATATATCAATATAAACATATAGTAGATAATATATCAATTCGGTATAAACATATAGTAGATAATATATCAATATAAACATATAGTAGATAATATATCAATATAAACATATAGTAGATAATATATCGATATAAACATATAGTAGATAATATATCAATATAAACATAGAGTAGATAATATATACATATAAACATATAGGATAATATATCAATATAAACATATAGGATAATATATCAATATAAACATATAGTAGATAATATATCGATATAAACATATAGTAGATAATATATCAATATAAACATAGAGTAGATAATATATACATATAAACATATAGGATAATATATCAATATAAACATATAGGATAATATATCAATATAAACATATAGTAGATAATATACCAATATGACCATATAGTAGATAATATATCGATATAAACATATAGTAGATAATATATCGATATAAACATATAGTAGATAATATATCGATATAAACATATAGTAGATAATATATGAATATAAACTTATAGTAGATAATATATGAATATAAACATATAGTAGATAATATATCAATATAAGCATATAGTAGATAATATATCAATATAAACATATAGTAGATAATATATCAATATAAACAGATAATATATCAATATAAACATATAGTAGATAATATATACATATAAACATATAGTAGATAATATATGAATATGAACATATAGTAGATAACAGAGAACTTTTCTACATAGTATAGAAGATAGATAGTAGAGATGTACTTTTCTACAAGTCAGTCACAACACGTTTTTTTGCAATTCATTTGTTTTGCAATGTCATTTCCGAATTGACACTGCTGATATAAATGCAGTCCATTGACCATTTACCATGTGAAAAACATAAGACCCGACGCAAACAGTTCCTGTTCGCATTTTTATTGTCATGCACAGTATTATCCAACTGTATACAGGCCAAACCACTGCTTATGATTATTAAAGAAATCATGTCATGTATTGCAAAACTTAAGTAATAAAACAGTTATTTGGCCATTCGCCTATGCCGTAAACGGTCATAGTCTGCTCTATATTGGTTGACATCTGGAGGACGAAGACATCCAAACAGACGTTGTTGAAACCCGGAGGCCCACCATACATATCGGTGGTTGTGGGATTTCATTCATAAGTCCAACAACCTATTGAGTCAGAAACGGTAAGTCTATAGGGATTTGCCCAACTTCATAAGAACTACACTGATTACATGGAAACAATGTCTTATCAATAGTCACCGTGTGAATCTCCCTGCAGCACATTTTCTCTTCCAGTTGGCATTGTGGCACAACTCCCTCAAAGACTCAATATGAGTACAGTATACCACTATAATGTAGACAATATGAGTACAGTATACCACTATAATGTAGACAATATGAGTACAGTATACCACTATAATGTAGACAATATGAGTACAGTATACCACTATAATGTAGACAATATGAGTACAATATACCACTATAATGTAGACAATATGAGTACAATATACCACTATAATGTAGACAATATGAGTACAATATACCACTATAATGTAGACAATATGAGTACACACACACACACACACACACACAGGTGGGTTCAGTCCTTTATTGATGCCAGTCCATGCATGTGAAGGTTGTGTTAAAGGAGTGTAACAGCGCCCCCAAGAGGGCAATGCAGATATAACACAGATTATAATGTTACATCTAAATGAGGAGTTTCCGTCGCCTCTGTGCTCTTATTGCTTTGGTTCACTCGATACAAGGGATGCATATTGGTTATTCCGTGTCTGTGTATATGTGTATAAACCAGGCTAAAAGACATATACGTCCGTGTTTTAGAGCACATGAACGTGAAGTATATCGACGTGTAAGAGTACAATGTGATGTATTCAACGTTCATCAGGTCAGCGGTTGTTGACAGGAACCTTTGGGGAGAAACTGTGTTTCCAGCCGGTGGGAATTGTGTCCATGAATTAAGTATGAAAAAGTCCCAATATTCAAAGTGCAAACAACATCTAATACACAGAGACTGAACAGTTATCTCCAAGCATTAAGTGCAAACTTATGTCCATAAATAAAGTGTGAAAAAGTCCCAATATTATTACTATTAGAAGAGGCCTCTCTTCTGTACATCTCAATGTGTTTCTCTACCCCTCTGTTGGACTGTTCTGCTGTCTCAACAGCAGTGAAAGAGTCCCCAAGCAGATCCTCCAGAGCTGTCTTCTGTTGTGTTTGAAGGAGAAACCCAAAATGCTACAATTGATTTAAAAGACGGGGGAGCGTCTTCTCTGCCAATCTCGTCAGAATCCTCCCTTGTTGCCTGCAACTGCACCACACACCAGCAGCACAGGACTGGGACGTTGTGACCTGCTAGTCTGAACTCAGAGCACCCTCTTCTGTTCAAACAAAGCAACGAAAAAGAGGAAGACTCAGGACAGTTTTGCTGGTATGATTAGATGTATAATTATTAAGGAACGGATGACCTGATATCAACATTTTTTCGTCTCAACGACGCATTTGGTCACGTTTTAATATCGCACCCCTATTAATAACTATAATCTAGGATTGGCGCTTATCTCGGGCTAATTACTAGGATGTTCTGCCCTCGTCCAGGACGGTATGAAACGGTGTCTCGCCGACCTCCTGAAGAGCCTCCCTCGGTCGAGAGGTTGGACCTCACCAACCTGCCCGCCGAGGACATCGTGGCCAAGGCGGAGGCAAAGAGTATGGAATTAACAAGAGGCGAAACTCCGTTGGAATTCTGACAACAATCGCTAGATGGCGCTGTTGTCGCGCGTTCGCCATTTTGGACTGAACCGGTGACAGTTGACAGTTGCAGTTGCAAATTATGTCTGTAAACTGGACACAAAGAAAGCAATGTTCTGCCATCAATTGCAAAAACTACCAGTGTACTGGATACCAAGTAGCATTCCATAGGTTTCCCAAAGACCAGGAAAGGTAAATAAGAAAAGGTTTTTGTAAACATTATTGAAGTGAGGTGCTGTAACGTAAGTTGCTATGCCATAACCTCATTAGCAGAGTCCCCAGGTCATCATTGACACAGAGATGGTTCTGAAAGAACATGACTACAGCAGAGTGGCTGCCAATAGAGAGAGGCCCCCATTCAACACAGAGATAGTGTTATTTCCACTGCTAAATACCATAACCATAATGTTTGCTTATATTTTATTATCTAAAAGAGGAGATGATGGATTGCACTGAGGTCAGGGAGAGAGAGACCAGGATCTATGACTCAGAGAGGCCAGGGAGAATGATTAGCCAAGACCAGCCTACTACATCTAGCGTCAATGTCCCGGACTTTGACGACCTGCCTGAAGATGTCCTGGACGTACTGGATACACCAATGCCATTTCAACATGATAAGAATGTGCTGGTGTACATGGCTGGGTATATTGGGAAAAAGGTGGTGGGGAAATTTGGTAGTTGCACTGACTGTGCACTTTTCACATCAGCCGACACTTCCACTGATTCAAGGTACACTTTCCTGAGGGGAAAACAGTACAGTGACCTCACTTTGGGAGAGGGTGGCTTAAAAGTGCCCAGCACTGAATTTGTACAGCTTATCATAGCCCTGGAGACAAACTTCAAACATAAAATAACCTCAGTAATCCACGCCGTTAGTCTGGGGCAAAAATTATTGAATAGCGGCATGGAGGTATACACCAAGTGCAGGGGAATTGTATGCAAAAGCGAAAAAGTGTAAAAACACTCTTGTGTACATAATTAAATTATTCAATGGAGTCAGAATTCACCATATTCTATGAACCCAAAATCGTCTACTTTCCCAGCCCAAACAGAAGCGCAACAGAAAATTTTTAAAGCTAACTCATCTGTAAATATGTAATTAACTCTTCTTTTATAGCTAATGTAACATATTGTACAAAGTTCTTACATAATAATAATACTACTAATTGAAATTAAATAACTTTGATTAAATAACTAAACCAACAAATGTATTACTGTTCATTTTGTGATGATTTTCTATTACTATTAAATATTCTCTCATAATGTGTTGTCCCTTTCATCTACTCACTGTTCATTGTGCTTTGGCTTTTTCAAGGAATTTGTCAATAATTTCATGAGGAACATGGGCTGTTGTAAAATTGTGCTGTGGCTCCTTTAAGAGATGCCAACGCAATCCCGACCCAACCAAAACAAGAGTTTATTGAATATCCGCTAAGAAAGTTTAAGTTTATTGATAGGCTACATTGTTGTAGGCTACACAGTTTGTGCGTTGTCAGCAATTAACCCACTAGACCAAAAGCCAAGCCCTGGTTCATTTGATGATCACCCGCCAGCAGAGGAAAGCGGGAGTTATCTTCAAAATTATTGGGGTAAATAAATAGTCTATTTGACAGTTTCATGGTCTATGACGAAATTTATTTTGTATACGGATCCATCAGCATTACTGTAATGTGCATTATTCAACATGCCGTTTTAGATTAGGCTGTAAACATATTAAAAACTAGAAACTTCTGTTTAGTTCCCTTAACCGCTCTTTAATTGGAACCTGTATCATTCTATGACAGTTGTGTTGCGTTCAGTCCAAGATGGCGGAGCGACAGCTCGGACATGGGTGCGTTTGTTGCAATGGAGCGTTCTATTGAGTTTCGCCTCTTGTTAATTCCATACTCTTTGGCGGAGGGGAAGCGCCCCGCTGCGGATGGAGACCTGAATGCAGAGGATGATTTCCAGAGGGAGATGTTCTTGTAAGTGTCATCACTAGGAGGCGCATCTCCTGCCGAGCACGACTCTGTACGCACCTCCGTACTCGGGTCCAATAAAGGAACGATACTTATTTTTACTTACCTTTTACACTTGGCCTTAACGTGCGTTTTGGCAAGATTTTTTTTTTTACATTTAAAGAAAATGTCAACAATATGTTTATTGTTTTCACATTAAGTGCATACAAGAAGTACACTACATCACCAGTAGCATGTCACCTTCCCTTAAACCCTCCCAGTATAGCATACAAGAAGTACACTACATCACCAGTAGCATGTCACCTTCCCTTAAACCCTCCCAGTATAGCATACAAGAAGTACACTACATCACCAGTAGCATGTCACCTTCCCTTAAACCCTCCCAGTATAGCATACAAGAAGTACACTACATCACCAGTAGCATGTCACCTTCCCTTAAACCCTCCCAGTATAGCATACAAGAAGTACACTACATCACCAGTAGCATGTCACCTTCCCTTAAACCCTCCCAGTATAGCATACAAGAAGTACACTACATCACCAGTAGCATGTCACCTTCCCTTAAACCCTCCCAGTATAGCATACAAGAAGTACACTACATCACCAGTAGCATGTCACCTTCCCTTAAACCCTCCCAGTATAGCATACAGGAAGTACACTACATCACCAGTAGCATGTCACCTTCCCTTAAACCCTCCCAGTATAGCATACAGGAAGTACACTACATCACCAGTAGCATGTCACCTTCCCTTAAACCCTCCCAGTATAGCATACAGGAAGTACACTACATCACCAGTAGCATGTCACCTTCCCTTAAACCCTCCCAGTATAGCATACAAGAAGTACACTACATCATATATATATATATATATATATATATATATATATATATATATATATATATATATATATATATATATATATATATATATATATATACAATTAAAAATAAGTTGTTCTTTGTAATATACAGTATATTGCAATATGAGTTCCATTCCAAATAAATAAATAAAATGTGATAAAATACTATGAATGTCAACGTAGTTGATGTTGCACCGCCCTGTGTATTATGTGTATTATACAGCCACTATAAGTTATCCTATAATTTATTATTACAAATGGAAAGAGTCACTGAAACTATAAACAAAGAGACTATTTTTTATAACTTACAGTGACAATTGTATTTGTTTAAATTAAATAGGTCTATACTTTTTCACAAAGCCTAAGATGCTCATGTCTTACCAAATAAGTTACCATTCAAAATGGAAGAAATTCAACAATTGAATCAGTTGTTTGGTCTTTATTTTAAAGAAGGTGTCCTATTGGTTCTGGTTCTGTTAGGACCTGGTACCGCTTCAAAGAATCAGTGTTGGCATTTCTATACAAAATAAAAGAAAAGGTATCGATTTCAGAAACCGTTTAGGAACCGACGTCGTTTTACAGGCATCGAAATCGAACCAGAATCGAAATATTATATATATATATATATATATATATATATACACACAAACGATACCCAAATGTAGGTGTAAACCCCTCAAAAGATCCTCATCCAATCGCAGCCGTGAACTTGGCCATAGGGTTGGCCAATCAACGACTTTGCAGGCTGGTGTACTGGCGAATGGGAGGAGAGGAGAGGGGCGGGACTAGAGAGAGTCGGCGGGAAACGCAGGAGAGGACGGTGGCGCTTGAAGGGCTCCACGGCGGACGAAGAGTGCGAGATAAACTAGATAAATAGATCAGTTTGGGTTCTAGATAAACTAGATAAATAGATCAGTTTGGGTTCTAGATAAACTAGATAAATAGATCAGTTTGGGTTCTAGATAAACTAGATAAATAGATCAGTCTGGGTTCTAGATAAACTAGATAAATAGATCAGTTTGGGTTCTAGATAAACTAGATAAATAGATCAGTTTGGGTTCTAGATAAACTAGATAAATAGATCAGTTTGGGTTCTAGATAAATAGATCCGTTTGGGTTCTTGGTTGTCGCATGTGTTGCACGGCGTGGAGCTGCGGAGGAGTTGCGGTTGGAGTGTCGTGTAGAAGAACGGAGGACTCCACGCCGTCAGCCCTGGGAGGCCATCCGGCGTCGTGTCGGCGTCCGTCGGCACGCCATTGCTACAGTGCGGTTGGTGAGTAGTTACCTGCCACACGTGACTCCGCCATTGTGTATGGACAGCAACGCGCTGGTGAGGGTCATGTTCGTTCGGTGAACGGTCGGCACCCCCGTGGGCAGTCCAGGACCATTGAACTGAGGGCGGACATTCAGTGGTTTTGTGATATTGAGTGTTTTTTTCGTGTGTGTTACCGGTGTCGACAGTTACGGTTGAACTGTATTTATATGCTGTTAGTATTGGTATATAGTGTGATTAGAAGAATATTCTTAAATTCTTTACCTTTTTAATTTTATTTTTCATTGCTTCCTTTTCCTAATTAGTATAAATACATATACATTTTTCACATTTAAAATTATTGCTTTTATACTTTCTTTGCTATCTACTATCTTTCGTGAAGTAGGGGCGTCTCATCCTCTGGCTGTAGAGTATAATGGTTAGGGGGAATACAGGTAGGTCACATACAGACACCTACTGGTATACGGTCCTTTAGGTCTTCACCGTGACGGGTCCAAATCCTAAAGCCTAAGCATTGTATTCAAACTAAGCAAGCAGAGTAGGCTGAGACTAGTAGGCCCGGGGGTTAGGGACTTGGATCCTCTGATTTCCACCCTTTCAGGGAGGAGATATTTACCCCTACTATGCGGACGTAGGTCCCATCCGCTGCACAAACCTAATGGTGATCTAGATTTTGGCCATATTGTCCAGCCCTAGCGTAATGTGATTTTAAAATTAGAGTCAGGACCGGGGCGTGCCACATGGAGAGCATGTCCTGAGTGGGGAAAAACATGAAGCTTGACGCATCCTTGGAATTTTCTCGCCAGTGATGTAAAAATCATCCAATATAAGATGTGGTTATTGTTGTCAGTTTTTGCTATTATTTTTTAATTGATCTGGGCATTCAAACACTGTCCGCCTTTAAAAAGATCTAAATAACCTTCAGATTTGAATCTGATTCAGAATTATCTGCCGTGGGGTTGGTCAGATATCCTCTCGTTCAGCTATAGCTTTCACTCACTGGTGCGGTCACTGTCGATGCCTACCTTGGCATTGACAAGGCAAAATTGGCATTTTGTTTAGATCAGAAAGAAACTAATTTCAAAACAAGCCATCATGGAGAAGTCGGAGAAGGCCAAGAAGCTCCGGCAGCAGAGGAAGTTTGGCAAAAAGGTTGGTGCTTTTTTCTCTCCGGCGCTATCTTCCCTAACTAATAAAGTATTATTTCAATGGAAAGTAATGCTGACAAGATGGTTGATTCCCTCGACTACTGGCTTTACCTTAAAATGTACAATATCAAGCTAAATGCAATACATAGCATATTCTATGCCAGGCATAATCCTGTTATCGAAAAATAATGCACAATCGTTTGCCTCCACGAATTCTGAAATATAAGGGTGTTTGTAGAATAGAGCCATACTATTCAGTAACCCTCCACCTACTTCCATGGCATGGATCCACCCATTCTCACCTGACTCCACCCACTCCTAATCAAGGGTCTACTCTATATGTCCCGCCCATTTCCTTTGTTCTGGCCCTGGCAGCAACAGGAAGCAGCATGTGAGGGCCCTCTGTCCCTGTGATTCAGATAAAACCCTATGGTTGTGTGTGAAAGTGAGTTTAATGCTTTCTTCATATGTTGCGGTACTTTAATGGTTATTTGTAGATTGGATGTGATTAAATGTTTGACCAGAATAGATTGGTAAATGCTATAATCGTCATCTTGTCTGTTTGCCTTGAGACTACAGATATAATATTGTGTGTAAGTGCGCAGTGCACATGATTTGTTAATTGTAGCTCTTAGGGAAATGCAAGAATCCTTATAACCTAATTTAGAATGTTGAATTTCTTCTGTTATAATTGTTAAATGGATTTTCCTGTGTTATGTAGTACTCTATAATTTCAGCAGTGGTAGGCCTACCCCTCACCTCCTTGGTTAGAGTACTAATATTGATTGTTTGTTAGGTACCTAATTGCTAAGTGTGATGTTATACATTGGTTAACTGTATTGTAATTCTTGTGTGTTTTACACAATCATTCAGACACCAGTTAACATGAGTCAGGAAATAAAAGCGTTACCTTGCCACTCCAGTAAATAGTATCTTGGTAACAACCTGGCAATGGAAAAGCTCAAGGAAGCCCCATCAGAGTCCCGCCAGCCGGACTTCTTTTTAGACTGAGAAAGGAATAAATACTGCAGATATATACAAATGCTTCGTTAGCTCAATCTTGTTGCAACCTAGATATTCGCTGAAAAAAAGCAATGAGTTAACAGGATTATTTTAGGTAACAGATCATTGGCCAGCTGATGGGAGTTGCACATTAGTTTTAAAACGGTGATGACCCAAGCCGTGCTTTTACGTAAGGAGTAAACCCTGAAGGGCTGTCCTTTTCCGTTGGTTGCCTCTATTTTTACGGGAGTAAATAGATTAAGGTAACGTTTTCATTTCATATGAAGCTCATGTTAACTGTGTTCCAGGCGTTAGTGAGACCCATATATTTGTCTGGTCGGACCATTTGTGTTTCAGGGAACACAACCAAAGTTGCCATGGTATAAATGGGGTAATCCGCTCCTCGGTGTGCTGTATCATAATGCACTTTGTGGAGCTAAACCATTCTTAGTCCGGCGTTGTGCATTATTTTTCGTTTTCCTTCCTGATGGTTTCCACCTGAACCGCGTTTTGATGGACGACGTCCAGCGGTGCGGGTTCTGGTCTAGTCCCGGACATGTCGGCCCCTCCAGGACCCGGTAACCCAGCGGTAATGAAGACACTGAGCTTGGCAACGGACAACACTGCCTGTCTGGAGCGGCGCGGCCACACGGTGGCGCCGTCAGCCACCTGGACCGGACTGGGATGTGAACCCACCTGGACCGGACTGGGATGTGAGTCCACCCTGGATCGGACAGGGATGTGAACCCACCCTGGATCGGACCGGGATGTGAACCCACCCTGGATCGGACCAGGATGTGAACCCACCCTGGACCGGACCGGGGTGTTAACTCACCTGGACCGGACCGGGATGTGAGTCCACCCTGGATCGGACCGGGATGTGAACCCACCCTGGATCGGACCGGGGTGTGAACCCACCTGGATGTGAACCCACCTGGACTGGAATGTGAACCCACCTGGACCGGACCGGGATGTGAACCCACCCTGGATTTGAACCCACCTCGATATGAACCCCCCCCCCCCCCCCCGGGATCGGACCGGGATGTGAACCCACCTGGATCGGACTGGGATGTGAACCCACCCTGGAAAAGGACCGGGATGTGAACCCACCTGGATGTGAACCCCCCCCTGGATCGGACCGGGATGTGAACCCACCTGGACCGGGATGTGAACCCGGACCCGACCGGCATGTGGTCCAAAACCATCTGCACCGGACCGGGATGTGAACCCCCCCTGGACCGGACTGGGATGATCGGACCGGGATGGGAACCCACCCTTGATGTGAACCCACCTGGACCGGACCAGGATGTGAACCCACCTGGACCGGACTGGGGTGTGAATCCAGCTGTTCCCGTCCGGGATGTGAACCCCCACCCCCCTGGATGTGAACCCCTCCTGGATCGGACCGGGATGTGAACCCACCTGGACTGGACCGGAATGTGAACCCACCTGGACTGGACCGGAATGTGAACCCCCTGGAGCGGACCGGGATGTGAATCCACCTGGATGTGAACCCCCGCCCCCCTGGATGTGAACCCCTCCTGGATCGGACCGGGATGTGAACCCACCTGGATGTGAACCCACCTGGACCGGACTGGAATGTGAACCCACCTGGACCGGACCGGAATGTGAACCCACCGGACCGGGATGTGAACCCATCTTGGACCGGACTTGGATGTGAACCCACCTGGATGTGAACCCCACCTGGACCGGACCGGAATGTGAACCCACCTGGACCGGACCGGGATGTGAACCCACCCTGGACCGGACTTGGATGTGAACCCACCCTGGATGTGAACCCACCTGGATGTGAACCCCCCCCTGGACCGGACCAGGATGTGACCAGACCAGGATGTGAACCCACCTGGATGTGAACCCCCGCCCCCCTGGATCGGACCGGGATGTGAACCCACCTGGACCGGACCGGAATGTGAACCCACCTGGACCGGACCGGAATGTGAACCCACCGGACCGGACCAGGATGTGAACCCACCCGGGACCGGACTTGGATGTGAACCCACCCTGGATGTGAACCCACCTGGATGTGAACCCCCCCTGGACCAGACCGGACCGGAATGTGAAGCCACCTGGACCGGACCGGGATGTGAACCCACCCTGGACCGGACTTGGATGTGAACCCACCCTGGATGTGAACCCACCTGGATGTGGCCCCCCCCCCGGATCGGACCAGGATGTCAACCCACCTGGATCGGACCGGGATGTCAACCCACCTGGATCGGACTGGGATGTGAACCCACCTGGATGTGAACCCCCCGCCCTTGATCGGACCGGTATGTGAACCCACCTGGACCGGGATGTGAACCCACCGTGGACCGGACCGGGATGTGGTCCAAACCCACCTGCACCGGACCGGGATGTGAACCCCCCCTGGACCGGACTGGGATGATCGGACCGGGATGGGAACCCACCCTTGATGTGAACCCATCTGGACAGGACCAGGATGTGAACCCCCCCCTGGACTGGACCGGGGTATGAACCCACCTGGACCGGACCGGGGTGTGAATCCACCTGTACCGGACCGGGATGTGAAACCACCTGGATGTGAACCCACCCTGGACCGGACCGGGATGTGAACCCACCCTGGACCGGACCGGGATGTGAACCCACCCTGGACCGGACCGGGATGTGAACCCACCCTGGATCGGACCGGGATGTCAACCCACCTGCACTGGACCGGGATGTGAAAGTGCTCATGTGCCGCGCAACTCCACCCAGTACCACAGGAGTGTCGCCATATGAACTCATGTTCAACAGAAAAATGCGCACAACGGTGAACATCGGCCCGGCAAGCAAATCCACTATGCTGCCGGAGAAGCAGCTGCGAAATCCTGTCAACTCCAAACAAAACGCACCGAAAGCATATACAGATGTGAGGAGAGGTGCAAGAGTGCCAAGGATCAAAGAGGGAAGCCTAGTCAGAGTAAGGAAACCCTTCCATGTTAAGAAAGGACTGTCAAAGGTCCAGGGACCTGCCAGGGCGGTACGGAGAGCTGGTTCAAGTGCGGATATGCTGGAGGATGGACGTACATGGAACGCTACTCACCTCTCTCTGGTCCCAGAAAGTACAACGGACATCACTGCACGCCCTCCTCCAGTACCTGAGCCTGCACAACCGCTGGATGGTGACACCAACCCGCCAGGGTTAGAAAGAAGCCTGCGTGGATTAACGGTTATGAACATGAATTGTTCTCATGGCCTTTTGGGGGGAAATATTAAAGAGGGAATGACAATGTGAAAATAAATACATTAATAAATGTTGGATATTGAAAAAAACCCGACTGTGTATCATATCTGAACATGACAAAGTGAACTATAAAGTGAAAGTGGTTTGGTTAAGATACTCTATAGAGACAGGTGCCAATGCCTTGTAAACTTGTTTTGCTTACTTCAGTTTGTGACAAGTTAAGTTAATGCTATGTGAGATAAGGAAGACCTTTAAGTTTGCATTAGATTACAGTTGAGGTCTTAAGTTATTTTAGAGACTGTATTTATCTTTATTTTACCTGGTAAGCTTCCTAAACAAAGGGGAAATATGTTGTGTATTCAGTTACTGTTTGCTCACTAGAGGTCGCTGTAGACCACAGTATGTTGTACTGCATGTTTGGAAAAAGAAACGATGTGAGAAGAACAGTAAAGTTTGGAGTCAAGTTCATGTTAGTGTCTCACTCTCTTCCTTTTTGCTGTGTGAATTACCTGGGTTATAAAACTAGTGTTACCTTGGCCTACCTTCTCCTTCATAACACTAGTGTTACCTTGGCCCTACCTTCTCCTTCATAAAACTAGTGTTACCTTGGCCCTACCTTCTCCTTCATAACGCTAGTGTTACCTTGGCCTACCTTCTCCTTCATAACACTAGTGTTACCTTGGCCTACCTTCTCCTTCATAACACTAGTGTTACCTTGGCCTACCTTCTCCTTCATAACACTAGTGTTACCTTGGCCTACCTTCTCCTTCATAACACTAGTGTTACCTTGGCCTACCTTCTCCTTCATAACACTAGTGTTACCTTGGCCTACCTTCTCCTTCATAACACTAGTGTTACCTTGGCCTACCTTCTCCTTCATAACACTAGTGTTACCTTGGCCTACCTTCTTCATAACACTAGTGTTACCTTGGCCCTACCTTCTCCTTCATAACACTAGTGTTACCTTGGCCTACCGTCTCCTTCATAACACTAGTGTTACCTTGGCCTACCTTCTCCTTCATAACACTAGTGTTACCTTGGACTACCTTCTCCTTCATAACACTAGTGTTACCTTGGCCTACCTTCTCCTTCATAACGCTAGTGTTACCTTGGCCTACCTTCTCCTTCATAACACTAGTGTTACCTTGGCCTACCTTCTCCTTCATAACACTAGTGTTACCTTGGCCTACCTTCTCCTTCATAACGCTAGTGTTACCTTGGCCTACCTTCTCCTTCATAACACTAGTGTTACCTTGGCCTACCTTCTCCTTCATAACACTAGTGTTACCTTGGCCCTACCTTCTCCTTCATAACACGAGAGAGAGAGAGAGGTTAATGGATTGTGTTGTTTGGCCCTTTTGTGGTGTAGGTGCTGCTGTGGTGTCTGACTGTAAATGGATTTGACACACACACACACACACACACACACAGTCCTTTCCGCTCTCCTCCTCCCATCCCCTCTATTCCCTTCTTGCTCTTCTCTCCTCTTCATTCCCTCTTCTCTTCAAGTCTCTCCTTTCCTCTCCTCTGTCCCCTTTCTCCTCCCCAATGTATTTTACATGCCAGGCCTCTCCTGCCCTCCAGCCCCTCACCTCCTCCCATCCAAACCTCAAATCAGAGAATTCACACTTAGTGAATTGATCGGCGTCGGCCTCAGTACCAGACTTCATGGCTACAGTTTCAATGCGAATGCTCACTCACTGAACACCTTTCACTTGGAGAGAGGAAGGGAACTATTTCTAGGTGCAGAGAGACTTTGAGGCTTATTTAATGACCTATATATTATAGACGCTTATATATTATGTGTTGTATAGTTCATATATTCCACAGCAGTAGCGGTACAGTAGTACTACTGTAGCAGTACTACAGCGGTACTGTAATAGTACTGTAGTATTCATCTATTCATCTGTAGCGGGAGAGGACGCAATGAAAACGCAATGAAGGAAAAGATCAGATGTACTTTATTGATTTTACAGGTGAAAGAACAGTAAGTACAGAACAGAGGACATGTAGCCTTAATAATATCATTAAAGTGTAAATATACTAAGTAGTATCGTATACTGTACAGAAATAGAAAGGATTAACAATTCTCAACACATGAACTCAAACAAATTCAACAGGCCCTCTTTGTTCAGTTCAGCTTCCAGATGATCCAGGACTCAGACCTTCTCACAGATCCAGGGGAATAGAGCAGCACATCGATCATCATCCCAGCCAAACTCCTTCCATGTTGCCACACAGTCTTCTCCACCATACTTGTTTGGTTGACCACTTATCCAGAAACTGAAAAGCAGAAAGAATAGAAAGTGCAGCACAGTGTTGAGGTGATGCCACTCTGTCACTGTCACGGTGATTCACGGTGCGTAGATACTAAGCTTTACGGTAAGAGTGTGCAAGCACTGATTTCAAAATAAAAGCAACGTTCTGCTGAATGTGATAGGATGTGAATGTGCTTTCACATACATCCAATAAATCAGTCAGTAGCCTGTCTGTCAATAATGAATGAATGCATAAATGAATAAATACACAAATACAATAATTAAATAATACAATGAATAATAATAATCAGGCCACTTTATTAGGTACACCTTGCTAGTACCGGGTTGGACCCCCTTTTGCCTTCAGAACTGCCTTAATCCTTCGTGGCACAGATTCAACAAGGTACTGGAAACATTCCTCAGAGAGTTTGGTCCATATTGACATGATAGCATCACGCAGTTGCTGCAGATTTGTCGGCTGCACATCCATGATGCGAATCTCCCGTTCCACCACATCCCAAAGGTGCTCTATTGGATTGAGATCTGGTGACTGTGGAGGCCATTTGAGTACAGTGAACTCATTGTCATGTTCAAGAAACCAGTCTGAGATGATTCGCGCTTTATGACATGGCGCGTTATCCTGCTGGAAGTAGCCATCAGAAGATGGGTACACTGTGGTCATAAAGGGATGGACATGGTCAGCAACAATACTCAGGTAGTCTGTGGCTTTGACACGATGCTCAATTGGTACTAATAAGCCCAAAGTGTGCCAGGAAAATATCCCCCACACCATTACACCACCACCACCAGCCTGAACCGTTGACACAAGGCAGGATGGATCCATGCTTTCATGTTGTTGACGCCAAATTCTGACCCTACCATCCGAATGTCGCAGCAGAAATCGAGACTCATCAGACCAGGCAACGTTTTTCCAATCTTCGATTGTCCAATTTTGGTGAGCCTGTGCGAATTGTAGCCTCAGTTTCCTGTTCTTAGCTGACAGGAGTGGCACCCGGTGTGGTCTTCTGCTGCTGTAGCCCATCCGCCTCAAGGTTCGACGTGTTGTGCGTTCAGAGATGCTCTTCTGCATACCTCTGTTGTAACGAGTGGTTATTTGAGTTACAGTTGCCTTTCTATCAGCTCGAACCAGTCTGGCCATTCTCCTCTGACCTCTAGCATCAACAAGGCATTTGCGCCCACAGAACTGCCGCTCACTGGATATTTTCTCTTTTTCGGACCGTTCTCTGTAAACCCTAGAGATGGTTGTGTGTGAAAATCCCAGTAGATCAGCAGTCTCTGAAATACTCAGACCAGCCCGTCTGGCACCAACAACCATGCCACGTTCAAAGTCACTTAAATCACCTTTCTTCCCCATTCTGATGCTCGGTTTGAACTGCAGCAGATCGTCCTGACCATGTCTACATGCCTAAATGCATTGAGTTGCTGCCATGTGATTGGCTGATTAGAAATTTGCGTTAACGAGCAGTTGGACAGGTGTACCTAATAAAGTGGCTGGTGAGTGTATGTATCAACAGGCTGTAATATCTACACATAGGCACTAGGGAATAGAAATAAATATATATGTTGTATTAACTCATTGGCTGCCAATGACGTCTATAGACGTCAATTTAAATACAACCGTTGACTGCCAATGACGTCTATAGACGTCAATTATGTTTTTCAACGGGGCTGACTGGGGAGCGATCTAGAGGACCTTGTCACAAAAAATCAGGCTTGTAAACATAGTATGTACTACCGAACTGACCCACTAGGTGGGCCCCGTGCCAAATAGGATGGGAGAGATGAGTAAACAGTAGCCTAATGGGTGAAGAAAGTGAATATGGCGCCAGCGAAACGTAAGAGAAACTTTAGACAGCTAACACTCGAACAGAGTATGTGTCGCAGTGTCGCGATCGACTCGGTTGTTTGCAACGATAATCCCAACTCGTCCCAACTCGTAATATACCGATGATTTGTCACGCCGCTAGACGTCTGATACTTACGCAAAAGGTTCCCTCCCGCGTCTGTGTGAAACGATCTGGGTTCTCATAAACCCGTTCGCGGTGGTAAGAGACGAGCAGAGTCTACAGCGTCCATTCACTCCAATAATAACCCAGTCACGGTGATAGATTACGCTAACCCTAACCATAACCCTAACCCTTTATGGAGTGAATTGTTTCACAGTAGACTGCGGACGCTGTAGACTCGGCTCTGCGAGTGGACGCTGTAGACTCAAGTGCTCGCAGGGGTGCGCAGCGAGACCAAAATGTGGTGTCAGTCCTGTTGTGTCCCCTTGCACGCAGGAGAGTGTTTTACAGTTTACCACACTAAGCTGAACTATTTTGTGTAGGGGTGGAAACAAGCACACACACACACACACACACACACACACACACACACACACACACACACACACACGCATAGGATTTGATATAGCTGCGACAACATACAGAAATACACACACACACACGCACACACACATAGGATTTGATATAGCTGCGACAACATACAGAAATACATACCTGTAAAGAATTGTACAACTGACATTTTGAAGAAAAAAAAGTAATTTATATTTATATTTATATTATATATTGGTTATATATTTGCAAATAAATTATTATTGTCCTATCAAAATACCTTTCTCAATGTTGTTTTTGCTGTTTTATGGAGGGAAACCACTTTTCAGATGTTAAAGGTGTCACTAAAGCAAAAAAAGTTTATTTTCACAAAAAGCTTGTTTTCTCCATTTTTGGTCAAAAACAGGTGTTTTTGGTGAAACCAACGTATGTTCTACTGCCGATTACTAAAGAACGGAAAAAGGTAGAAACAAACGGTTTGTTCCTGATTAAAGAAGAGAGTCTACTCTTTCTTTTGGTAGTTTCGGTGTTTACATAGTCATAGAACTCTGTTAACTGTTAAGTGGGTCTTAGGATATCAGTCAAAATGCTGTAAAACGCTTGGCAGTATGGGGCTCTCTGCACTGAAAATGGCTGGCAGCCAATGAGTTAACCGCACCTGGCCACCAGATGGCAGCACACATAATACACTGGGGGCGGGCGCTCATCACTAGCCAATCAGAGCATAGTATGCGTCATAGAGGCCACGCCTACCCAGATACTACCAAACCACACGTCCGGGGAAAGACCAGAAACCCCCAGGCAGCGTATCTATGAGATACCCAGCTAAGGGTAGCTCCACGCGCGTGACCTTTTGCTTCATAGATAATATACCTAAAGTTAAACAAATAAAGTGAGTTAAAAGCGATCCTGTGTCGGCGGCCTTCTTCCTCAAAGAACACACTACAATCTGGTGACCCCCGACGTGATTCTGAGAGGAGAGGCATAGTCCGGAACTCGGGAAGCGGGGCCACGCGGCAGCACACAACTCGCCATCTCTGTCACAGGCGCCATTAACCAAGGTAAGCAGAACCAATTGTCTAATGACTGAATCTGCAAATAGTTAGCTATAGTGACATTATGTGACTGTTGCGGATTAATAATAAGCATATGTATCAGCAGCTACACATAGCCACACAAGGAGTAGAAATAAATGTATTTACCCGACCTGACCACCAGATTGCGGCAAACAATATACTGGGGGCGGCGCTCAACGCTAGCCATTGTGCGTCATGGAGGCCACGCCTCCTGCCCAGAGGCAGGAAACATCCGGTTAGGATCAGAAGTCCCAGGTAGCCCATCCGGACGGATGCAAAGCTTGGGGCTCTCCACGCGGCGTGACTTTTACATTACCCCTCCATTGTTACGTAGTTTAGATATAACTTAAAGCTAAACAAATAAAGTGAGTTAAAGCGATTCCTGTGTCGGCGGCCTTCTTCCTCGGAACACAACCCCACATGACAGAGGTGGCTGGCGTGTGTTGTTGTAAAGCCCTGTTTTTCCGGTCCATAGTCGTTACAGTTAAGCCGACGTGAAGATGAACAGGCGCTGATAACTCTGATTGGGAATTAGTTAAATTATATTTTATCGTCATTGCTTCTTGTCATCACCCGCCCCCCCCCCCCTTCGGACCAAGAACTGTCACTGCTTCCTGTCACCCCCCCCCACCCCCCTTCGGACCAAAAACTGTCACTGCTTCCTGTCATCACCCCCCCCCCCACCCCCCTTCGGACCAAGAACTGTCACTGCTTCCTGTCATCCCCCCCCCCCCTTCGGACCAAGAACAGTCACTGCTTCCTGTCACCCCCCCACCCCCCTTCGGACCAAAAACTGTCACTGCTTCCTGTCATCACCCCCCCCCCCCCCCCCCCCCCCTTCGGACCAAGAACAGTCACTGCTTCCTGTCACCCCCCCCCCACCCCCCTTCGGACCAAAAACTGTCACTGCTTCCTGTCATCACCCCCCCCCTGCTGACCAAGAACTGTCAGTGCTTCCTGTCATCACCCCCCCCCCTTTCGGACCAAGAACTGCCACCGCTTCCTGTCATCACCCCCCCCCCCCCCCCCCCCCTTCGGACCAAGAACTGTCACTGCTTCCTGTCACCCCCCCCCCCTTGCTGACCAAGAACTGTCACTGCTTCCTATCATCACCCCCCCTGCGGACCAAGAACTGTCACTGCTTCCTGTCATCACCCCCTACCCCAAAGAAGTTTCCAATCCCTAATCCCTTCCCCTCTGGACAAGAAGAAGAAGAACTATCATCAATTCCTGAAAACCCCCTACCCCAAAGAAGAAAACGTTTCCAATCCCTAATCCCTCCCCCACTGGCCAAAGAAAAAGACGAGAAAAGGAATTCAAGAATTCTGCGTGCAGTTCAAGCGTGGTGGTCACACCATACAAGCAGCCCAGGACATCGGACGCACTCCCCGAAATGGACACCCTTCTCCAACAAAGGGCCACAGTTGCTAGGTATTTGGCTTCCAACGCACAAGTTGGAAAGCCACTGTCCTCTAGCGAGCAGAAAACGTGGGCTCGAAGGGAGCTGAAGTATAGGAAAGAATGGGAACACAACGGAGTATGGAGGGCAGATGTGAAGGTCGATACAGACATGATTGTGGATGCCTGGAACTATACCGTAGAGGAAAGCAAGAGGGCTGCGGTCAGGCGTGCAGGCGCTAACACACAATACAGAAGAAAGTCTCAGATGATAGGATGAAGAAGAGAGAAGGGCACGTCAACATTCTGTTGGAAGCCTACGGAGCGGCGATTGACATGGAGAAACAGAAGAGAGAAGGTCAACCGGCCAACCTTAGGCCGCAGTCCATGAACCTTCAATTCACAACACCGACAGAGTTGCCAGACCCAGCCCCAGCAATCCAGAACACCTCGAAAGGAGCGGGAGAAGAGGAGATGAGAGCCGTACCAGGAGGAGAAACGGACCAGCGCACCCTCTACCCTACCCTTGCGGATGACCTGCCTGTCCTGACCAACTCGTCTGCCCCACCCCCATACATGACCCACAGTCAACCACCTAATGAGACCATGCATCAGCATACCATGGTGACCATGGCTCCACCTACAGACGAGTCCCGGATGACACGAGAAGGCCCCGCTGTACTACATCAGCACCCGTTGCTCACCATACGAAACGGGCCAGTGTCCATCGCCTACAGCGGCCCGATGTACAAGACGGCGGGGGACAATGGCAATGGTGATCTGAGAAGAAAGAGACGGACACCAGGAAAATGGACCGAGGAGGTGATAGACGGAAGGAGTGGTCCGGCTGCCATCATAGGTGGAGAGCCACTCGATCCTTCGATGAACTCAAGAAGAAGACACCGAGATGAAGAGCCTGGGAGAACAGTGCGGTCTATCCCGAGACAAGGAGGGATCAGAGAAAAATATGAAGAAGAATCTTGGAACAGAGAAGATTATCGAAAAGGAGAAGAAGCCCGGTACGAAGAGATGCTCAGTGATACAGAAGACAAATCACCCAGCAACCGAGAGGCCCATACCAGGGCTCGATACCAAGAAAGAGGAGAAGATGATAGAGTACGCGATTGGACGATGGATCCCGACAGCCTAGGATACAGAATGGAGTCCAGAAGACGCGGCAGAGAAATAGAAGAAGCGGATCAAGAAGACAACAGACAAGATCAAGAAAGAGAGCCAAATACCAGACAAGACATCGTACCTGGACAAAAATCAGATCGTCGAACTTGGATCCAAGGTGAATCGTCGCTTCGTACGTGGTGTGACATGGAAGAAGAAGCACCTAGAGATGATCGAGAAGACACCTACCGGGAAAACCAGGTGGCAGGGAAATCGCAAACTCTCAGACTCGGCACCAGAGTCAAGAGACTGCCCCCACCCTCGGTAACACACCATTCCATGGCGACCAGGTCAAGAAGATCCGACCCCCAGGCAATGGGGTATACACCTAATCCTAGGACCTCCTCCCAATACAACACACCGAATAGGGATCGTACCACTGACTGCCCGGCTAGCCGAACCAGGCCCTGTCGCCCACAGCCATACACCATGGAGGACTTTATGGCACCTCTCCTGACAGATGGAGTGGGAAGAGCAGTGTATACACCATGGGGCCATCGGGATATGACCACTTTGGCCAACAGTCTACCACCACTCTCGGCGGGAGCAGGGGCCTGGATTAGGAAGTTTGAAACAGAGACGTCTGGGGACAACCTGGGCATAGGAGATGTACGGGCCATCATTGGCAGAGCACATGGAGCCAGGCAGACTATTGAACTGGAAAGAATGGCCGGGACTACGAACTTGGCTGACCGGACCCCTTTAGATGCATACCGGAACCACCTCTGGATCTGCCTTCGGGAGCTCTTCCCAGCCAACACGAAGAAGGCAGGGATCTCTAACATACACATCAAACCTGAAGAAAACATTTATCAATACATATAACGAGCCGAAGACCTGTGGGTGGATAGGAATGACGGACGCCCGTCCGACAGTAAGATAGGGCTCCAAATGTTCCAACAGGCACTGATAAAAGGTCTGAAACCTGCGGTCCAGAAGACACTGAAAATGGTGGCATCCCTGGACTATATGTCATGGGAACAATGGGTGGAGCAGTTAGTTCACCACTACCACCTAGACCAAGAAAAACAAGAGGAGAAAAGCAGTGAATATGAAGACTTAAAGCTCCAACTTCTGAAGATGAAGATCAAAGAACAAGCAGACCTGAATAAGAAGGCCAAGAACACCCAGGAACCCTCGACCATGATGCCCCTAGCAACCACGCCACCAACACCCCAGGCCTCGGCACCGACTAAATCTAACACCACAAGTGGTGTACCAGGCCTCGGTGCCGGTGACGCCTGTCCCCAACGTTATCCCAACCGTGGTGAACCAAGCATCGGCGCCTCAGGTGACCTCACCACCAGGAGGCCAAGCATCCAATTATCCTGGCTTGACATACCCCCAGCCCCAACAGCAATATCAGCAACCACAATATCAGAATCAAGGATATAGGGGCAGGGGAGGAAGAGGCCGAGGAGGGTCGAGACAAACTTCCTTGAGGGAATGTTTTTTTTGTGGCCAACCGGGACATTGGATTAGGCAGTGCCCCTATTGGCCCCATCAAAGCTCCCCGCCTCAGCAGCTGCAGCCCCAGAACTCCCAACAGGGCCCGCCCCCACCGGGTGCGCCAATGTATCCTCTACAGCAATAGGGGTGCCCAGAGGACGAGCGGGCGAGAAAGGATCTGGGCCTCGGACAACCTACAGTGGAGGCGTATGTAGACGGTTACCGATGCACGTTCCTAGTGGACTCGGGAGCATCCGTATCAACAATCGGCTGTCTCGCGGGGAACCCACCTCCACTATCTCACCGCTCTCTAAAGACCATGGGCTTCTCTGGGAAACCCATGGAACAACAGTTTACAGTCCCCTTGGATTTCGATATATTGGAACAGAGAGGATCGCATTCATTCCTCTACGCTCCAGCATGTCCCATCAACCTCTTAGGGAGGGATCTAATGAGCTCCCTACGGATTACATTAGCCTGCGACCTGGGGGGCATTACCCTGTATCACCCCCTCAGCCCGGCCCCGGAAACCGCACATTTGTGCATGTTGATTGATGACCCAAGACCGGAGAGACACGAAGATACCACGATATACTGGCAGGAACTGTCAGGTGCACTACACCTGACATCTACACCTCATGTATTTCATCCGGACCTGGAGGATCCAGAGGTCCAGGGAGATACATGGGAGGTAGAAACAGGTGGGCTATATGAGAATATGTGGGTAAAATGGATGAATTATACAGCTCGGGCTCAGGGAAAGACTAATTGTATTATCTGTGCATCAGGGTGACCCTGTCTGACTACAGCTCCCGCTAGAATTACCCCGTTTAATTCCGCAGAAGGATTTGCATGCTTATTAGGACTGTTCGTAGAAAGTCATATCCCAGGTTGTCCGGATAGTATAAAGGTTTTACTAGACGTCATGTACCCCCAGATCCCGATTAGGGTTATACCGCCCAGTTTCGAAGTTAATCTTACCCCGCATTATCATTGTATACGGGGAAATGGTAAAGGGAGGAAAGTGGGATCCCTTCCTCCAGGGACGTGTAACAGCACTAGGGAAATAGCTTCGCTTTCCAATATGACACGGGCGCGTAGTGATATATGGTGGTTCTGTGGGGGACCAGTTTTAATTGGAGTTCTTCCTGTGAATTTCTCAGGAATATGCGCCATAGTTCAATTAGTAATGCCCATTTTTATTTTACCAGACACTGTGGACGTGATGGATCTAAAGGTGTGGAAAGATGGTAACTTCCCCGAAAACACCCATCAGAAATGGGCTAACACGCCAGTACCAGGGAGTTTTGATAAAAACATATATTTAGACGCCATAGGTGTGCCTCGAGGTGTCCCCAACGAGCATAAGGCCCGCAATCAAGTGGTGGCAGGTTTTGACTCGGTTTTCTTTTGGTGGGCAACCATTAATAAAAACGTTGATTGGGTTAACTATATATATTACAATCAGCAGCATTTTGTTAATTTTACCACAGATGCAGTTAAGGGTTTGAAAGAACAGTTAGATGCCACCTCCCGAATGACTTATCAGAATAGGTTAGCCTTAGATATGATATTGGCTAATCAAGGTGGGGTGTGTGCAATGTTTGGGACAGTGTGTTGTACTTTTGTCCCTAATAACACAGCCCCAGATGGATCGGTGTCTAGGGCATTGGCGGGATTGCAGGCTCTCAGGTTGGAGTTAACAGAGAACTCCGGCATTACTGACCCTTTCACAGGTTGGATGGAGGACATGTTTGGTAAATGGAGGGGCACGATCCAGTCGGTGCTCCTACTGGGAATAGTGGCAGAAGCCATGTGTTAATTGTAGTTGGTTGCTGTTGTATTCCCTGCATTCGAGGACTGTTGAATCGATTGATCACCACGGCTGTGGGGGTCCCGGGGGAATCGGGTGTACTCCAGGCTTATGTAGGGATTGAGTACGTCCCACTGCGACCGGACAATGGGACAGTGGAGCGCCCTGACCTGATTAGGCTGGGGTACATAGAATAGTACCTGTTTTCCTGGAGTTTGGCACCTGTGCCTAGGAAGACACAGCACCTGATTTACTTGAATGTTTAAATATTAAATGCACAGTATGGGTCATGGTTGTCATTACAATGCATTTTAAGTTCGGAATGTGTTATGCTGTTTTCCTATGGTTGCTGTAATAAAGAGATTGCTGAATTTTTGATGCTGTTAAAATATGCTCCGACTACTGGTATGGCCGAGCTGGCCAGTGGATCCGTGGGCAAGGCACACATGGGTTCGTGCTAGTAACCTTGTCATGTGGGTCTTGCCTATGGATGACAAGATGGACATTAAATTTGTGAACTATCTGACCGATGGTCGGCTATGGATACGGGTGATAACACTGTGATGATGTTTGAGAACCTTGCATGTATGGAGACTACCTGAGCCATTGGAAACCATGCATGTCTACAGGGCATTTTTAGTTTTTTTAGTTTTATTCATACATTACTTGATTTTATTAGTTTTGACTTCCAATGCATGCTGGAAGTGTTAAGTTTACTGTTACTTATACCTGGAAGTATTCGAGATTGTGATATTCATGCCTAGAGGTATTTGGCGATGAATATGTGCCTTTATTACTGTGATGGATGTGTGTGTCAATATTGCTGTGCCTTAATTACTGTGCCTTAATCACTGTGCCTTTACTACTGTGCCTTTGTGTCCTCAAGATACTGAGACTGTATGACAGATTGATTGTATGATGTGTTGATAATTTGTCTACTGTTTGTTGGCTACGGCCCATGTATTCTTTGAGACACACCAAGGTGAATGCCGTCCACTTTAGAGATGCGACAGGTTTTCCTCCTGTATAGTGGGGGGTTTTCCCGAACTAAGTCGGTTGGTGATGTTGATGTTGACCCACGGTAACCAATCCGTGGGTTTTTTTCTTTTCGCTTGAATTCATACTCACCATTTTTAGACCTTATATGATACATTGCACTAGTAGTTGGTAGTATGGTCATCAGTGATGACCAAGGAGGGACTGTGTTATACGAATGTATAACCGCACATATGTATCAACAGGCTGTAATATCTACACATAGGCAATAGGGAATAGAAATAAATATATAAGTTGTATTAACCGCACCTGGCCACCAGATGGCAGCACACATAATACACTGGGGGCGGGCGCTCATCACTAGCCAATCAGAGCATAGTATGTGTCATAGAGGCCACGCCTACCCAGATACTACCAAACCACACGTCCGGGGAAAGACCAGAAACCCCCAGGCAGCGTATCTATGAGATACCCAGCTAAGGGTAGCTCCACGTGCGTGACCTATACAATTCCTCTCCATTTGCTTCATAGATAATATACCTAAAGTTAAACAAATAAAGTGAGTTAAAAGCGATCCTGTGTCGGCGGCCTTCTTCCTCAAAGAACACACTACACTACGCACCGTAAATCACCGTGTGTGGTAGTTTGACCGTGCTTTTCCAAGTGGAGGCCGGACCGCAGTCTAAACTGGGACATCAACAGGTTTAGTTGAACTATTCCAATATACCTCAATAAACGTAACGATTATAGGAAGCTTGAAGTGTGAAAGTATGCATTCGGCCAGCCCTCCTTTCCAGTACAAAAAACAGTTTTATTATTTTATGGGTCGCAGACATTCGTCCATTTTTATAGCACATTTATTCTCATCCGTTAACGGTTAATGACCGGTTAACGAGTCGGTTATCGGTCTGAAAGAAAAGTCAGAATAAGTGTCACCAGCCTTACCTTGAAGTCATGATGGTACCATCCACCCACTTCCAGGTCCCCTCTGTGTCTCCGGCACTCAGTCCAATCCAGAACCACTGATAATACGTCTGTCTCATAACAAACTCCTGTTTCAAATAGTAATGGTATCTGTTGTTATGACAACACAGCTGACTGACTGAAAAATGACCCCCACACACACTCACACACACACACTCTCTGTTACCTCTTCTTCTCTGCTGTTGAAAACTACCAGGTCTGCATCTCTCTCCAGACAGTAATCTCTACTGGCCGTCCAGTTCTTCTCAGTAGTAGAAATATAGTAGAGACTGTGGTCGTAATACCGCCAGCCATCTGGTCTAACTTCTGTTGAATGTTAAAGGAAAACCTTGTTTAGTAGACCACAATAGAGACCTGACCTTGTGTAGTATACCACAATAGAGACCTGACCTTGTGTAGTATACCACAATAGAGACCTGACCTTGTGTAGTATACCACAATAGAGACCTGACCTTGTGTAGTAGACCACAATATAGACCTGACCTTGTGTAGTAGACCACAATAGAGACCTGAACTTGTGTAGTAGACCACAATAGAGACCTGACCTTGTGTAGTGGACCACAATAGAGACCTGACCTTGTGTAGTAGACAACAATAGAGACCTGACCTTGTGTAGTAGACCACACTAGAGACCTGACCTTGTGTAGTAGACCACAATAGAGACTTGTGTAGTAGACCACAATAGAGACCTGCCTTTGTGTAGTAGACCACAATAGACCTGACCTTGTGTAGTAGACCACAATAGAGACCTGACCTTGTGTAGTAGACCACAATAGAGACTTGTGTAGTAGACCACAATAGAGACCTGACCTTGTGTAGTAGACCACAATAGAGACCTGACCTTGTGTCGTAGACCACAATAGAGACCTGACCTTGTTTAGTAGACCACATTAGAGACCTGACCTTGTGTAGTAGACCACATTAGAGACCTGACCTTGTGTAGTAGACCACAATAGAGACCTGACCTTGTGTAGTAGACCACAATAGAGACTTGTGTAGTAGACCACAATAGAGACCTGACCTTGTGTAGTAGACCACATTAGAGACCTGACCTTGTGTAGTAGACCACAATAGAGACCTGACCTTGTGTAGTAGACCACAATAGAGACCTGACCTTGTGTAGTAGACCACAATAGAGACCTGACCTTGTGTAGTAGACCACAATAGAGACCTGACCTTGTGTAGTAGACCACAATAGAGACCTGACCTTGTGTAGTAGACTACAATAGAGACCTGACCTTGTGTAGTAGACTACAATAGAGACCTGACCTTGTGTAGTGGACCACAATAGAGACCTGACCTTGTGTAGTAGACCACAATAGAGACCTGACCTTGTGTAGTAGACCACAATAGAGACCTGACCTTGTGTAGTGGACGCTGAGAGGGTTAAACGATGTGTGGGGAAGCAGATGACCAACAATGTACTGAGTTGCCTGTCTACTGTTAGCTCTGATGCTAAAGCTAAACAGAATTCATCCTGCAAGAGTTAGCCTACTGTTAGCTCTGATGCTAAAGCTAAACAGAATTCATCCTGCAAGAATTAGCCTACTGTTAGCTCTGATGCTAAAGCTAAACAGAGAGTTCATCCTGCAAGAATTAGCCTACTGTTAGCTCTGATGCTAAAGCTAAACAGAGAATTCATCCTGCAAGAGTTAGCCTACTGTTAGCTCTGATGCTAAAGCTAAACAGAGAGTTCATCCTGCAAGAGTTAGCCTACTGTTAGCTCTGATGCTAAAGCTAAACAGAGAATTCATCCTGCAAGAGTATACTTTAGGTGTGTGAAATGCAACCATTCTCAACGGTGGAGAAACCAGCAAGGAGGGAGCAGAGAGGGAGGGAGGGAGCAGAGAGGGAGGGAGGGAGCAGAGAGGGAGGGAGGGAGTAGAGAGGGAGGGAGGGAGGGAGGGAGCAGAGAGGGAGGGAGGGAGTAGAGGGGGAGGGAGAGTCAGAGAGGGAGGTTTTAGTTTCAAAGTCTGTCTCTCTTCCTCTCTTTTCTACTCTCTCTCTTTACAACTCTTGAATCGTACCTACAGCAGTTTGAAGCAAAGTATGAAAAATGGAGCAAAAACTATTAAGTTATGAGAAAAACACCTGTGATCTGCCCATCATTAATATATCAACAACAATGTTATGAATATACCAACAGTGTTATGAATATATCAACATGCAGACATCTCTCCTTGGGTCCAGGTCTTACCATAGACAAACAGCCAGGCTGTGTGATTGGCTGTGCCAGCGCTGTTGGTCGCCATGCAGAGGACCGTCTCCACACCAGACCTCACACCTCTGAGGACGAGGTTCTCCCCGTCCATCCTGACCACAGATGCTGATCGGTTGTCTGTCCCGTTCGTCTCCAGGAGCCGGCCGTCTAGTAGCCACTGGATGGTGGGCTGAGGTCGGCCCCAGGCACGGCAGGAGAAGCTGGCCGTGTTGCCCACAGACAACATCTTGGAAGAGGGGAGGTCATAGATCTGGGGGGCCTCCTCCCGCATCACTGAACGTCAGGAAGGAAGACGAGATGAGTGAACGCTGTACAACAGGTATCTAGAGATGCACCGTCCAAACACACCATTCACACACTGGCAGTACCGTCCGCTAGATGGACCCAGAAGATAGCCTGGTCCCTTCAGGACACACTGGCAGTACCGTCCGCTAGACGGACCCAGAAGATAGCCTGGTCCCTTCAGGACACACTGGCAGTACCGTCCGCTAGACGGACCCAGAAGATAGCCTGGTCCCTTCAGGACACACTGGTAGTACCGTCCGCCAGTCGGACCCAGAAGATAGCCTGGTCCCTTCAGGACACACTGGCAGTACCGTCCGCCAGTCGGACCCAGAAGATAGCCTGGTCCCTTTAGGACACGCTTCATCATCCCGACCGGCGGTCCGTGTGCCGGGAGGTTCACACCTAGGGGTTATTTTCTCGCCTACATGATTGAATATCATAGCAGTATCTATCCATTTCCTGATCAGGGTCAGCACACATATGGTTAGCATATGGTTATGGTTCCCCCCCCCCCCCTGAGACCCAGCCTCAGCTCCATGTCAGACTCAAGACGAGGGGGCAGTGGTCAGACCGGTTATCCGCATGATGTAACACCACATAATACCAGACCTGAGATTGACCCTCACTACAAAGTGATCTAAACATGATGTCATTATCACCAGTGATGTTCTCATCGGTGTAATCAATATGGTTCATCGCTTCAATCAAACAATCAAAGTTAATTTGTGTGCAGTGAATCTGAACGTCTAAACAGAAATAGAAAGAATTTACAATTCTCAACAAATGAACTCAAACAAAGTCTACAGACCCTCTTTGTTCAGTTCAGCTTCCAGATGATCCAGGACCAGGACCTTCTCACACATCCAGTGGTATTGATCAGCACACGATACATCACGCCAGTTGTCCCCCAGTAATGTTACTACACAGTCTTGTCCTCCATAATCGTCTGGTTGACCGCGTCTCCAGAAACTGAAAAGCAGAAAGAATAGAAAGTGCAGCACAGTGTTGAGGTGATGCCACTCTGCCACTCAGAGAAGAGATGCTGCTGAATAGAGTCACCAGCCTTACCTTGAAGTCATGTTGGTACCATCCACCCACTTCCAGGTCCCCTCTGTGTCTCTGTCACTCAGTCCAATCCAGAACCAGTGGTAACCCGCCAGTCTGCTGACAAACTCCTGTTTCAAATAGTAATGGTATTTGTTGTCATGACAACACAGCTGACTTACTGAAAAATGACCCCCCCACCCCACACACACACACACACACACTCACACACTCACACATACACACACACACACACACACACACACACACACACACACACACACACACACACCCACTCTGTTACCTGTTCTTCTCTGCTGTTGATGACTACCAGGTCTGCATCTCTCTCCAGACAGTCATCTCTACTGGCCGTCCAGTTCTTCTCAGTAGTAGAAATATAGTAGAGTCTGTGGTTGTAATACAGCCAGCCTAGTCGGGTCAAATCACCTGTAATGGAAAGGAAAACTAATGATCACAGAACTGTTCATCTTACTGTTTTTAATAGTCATCGTCTCTGCGGAGGTTCAGCTGATATCTGATTGGTGGAGCAGGGAGTGGGCGTGTGTTGAGGGTTTGGTTTTGGACGGCCAGACATGAGAATAAAATGAATGCACTGAAGGTGTAATCAAGGGTGGTTGAGGTGACATCTAAATAATGACTTCATTTGTCAAGAAGCACTCTTATATTGTTAAGAAGATGCTTTATGTCAACATACATATTATTTAATCAATTCATCAATCATGTTTTCTGAATTTTAAACCTTATTTAACTTTCAATCTTGAATAAAACTTAGAAAATAAACTCTCCTGCACAAAGTGTATTATGCCAACTCTACTCTTTTCAAAGTCCAGGCATGTGACGCTTTTTAAAACATATGAAAGGAATCATTTGTCCTTAAAACATTAAATATATGCTACCATGTTGCAATGTGCTCATTGTATGCTAGCTAATAACTAGAAGGCACAATATTGTGCTGAGTGCACAAAACATCATATGGTGTGACACTGATATCATGTTGTGGGACCGTTTTCCTGTCACACCATAGGATCCCTTTGTCACACCATATGATATGAATGACATGCACACAGAGTCATTATTTATTTGAATTGTATGGCTAATTATTGACTGCTATAACTAATTATTTAGTTTCAACTCATGTTTTTGCTAATATTTGTATTCTTTATTTGATTGTTGCATTGTCGTCCTTAAGCCACAATAAACATGCAGTCTTGGCCCACGTAAAGCCAGTTAGAGATGATTTATAGAAAATGAACAACCACGCAATCGACACTTTCCATGTCCTGAATGATGGGCCGTCATTCAGTCAGACCGCAATGGAGCAAGCTGCTTCCTCATGAGCAGCACACTGTTCCTTGTAGGGATTCAAAGTGACATGGAGGACACCCATATGTAGGACAGATTATGGGGTTGAGGAAGAGGGGAAAGAGCCGAATGACATGCAGAGTCAGATGTTATATTATATCATTACTTCAAGTAGATTTTCTGTACTTTGTTGTCCTTGTTTTAATGTTCAGATGCATTAGATGGAGGTTTTTGGTGTGACTATCACGATCATTTGGTGTGACATTCAAGATTGTTACCATCAAAAGGCTTTTTTAGTAAGAAATCATACAAATCTTAAAAGGACATGTTGACAATGGTATCAGCAGGAGTTAAAAGCATTTTTTGATTTTCTATTTGTCATAATTATTAAAATATTTATTGAAAGTTGAGGATGAGCAGTCTTACTTTTAATAACTACATTTAATAACTTTCATAACATTTTTAAAACACTCACCAAGTGCATCCATTTCGCGCTGTCTCTCCTCCGTGCGAACTGTCACTGAGTCTAGGACAGGACACGAGGAGTTGTGGACAGGACATGAGGAGTCTAGGACAGGACACGAGGAGTCTAGGACAGGACACGAGGAGTTGTGGACAGGACATGAGGAGTCTAGGACAGGACACGAGGAGTCTAGGACAGGACAGAGGAGTTATTCTTATTATCATTATTATTGTTATTGTTATTATTATTATTATTGATATCATTATTATCATCATTATCATCATTCTTACTACTGTTATTGTAGTGACAGTTCAGGGTGATATGACTCACAGAGGCGCAGGCAGATGTTGAGAGTTGCTTGTAGAATACACAGCAGTCCGACGGTCAGAGACACATAGCTGCACGGGTTTATAACTGTTCAGGGTAGGACACACACACACACACATATTCATACTGCGTGGACACTATGTTGTCCACATGACCAACTTGGTTTTGATCCTGGAATAATGAACTGGTTATCTCGTCATAACCAACTTGGTTTAGTCCACAAGTTAACGCATTCATCAATAATCCGTTATTCACGTTGTGCCATGGTTGCTCTCCTCGTCTCTTCTCACCATGCGGTCAAGTGAGTCGCCGTTCACCGACACACTGGACTGCAGTTTCTCTAACTGTGCGTTCACACCAGAAGCGTCTTGCGCTGCAAAGACGCTTTGGTCGCTCATAAAGATTCGCTGCGAATATTATATATATTTGTTCGCTTTTGACGCTCAAGACGCTCAATGACATACAATTAAATTATGCAGACGCATTTAAAGGAGCCGTATGCTTTTAGACAGCCATATCAAAGAGTGAACTCCCACACACTTTGGCCATATATTGCAGAGACGGTTTTGCTTGTTTGATAAACGATAGTCGCACATCCCTCGTAACTACGCCGTGAAGGTGAACCCTCCCGGACTCCGCTATTAACATGAACCGCTCCGCCAGGGGAGCCGCACATCCACACGCACCGGACACTACAATACAAACATGTTTTCCATTTGATTGCTTTTGAATAAAGTTGTGTGCAGTTATACGGTAAATACGATTAAGTGTTCAATGTCTCCTTCCTGGTCCAGAACCGCTTGGTCCATGCCGTCAGGGCCGGCCCAAGGCATAAGCGAACTAAGCGGCTGCTTAGGGCCCCCCGGACACCAGGGGGCCCCCAATCGTGTGTTGAACTTTTTTCTTTCTTTTTTTTAAAAGTTTTTTTGCCAATCAAAAACATATTTATTTCAACGTTAACATATGTACGCAAAAAAAACAACCTGAATATGTTTGATCAATATACCGGCCTACAACTGCTGTGTCTCTGGTGTCAGCGTTATTTGAGTCGTGCGCATAGACACCTTCACAATTTTCTGGTGATTCTGCGGTGGTGGGAGGGGGGGCCCCAAAAGTTTGAATCAAATTCTGTTTAGGGCCCCCAAAAGGCTTGGGCTGGCCCTGCATGCCGTTAATAGGCGGCCCGCTTCGTGCGCGTGCTTGTAAAAATGATATTTAAGCTGATTATTACGGTATTGTCTCTGAAATAAAAAAGGCTTGGATCGTACAACACCGGGTGCCCCGCCACAGCCGCGATTATCTTTTCCGTCGACATTTTACAGTAGGAACCAACAAAGTACAGTAGGAACCAAAGTGCCGGTGTTCCCTGGGACCCACGCAAGCGGAGAGCGTCTACATTCAGATTGGCTGTCAGTTTTTGCCGCTGAAACGCGTCATAGTAATTTGCATAAAGTTAAACTGTCTTCAACTTTTTTTGGACGCTCTGGACGCTCAACTTTTGACACTGGTAGCGTTGGACGCTTGTGACGCTTTGGACGCTCTTGCCCATAGAAAGTGAATGACTTCCGGCGATTTGGTCGCTCAAGACGCTTCTGGTGTGAACGCACAGTAAGTCCACAACCCGGTCCGTAGAAAGTCTATAGGCTACAGCTAAATGAGACATGATCTCAAGAGAAACTACTTGGTTTTGGCGTGATTAACCAAATAAAGTCGTTATCACGACAAAACCCAGGTGGTTATGACAAGATAAGGAGTTGATGATGTGTTGTGCGCAGGTTGTCCTCTAATGTGAGTTTTCTCTGGTCTCTGTAGCAGAGCAGCTCAGGAAGCAATGTGACACAAGGCAGCATCACTCGGAGAGACTCGACGTTTATTCAGATACATAAAGCATATATACAGTAAACCCCTACAACCCTGACTGTAGCTCTTGTGTTGAATTTAGAGCACACTTTATTGAGATGTCCTGTCTCTAATGTAACGTTACACTGCCACTAATAATTAAGAATGACAATACTAAACCTGAGTTCTGCTTCCTAAAACTACTCTGCACTTTGGCATGTTTTGTAGCTAATCAATACTGACTGATGACATAAATGTACGTTTTCAGACAAACGACCTGCGATGACGTCCATGTGTTACGTACTATTACTCATTTCGGTATTTTAACAAACATATATAACAAAATACACAACTACTGCGATGCCTAGTAACAGTACGTAACTCATGGACATAATTAGCCTGGCTCCGCCCGCCTCCGTTCTTCCGCTCAATTTTCATTTCACTTCAGTACTAAGGTCTGGCGGTGCTGTATGTTAGAACGATTTCTTTTCCCTCAAATGTGCCTTCCAATCAGCGAACAGGAGGCGCGGCCTGAGAACAGTGACGTAGCGGTCGTGCGCGAATTTCAGTTATTGAGCGGAAGTACGGAGGCGGGCGGAGGCTAATGCTAATGCTCACTGCATCTGCCGTTTGTATACTGCGCGCAACGTGGTTTCTGGCGCATGAAATACGTCACGACCAAACGTTAGCGATTGGTTAAGGCAGATCCAGAGTGGCACTGGGCAGAGCCAATAGGTTTTAAACTTCAACAGCACCCGCCTTCAAGTGAGAAATCGTTTGTCTCTACAGCACTGCTAGACCTTTAGTATGAATGTAATGAGTACCAAGGTCTAGTTAGGACTAGGCTAGGACATAATCACAGGTCGTCTGGAAACGTTACTGAATGTCGTTTGCCTTTAACGTACACATGTTATTTAGGAGAATAAATCTTGAGATTTATGTAATTGAAAACGTATTTTATTACTGATTGTTTCTGTATTTAAATGAGGGATGCACCGAATATTCGGTTACCGAATATATTCGGCCGAATATTGCAAAAAACACCACATTCGGTATTCAGTGGAATGAGTGAAAAACAAGGCAGAATATATATATTAAATATTAGCGGCGCGTTTTAATGACGCAAGCAAACAACGTGCAGTGACGCGGTAAACAAACAGAGTGTGGAGATATTTCAAAGTTACGGAGAACGAAAAAAGAATTGCGGTTTGCAGCGAGTGCTCAGCCGAAATATAAGTATAAAAGTACTTTGCTGAAGCAACGTCTCCGCGTCGTCCATTCATTTGTGTTAATGGACAAGTCGAGCGGACTATTTAATATCTCCCGTATACGATACGATACGATACGATACAACTTTATTTGTCAGCTTTGGCTGAAATTCTTTTTGCGTCCCTGGGCAGCTCATTTAAGGATAGGAGGACAGAGACAGTACATGTAAGACATATGGCATCAATGGACAAACATGTATACAGTACAAGTAGGACATAAACAACATTAAGCATGAACAGACAAACATGAGACACAGCCACAAATGAGTGTGGCTGTGTCTCAAGCATGAGTATCAAGCATGACAGGGGACAAAGCATACATGTATTACAAGAAAAAGACTACAACAATACATCCAAACTTTCAAACAACACTTGGAGACATTACATCCATGAAGAAATATTGCACTTGATCTTAATGTTGCTGGTTTAACAAAAGGATTGATTGGTGTATAAAAGAGTATCTAAGTCTGTTGCGGTTAAAAGAAGGAACTCTAAAGCGCCTGTTTGAGGGCAGTAGCTGATATTCTCTGTGTAGAACATGTGAGATGTCAGTGGACATGTATCTGGCCAGCCTGAGCATGCTCTTGTTGTGGGCCTCCTGGAAGTGGTGTGCTACAGGTAACCCAATGATCTTTGAGCAGATTTTAATCTGATGATGTAATTTTGCCTTATCTTTGACTAGAATGCTACTCAGCCAAACTGTGCTACAATAAAGCATTACACTCTGGATCACTGACGTAAAGAACAGAGAGATTATTTGGGTGCTAGCTCCAAAGGATCTTAATCTCCGTAGGAAATAGATACGCTGTTGTATCTTTTTACAGGTAAATTCTATGTGAGGGGTCCATGAGAGGTTTTTGTCTATCATGACACCCAAGTACTTGTAGGTCGGGACTTCATTAATTTCTGAATTGTGGATCTTCACTGGAGACAGTTGAAGATGAGGTGGTTTTCCAAAAATGATTTCCTCTGTCTTCATTGTGTTGATGATAAGTGAGTTTTCATCACACCATTTGACTAACCAGTCAACATTGCCCTGGTACAGTGTATGGTCCTCGAAATGGGTGAATAGGGTCACTAGGGTGGAGTCATCTGAGTATTTTAAAAGATATTGATTTGGCACATTGGTAGTACAGTCTGAGGTATACAGGGTAAAGAGCACAGGGGAGCTTATACAGCCCTGGGGGACTCCAACATTGGTGGTATTTGGAGAAGAAAGTGTGTCATTTACCTTGACTAGCTGAACTCTGTTTGTGAGAAAAGAAAAGTACCAGTGAATAAGATATGGGTTAATCTGAAACTTAATCATTTTAGATAAAAGTATGTCTGGCTGAATGGTGTTAAACGCAGATGAAAAATCAAGAAAAAGAGCCCTGGCGTAGGTTTTTGGTTTATCAAGGTGTTTAGATAAGATGTGCACCAGTGTAAGTACTGCATCCTCTGTGCTACGGCCTTGTTTATACGCAAACTGGTATGGGTCATGATACCTCTCCATCTGTCTGTTTAGGTGTTTAACTATGATCTTTTCTAGTGACTTCATAATCACCGATGTAAGGGCTATTGGCCGTTAATCATTGTATTCCTTGGGGCATTGTTTTTTGGGGATTGGCCTGATGTGAGATGTTTTCCATGCTAGTGGTATGGAGTGTGTATCTACCGACAGCTGAAAGATTGGTTGCCACACGGGCTAGTTCCCTGGCAAAGGATTTTAAGATGAGTGCACTGCTGTGGTCAGGCCCTAATGCTTTCCTTGGGTTGTTGCGCTGGAAAGTACCCCTGACCTCCTCTACAGTTATGGAGATTCTATCAATGTCAGAAGGTTTAATGGTCTTAACTATGTTTACACATTCCTTGAGATGGGCAGAAGAATCAAAACGACAAAAGAAGTAATTTAACTCATTCGCAAACATATATTCATTTCCAGTCACAATGGTTTTATTTGAGGAGGACATCCCAGTCATTTGTTTCATATTGTCCCAGAGTCTTTTAGGGTTTCTTTCTTTGAATGTCTTCTCCAGCTGATTTTTATGTATCTGTTTGGCTTCCCTTAGTTTGTGTTTTAGATCCTTCTCCAATTGTTTGCATTTGATGACATCTTTGTTTTTAAAGGCCACCTTCCTTGAGTTTATTATGTCCTTAATGTCCTTGGATACAAACTTTTTATTGTTTGGATAGATCTTTATTCGTTTAGTGGGAATAATTAATTGTACGCAGAAGTTAATGTAATCAGTGGTGACTGTAGTGGTTTCATCCAGGGAATGTTGATGATGAAATAATTCCCAGTCGGTCAGTTCAAGACATGCTTTCAGCCTCTCACATACTTCAGGAGACCAGCATCTGATTTCTCTTTCTACTGGTTTACAGCGTTTCAGTTTTGTTTTGTAAGTTGGAATTAAGTGGACCACGTTATGATCAGAGTTAGCAATGGGAGGTCTGATTTTAGAACCATAAGCATTTTTAACATTCACATAGCATTTGTCAAGTATTCTGTCCTTCCGAGTCCCGTTTTTAACCATCTGACAGAAGCCAGGTAGTACAGCGTCCAAGTGACAGTGGTTTAAATCTCCCACCACTATGGCAGGTGCGTCAGGATGTTTTTGTAGAAGTCCGTGCACCTGGTCCGCGATAGTGGCTGCAGCCAACGCAGCCTTGCCGCTAGGTGGAACGTACACCACAAACAACAGTACGCATCCAAATTCACGTGGCAGATAAAAAGGTCTTGGTGTCAGGCAGAGCATTTCAACGTTGGAATCACATAGCGCCTCTTTAACAGTGAACTGGCGACACCACAGATCGTTGATGTACACACAGATCCCACCGCCCTTACATTTCCCAGAGTTGGCATCTCTATTGAGCCGGGTCAAAGTAAACCCGTTTATCTCAAATAGGGAGTCGGGCGCATTGGGTTGAAGCCAGCTCTCTGTAAGGCACATTAGAGATGCTTCACGGAAATCGGAGCAGTACCTTGCGTGGGTTCGGAGGTCGTCGATCTTGTTGTTCAGGGAACGAACGTTGCTGAGGATAATGGATGGGAGCGGAGGTCTGGTGTGTCTTCGTCGCAGTCGGTTGCGTATTCCACCTCTCCTGCCTCGTTTCCTGCGCCCAGTAGGCCTTCTCAGCTCGGGAGGGATATAATCCAGGAGCATCGGGGGCAACGAGGTTGGTGGTTTATGGCGAAGTGTGAGCAAAGCATCCCGACTGTATCGTCGACTGGGTCGAAGTTCCGGGTAAGATTGTAGTACCATTTCTTTCAAAGCTGCAGCAGCAGATAACTTTTTGGAGCGGGCCGAGGGCTGCCCTCCAAGGGTAACAATCCCGACAAGAGTCAATATAATCCACAGGTAATTCATCTTCCAAGTTACATAAGGCCAAACTAGATGAATGGCATTTCGGACACACAACAAACGACACGATCACACTAATTTACAAATATTAACAAACTTAAACGAGCATAACATGCTCAGGACGCGGTTCGCAGCCGAGCAGCGCACCGGACACGCCTCGATGCAGGCGTTGCCAAGCAACGTGGCCATAGCGTCTTCATAGCGTCAACGTCTTTCCTAGGTGTACGTTAACACTTTTTAACCTACACCCTCCAGCCAATCAGAATCCAGTATTCACCCAGACAACGGTATAAAACAATTTAAGGGTTGTCTCAGATGTCATAGTTTCCTTCTTTTTAATTTGAAGCTGAAGTACTGTTATTGACACATCTGTTCTGGTCTGGGATATGTTACGTAGTTTATGTACCTGTATAAGTGTATGAGGTTACAAACACACTTATTGCAATTTACTTGAGCCTTCTGTTTACATTATTAGCCTACTGTGACTAAGTAGACTTGTGCCAAAAGGACAATAATTCATTTGTTGTGGGTTTATCCACTTTTATGCACTTCTTTGTTCTTTTGGGAATGCACTTCTATTCAAATATTTAAATGTCAGAATATTAAATAAACATTTATTTTTTTTGAAAATCATGTCTAAAAATATATTTTATTTGTGCAATATTTTTTTTTAAAATAATGAAAAACTCAACAACCACATTCGGTATTCGGTATTATTCGGTATTCGGCCAAGCGTTTGAATTTTTTTATATATATATTATATTCGGCTTCGGCCAAAAATGTTCTATTCGGTGCATCTCTAATTTAAATCCTCTCTCTTACCAGATCTTCTCTTCCTGGTCGCCCTCGTGGGGAAAGACAAGTTCTCATATTCTTCAGGGAGTCCAGAGTCCAGTTCATGGATGGAGGCCATGGTTCCTCTCTGGACAGGGAGTCCAGAGTCCAGTTCATGGATGGAGGCCATGGTTCCTCTCTGGACAGGGAGTCCAGAGTCCAGTTCATGGATGGAGGCCATGGTTCCTCTCTGGACCGCTTCCCCTGCTTTCATGCTTCAGCTCTGCTATATGAGCTGGAAAACACATCACATGGTTTCATTCTGACCAATCATCCGCTTCCATTCTGAGCCATCACTGTCAGCAAACAGCTTTCTACTACTCTTATCAGATGCAATCATTTTACACACACACACACACACACACAACCTGCCCACGCTGACACACACACACACACACACACACACACACACACACACACACACACACACGTGTAAACCACTACTTTGTTTGTGTGTGTGTCCTTCGTTTTGTTCCTGTTGTGTTTGTTTCATTCTTACTATGTTCCCATTGCTCCCCTTGTTAGTCCCTATCAGGTCTATGTTCATTCATTCTTTTGCCTTTTTCTTATTTCCCTCCCTCAGAGAGGTCAAATGTAGTTTACTGTTATGTGACTACAATTGTTATTAGAAAGAAAGTTGTCCGGTCCATATTGGTTTATTTTTTATTCTAGTATACATCCGGCATTTCTCACTACAGTGTGAACGCACTACATACTCAATTTGACATCATACTTAGTATGAATAGTATGTCAGTATGCGGTTTCGAACACAGCCACACTCACAGCATACGACAGCATGTTAACATCTGCTCTGGCTGTACCATCTTGCCATCTCCAATAAACCGGTTTGATACAAACCTCTACCTGTGTCCTGTCGGAGGAGCCCAGAGAAGACACTTCTCCCACCAGACACTTTTCTCACACATGTTTTTGCTGACCGGAGTCGGCAAGAGAAGAAGGTAGAAAGTAGTGGACATGTCTAGGAGTGGTCAAGCTGTATACTAGAAGGTAGTGGACATGGCTAGGAGTGGTCAAGCTGTATACTAGAAGGTAGTGGACATGTCTAGGAGTGGTCAAGCTGTATACTAGAAGGTAGTGGACATGGCTAGGAGTGGTCAAGCTGTATACTAGAAGGTAGTGGACATGTCTAGGAGTGGTCAAGCTGTATACTAGAAGGTAGTGGACATGTCTAGGAGTGGTCAAGCTGTATACTAGAAGGTAGTGGACATGGCTAGGAGTGGTCAAGCTGTATACTAGAAGGTAGTGGACATGTCTAGGAGTGGTCAAGCTGTATACTAGAAGGTAGTGGACATGGCTAGGAGTGGTCAAGCTGTATACTAGAAGGTAGTGGACATGTCTAGGAGTGGTCAAGCTGTATACTAGAAGGTAGTGGACATGTCTAGGAGTGGTCAAGCTGTATACTAGAAGGTAGTGGACATGTCTAGGAGTGGTCAAGCTGTATACTAGAAGGTAGTCGACATGTCTAGGAGTGGTCAAGCTGTATACTAGAAGGTAGTGGACATGTCTAGGAGTGGTCAAGCTGTATACTAGAAGGTAGTGGACATGTCTAGGAGTGGTCAAGCTGTATACTAGAAGTTAGTGGACATGTCTAGGAGTGGTCAAGCTGTATACTAGAAGGTAGTGGACATGTCTAGGAGTGGTCAAGGTGTATACTAGGAGGTAGTGGACATGTCTAGGAGTGGTCTACATATTCGTAAGAAGACCTCACACACACTGCCTCCACTTGAAGTACACACAAAGCTCCTCAGTGATGTGAGTGTCATCGTCAGTGTCATGTCATGAACATTGCTGCTCAGGGTTACACATATAAAGACTACATAGACATGTCTCAGCTAAAACACCATGGACATTATTGTGGATTTTACAAACTGATTTCAACCTTTATGTGCTCTTCATTTCTTTATGTTTAAATATCTCTACAACAGAGTGAGAGACGAACACAAACTATGAATTTCAGATCTGCAGCAAGAGGGTTTCAAGCGTTTCCTGTCAGTAGCAGCTTGGTTCAGACTCTTGTACTTCATGTGTATCATATGGATCTCACAGGATGTTTCCACACCCAGTGGCTTTATTTCAAGACAAAACAAGAAGTACCGCAACATCTTATCTTCGTTGTGTGTGTGTGATTATGTATGTGTTTGTGCGTATGTTTGTGTGTGTGTGTGTGTGTGTGTGTGTGTGTGTGTGTGGGTTTGTGCATATGTAGTCTTTTAGTTTTATTCCATCAAAATCATTTTTGTTTGTTTAATATGTTCTCACGGCTGGTGGCCCTACACCTGGTTCTGTAAACCTGGTTCTGTACATCTGGTTCAGTACATCTGGTTCTGTACATCTGGTTCTGCAGGTCAATTTTTTTTAAATTTTTTTTCTTAGATGGGGGTGTTCCCTTTCAAATCATATTTTCTATATGGAATGTACTTATTATTAATATTTAGCATTTTATAAAAAACTCAAAAAACCTGAGTGGCCTCCTTGGATGGTTTTGATCATATCATATATCTGTTATCATTAACAGCTGCTCAGGGTTACACATATAAAGACTACAGAGACATGTCTCAGCTAAAACACCATGGACATTATTGGGGATTTTACAAACTGATTTCTCCCCTTATGTGCTCTTCATTTCTTTATGTTTAAATATCTCTCTAGGTCCACTATTGTCCAAGTGGGGTACATGTACCCCCGGGGGTTACGTGGATCGATCTCGGGGTACGCAAAATAAATCTGTGATTTACCCAAACAGTCCTGTTGAATAGCCGACTGCAGTGGCAGTACCAAAAGTAAATGCATGCACCCTAGTGTACCAGCAGAATAATAATATCACAATGTCTAATATGTAAGGGATAATGTGGAGTGAACATCAGTTAGGCTGCAATATAACCCAGTGTGTGAATCACGCAGGGTTGTTACATTTTGCTGGAACGCACTTCTCAATGTTTCCTTAACATAATCCCACCCACACAATCCATTACTTATGTTAAAAAAACATCAAAACGTGATAAATGCTAACTGGACAATCTGATCACCACTCCTTTCGTTTTTAAATGACAGTTATTTTGGCGATTGAGTGCATGCAGGCGCATGGGAAGGCATCTTGAGTTGAGGGGTGCTGCCATGCAAGAGCCACAATTATAACCTTGAATCGCTAAATTGAAGTTTGTCTTTTGGTTATATTTTATTAAACAGTGATTAGATGGAGGCCTGTTGGGATGGAAGTATTCTCTCGCTTCGTCTCATGGTCGTTTCTCTTGCAAACCTAAAGGCCTCAAATGGAAAAGCCAAAAAATAACAACAATGACAAATGGTTTCACAATGCATTTAAAAACCTTAAGGAACCTATCAAACCGGAAACATAGAGACCCACACAACCAGAACACACTTCTTCACTATGGTGAAACATTCAAACAGTGTGCGCATGCGCGCACACACACACACACACACACACACACACACACACACAGAGCTGGGGGTACTCGGTAGGATGTCGACTGTCTCAGGGGTACATGACAGTTAAAAGTTTGGGAAACACAGCTCTAGACCAACAGAGTGAGAGACGAACACAAACTATGAATTTCAGATCTGCAGCAAGAGGGTTTCAAGCGTTTCCTGTCAGTAGCAGCTTGGTTCACACTCTTGTACTTCATGTGTATCATATGGATCTCACAGGATGTTTCCACACCCAGCGGCTTTATTTATGTTCTCATCATAATTTGCATTGCGGTGTCTCCAGATGTGTTCCACGGTGAGTTGTGATGTTTGTGACAGATACACATGTTCAGTTTTTATGAGAAGTAAGAGAAAGAAAGAAGAAGTACCGCAACATCTTATCTTCGTTGTGTGTGTATGTGTGTGTGTGTGTATGTGTGTGTGTGTGTGTATGCGTGTGTGTGTGTGTGTTTGCATATGTATTTTTTTTTTAAATTTCTGTCAGAATCATTTTTGTTTGTTTAATATGTTCTCACAGCTGGTGGCCCTACACCTGGTTCAGTACATCAGTACAAACATATAGTAGATAATATATCAATACGGTATAAACATATAGTAGATAATATATCAATATAAACATATAGTAGATAATATATCAATATAAACATATAGTAGATAATATATCAATATAAACATATAGTAGATAATATATCAATATAAACATAGAGTAGATAATATATACATATAAACATATAGGATAATATATCAATATAAACATATAGTAGATAATATATCAATATGACCATATAGTAGATAATATATCGATATAAACATATAGTAGATAATATATCGATATAAACATATAGTAGATAATATATCAATATAAACATATAGTAGATAATATATCAATATGACCATATAGTACACTGAAAAAAATTTGAAGTGTTATTTACTTGGGAAAACTTAGGAAAGCTTTTGCACTTAGAAATTGTAGTAAATTCTACAAGGGTGATCATGAAGTAAACTTTACTTCAAGATATAAGTTTATTTTACTAGCAAACCTCAGGTAACTTACTAATGATTATTCATATAGTCATTGAATTTTACTCTTTCCTTCTTTGTAAGTTTTACTTAGACTCTGACTGCTTCAAACTGAAAAATCTCACCTGAAATCAATGGCTTTTCAAGGTAATTTTTAAATACTTATTCTAACTTTTATTTATGGACTATATTTAAGTAACATTTACACAACATTTTACATAATTTTAATCTGAAGTTTAAATTGCCTAAATTTGTTCTAAATGTTTTTGTTTATTGAAACAATGACTTAAAAAAAAAAAGAATGAAGCAACTGTTTCATTTAACAACACTTATTTTTAATTGAAAAATATTTTTCTCAATAAAACATTTTACAAGTTTGCATCGCAAAACAACAAGGTATATAGTTCACCCTAAGAAGATTTTTTTAATTATTATTTATTCTTTTAACAAAGCCAAAACACAATTTTGTGATGTTTTTTTCAAAACATCTTAGGGCTTGTTAAAGACACAATGACAAGTTCAGGAACTGTTTGCATAGAACATACATAGCCTATCTTTTGGATCCTTTTTAACCTTAACCTCTCGAAAAAAACATTTGACATGCTTCAGGAACCTTTAGTGCATCTTAAAAGACATGCTTATTATTCGAACATTTCGACTTAAAGAACAGTGTTTTGCCCTGAGATTCTAAACGTCTGTTTCTGTATCATGAATATCCTACAAAAATCAGAGCATCTTGACACTAAAAAGTGCGATATTTCGCCCCCCCCTTCCTTCCTTCCTCCTTCCTTGAACCGAAGACAGCACAATTGTTAATACAGTGCAACAAGGTGAAATAAAAATTATTATAATTAAAACAAGAGAAAAATAATAAAATAGACAAATAGCCACATAAACAACTTGTTCTTTTCTTTTAGTGCCCTGTTTGAAAGGACAACTCTTGGGTCAAACGTGCACTCAAGCTATAAGCTTGTTTCGCAGAGACAGGATTTTCGGGGACAGCTTAAGGACATCAAGCTCTAGAAGAAGTTTTTGAAACACTTCAAAAGTGTACTTCATTTTTGGTGGGTAACTCAAGTTCATGGCATAAATGATGCCCATCAGCAGGAGACAGGCCTTTGCAACACTTCCACAGTTGTCAAGTACCTCAGTCCCTTCAACAACAATCGACACATCAGCGTCGGACGCACCTTCATCTTCTTCCCTTGTGTGGAAGACACAGATCTTCAGGACTTGCTCAGCCTGGTCCTCTTGAGCTGCCTCTCTGCTGATATCCTGTAAAATATATGTAAATCCACGTTCAGGTGCATAGTACAGCTTAATTTTTTATTCAAGTTATAGACTAGTGTCAAAAATATCAATATTTCAATACCTATCGATCCTAAATATTTGAAATAATTTCACTGACTTCAAAATATATTCTGCTTCATTTTAATTTGGAATAGTATGTATGTTCTGTGATGATGGTAAACCTTACAACTTATTAAGTGCAAAGGACTTTTTCTTTTTTACCTGAATAGCCAGATGCCTTTGCTTGTGACACAGCTTGCTGTAGCACTGTCAACTGCAGAAAGTTGCTGCTTTGGGCTTAAGGACAAAAACAAAGACAAAATAATACATTAAAACTACAGAATCATGTAACCAAAATAAACTGTACCACTGTCAAACTAATGTATTTATATTATCTATATGTGCTGTCAAAATATTTTAACATGTCGCTCTGATCTAAAAAATTACACATCTTTCATACAAAATCGGAACCATTTCCACATATATATATAGATTTACCTTACATTAGCCGTTCGTATCCAATACTGTCGCAGGAGAACTTTCCCGGTGGAGGCTGCTAAATACAAAGAAATCAAATCATTAATGCAACATACTCAAAGTTACTTTAATGCCAGGGATAATGGAGAAGCAGCATTTCTTTGGCTATATTTATATCACTAGAATACATATAACATCAGTCCTTTCAACTTTTGTATACATTACATTTTATGCAGCGCAACACAACTTCAAAATTCAAAATATATTCTGCTTCATTTTAATTTGGAATAGTATGTTCTGTGATGATGGTAAACCTTACAACTTATTAAGTGCAAAGCACTTTTTCTTTTTTACCTGAATAGCCAGATGGCTTTGCTTGTGACACAGCTTGCTGTAGCACTGTCAACTGCAGAAAGTTGCTGCTTTAGGCTTAAGGACAAAAACAAAGACAAAATAATACATTAAAACTACAGAATCATGTAACCAAAATAAACTGTACCACTGTCAAACTAATGTATTTATATTATCTATATGTGCTGTCAAAATATTTTAACATGTCGCTCTGATCTAAAAAATTACACATCTTTCATACAAAATCGGAACCATTTCCACACATATATATAGATTTACCTTACATTAGCCGTTCGTATCCAATACTGTCGCAGGAGAACTTTCCCGGTGGAGGCTGCTAAATACAAAGAAATCAAATCATTAATGCAACATACTCAAAGTTACTTTAATGCCAGGGATAATGGAGAAGCAGCATTTCTTTGGCTATATTTATATCACTAGAATACATATAACATCAGTCCTTTCAACTTTTGTATACATTACATTTTATGCAGCGCAACACATAACTTCAAAATTCAAAATATATTCTGCTTCATTTTAATTTGGAATAGTATGTATGTTCTATGATGATGGTAAACCTTACAACTTATTAAGTGCAAAGGACTTTTTCTTTTTTACCTGAATAGCCAGATGCCTTTGCTTGTGACACAGCTTGCTGTAGCACTGTCAACTGCAGAAAGTTGCTGCTTTGGGCTTAAGGACAAAAACAAAGACAAAATAATACATTAAAACTACATAATCATGTAACCAAAATAAACTGTACCACTGTCAAACTAATGTATTTATATTATCTATATGTGCTGTCAAAATATTTTAACATGTCGCTCTGATCTCAAAAATTACACATCTTTCATACAAAATCGGAACCATTTCCACATATGTTAAATCAAGAAAATCCTGCATTTTTGCTGCTGTGATTCTGTCCTATTCCTCAAAAAAGCAGTAGAGCATTGCTGGTCTAGATTCACGTCATTGAGAGAGAGCTGTCACGTGGAACGTGCTCGACCGTTCGGGAGCTATACGTTTTATAAACACAAAATAAACCACTCGTTTTGTATAAAATTAAGATAATTAATAAAAACGATGGTGGAGCTCATAACATAGATATATATACTGAGTGACTAGATATCGCATTCGGCTTCTAAGCATGCGTTAACAATGCCGCCATCTTGCCACCTGAATGAATGTCGATGAGGCAGCGGTCCTTTCAGTCTAAATCACTCTAAAACGCCTTGTCTTAAGGCAATATTAAAGGCACAAACACGCTTGACCCGACCCGATTGAAGATTTCCTTTTTTTTTTTTTTTTTTTTTAAGGCGTTTTAGAGTGATTTAGACTGGGAAAGGACTTCTGTCCCATCGACGTTCATTCATTCAGGTGGGTGGTTACCCCGCGGAAAGATGGCGGCGGCATTGACGTATATGTTCCACTGAACAGCGAAGCTCAGGCGATGTCTAGTCAGTATATATATCTATGATAACTTGTGCACTTACCAAGGGGACAGCGAGGTCCGACTGCTGTACCCCCGGGGTGCACGACACAAGTCCACAGGGACGTTGCGTTTAGTGACCATAGTAAAATGAATCGACAGGGATACGTGATGTGTGACAATGGCAAATGGGATCATATTACATTTTATATTATCATAATATATCTTAACTCCGTTACATATGCAGGAAAAACCCTGAATGACTTACCTTCAAGATAATTTAGCTGCTCATTCCTCCATTACACCTGACCGCCGTTGTAATCTTCTTGAGTTTTGGCGGACAACGAAGCGCATGCGTCCTGTATGCGCGTCACAAGGCGCATGCGCGGATTCAAAACACGCGGCGACACTTAAAACTTACTTGGTATTTCTAGGTTCATGTGCAATGACTATGAAACCTTTGAATATTATGTGAAAATACATAATAAAACTTACTCTTCCCACACAGTTTATATATTACATGAATGACATATATAGTTTTACTTGAATAATTCAAGTTCTCACTGATACTTACAATTACAAAATAAAAATTGTGACAGTTAACCTAATTAATATTACTACACCATAAAATCATTTTTTTCAGTGTAGATAATATATCGATATAAACATATAGTAGATAATATATCGATATAAACATATAGTAGATAATATATCAATATAAACATAGAGTAGATAATATATACATATAAACATATAGGATAATATATCAATATAAACATATAGTAGATAATATATCAATATGACCATATAGTAGATAATATATCGATATAAACATATAGTAGATAATATATCGATATAAACATATAGTAGATAATATATCAATATAAACATATAGTAGATAATATATCAATATAAACATAGATAATATATGAATATAAACATATAGTAGATAATATATCAATATAAACATAGATAATATATATGAACATATAGTAGATAATATATCAATATAAACATATAGTAGATAACAGAGAACTTTTCTACATAGAAGATAGTAGAGAAGTACTTTTCTACAAGTCAGTCACAACACGTTTTTTTGCAATTCATTTGTTTTGCAATGTCATTTCCGAATTGACACTGCTGATATAAATGCAGTCCATTGACCATTTACCATGTGAAAAACATAAGACCCGACGCAAACAGTTCCTGTTCGCATTTTTATTGTCATGCACAGTATTATCCAACTGTATACAGGCCAAACCACTGCTTATGATTATTAAAGAAATCATGTCATGTATTGCAAAACTTAATAAGTAATAAAACAGTTATTTGGCCATTCGCCTATGCCGTAAACGGTCATAGTCTGCTCTATATTGGTTGACATCTGGAGGACGAAGACGTCCAAACAGACGTTGTTGAAACCCGGAGGCCCACCATACATATCGGTGGTTGTGGGATTTCATTCATAAGTCCAACAACCTATTGAGTGAGAAACGGTAAGTCTATAGGGATTTGCCCAACTTCATAAGAACTACACTGATTACATGGAAACAATGTCTTATCAATAGTCACCGTGTGAATCTCCCTGCAGCACATTTTCTCTTCCAGTTGGCATTGTGGCACAACTTCCTCAAAGACTTGATATGAGTACAGTATACCACTATAATGTAGACAATATGAGTACAGTATACCACTATAATGTAGACAATATGAGTACAATATACCACTATAATGTAGACAATATGAGTACAGTATACCACTATAATGTAGACAATATGAGTACAATATAGTGGTTCCCAAAGTGGGGGTCGCGGGACGCCGAGGGGTGGGTCGCGAAATGATTTTCATAAATCACATACATTTTGAAAAAAAAAAAAATCAGCCATAGTTGTAAAAATTATAAAACATGGTAGTTCAAATTATAATTAGGGCCGGGACATTAACACGTTAATTAAGATTAATTCATTACACAAAAATGAACGGGTTAAAACAATTGACGCATTTTAATGGCATCATCGGACGGCTCCGGAACAACATGACTGGATAAGATCGCCATTCAATGTAACCACTGCAAGTCATCTGTCAGCCGGCATGGAGGACGCACTGGTTGAGCTGTCGTGTGACCGCACTTTAAAGACACATTTTAATTCGAAGACGCTTGCTGAGTTCTGGATTTCAGTCGAGAGGGAATATCCACAGCTGTCCAAGGCCGCGATGGACGTACTGACGCCGTTTGGCTCCACATACCTGTGCGAAAAAACTTTCTCTGCACTGACGTATATTAAAAATAAATACAGATCACGTCTAAATGTGGAGGATGATCTCCGTGTGGCCGTCTCCGCAATTAAACCGAGAATTGACCTGCTGTGTTCCGCGCATAGCGCGCATCCATCTCATTAGCTGAAATTTAGTTGCCAGCAACAATGTACATATGTTTACAACAGTTTGTGGATATTACCCAGAGATATTCTTCTGTTCAAATGGAAATGAAAGTTATGTTATAGTAAAGTTAAGGTAAAGTTATAATGTTATAGTAAAGTTAAAGTAAAGTTAAGTTTGCACATAATAGTTTGACAGTAATACTATGCCCTCCTGTGTACATAGATCTTATTTTGACTGACGTATTCTGCTTTTATCAAACAGTAAATTTCTATATGTAAAATCATAACAGGCTGCTCTGTTCTTTTGTGTTGTCGTTAAGCCCGTGTTTGGATGAGCCTAGTGCGTATGGCCTGTGCGCACTTTTTTTTTTTTTCAGTCACATCCGGGGATGGTGGGGGTCGCCAGTCTCTGGCACCGTTATTTTGGGGGTCGCGGGTTGAAAAGTTTGGGAACCCTTTATATACCACTATAATGTAGACAATATGAGTACAGTATACCACTATAATGTAGACAATATGAGTACAGTATACCACTATAATGTAGACAATATGAGTACAGTATACCACTATAATGTAGACAATATGAGTACAGTATACCACTATAATGTAGACAATATGAGTACAGTATACCACTATAATGTAGACAATATGAGTACAGTATACCACTATAATGTAGACAATATGAGTACAGTATACCACTATAATGTAGACAATGTGAGTACACACACACACACACACACACACACACACAGGTGGGTTCAGTCCTTTATTGATGCCAGTCCATGCATGTGAAGGTTGTGTTAAAGGAGTGTAACAGCGCCCCCAAGAGGACAGTGCAGATATAACACAGATTATAATGTTACATCTAAATGAGGAGTTTCCGTCGCCTCTGTGCTCTTATTGCTTTGGTTCACTCGATACAAGGGATGCATATTGGTTATTCTGTGTCTGTGTATATGTGTATAAACCAGGCTAAAATACATACGTCCGTGTTTTAGAGCACATGAACGTGAAGTATATCGACGTGTAAGAGTACAATGTGATGTATTCAACGTTCATCAGGTCAGCGGTTGTTGACAGGAACCTTTGGGGAGAAACTGTGTTTCCAGCCGGTGGGAATTGTGTCCATGAATTAAGCATGAAAAAGTCCCAATATTCAAAGTGCAAACAACATCTAATACACAGAGACTGAACAGTTATCTCCAAGCATTAAGTGCAAACTTATGTCCATAAATAAAGTGTGAAAAAGTCCCAATATTATTACTATTAGAAGAGGCCTCTCTTCTGTACATCTCAATGTGTTTCTCTACCCCTCTGTTGGACTGTTCTGCTGTCTCAACAGCAGTGAAAGAGTCCCCAAGCAGATCCTCCAGAGCTGTCTTCTGTTGTGTTTGAAGGAGAAACCCAAAATGCTGCCATACAATTGATTTAAAAGACGGGGGAGCGTCTTCTCTGCCTCGTCAGAATCCTCCCTTGTTGCCTGGCTGCAACTGCACCACACACCAGCAGCACAGGACTGGGACGTTGTGACCTGCTAGTCTGAACTCAGAGCGCCCTCTTCTGTTCAAACAAAGCAACGAAAAAGAGGAAGACTCATGACAGTTTTGCTGGTATGATTAGATGTATAATTATTAAGGAACGGATGACCTGATATCAACATTTTTTCGTCTCAACGACGCATTTGGTCACGTTTTAATATCGCACCCCTATTAATAACTATAATCTAGGATTGGCGCTTATCTCGGGCTAATTGCTAGGATGTTCTGCCCTCGTCCAGGACGGTATGAAACGGTGTCTCGCCGACCTCCTGAAGAGCCTCCCTCGGGTCGAGAGGTTGGACCTCACCAACCTGCCCGCCGAGGACATCGTGGCCAAGGCGGAGGCAAAGAGTATGGAATTAACAAGAGGCGAAACTCCGTTGGAATTCTGACAACAATCGCTAGATGGCGCTGTTGTCGCGCGTTCGCCATTTTGGACTGAACCGGTGACAGTTGACAGTTGCAGTTGCAAATTATGTCTGTAAACTGGACACAAAGAAAGCAATGTTCTGCCATCAATTGCAAAAACTACCAGTGTACTGGATACCAAGTAGCATTCCATAGGTTTCCCAAAGACCAGGAAAGGTAAATAAGAAAAGGTTTTTGTAAACATTATTGAAGTGAGGTGCTGTAACGTAAGTTGCTATGCCATAACCTCATTAGCAGAGTCCCCAGGTCATCATTGACACAGAGATGGTTCTGAAAGAACATGACTACAGCAGAGTGGCTGCCAATAGAGAGAGGCCCCCATTCAACACAGAGATAGTGTTATTTCCACTGCTAAATACCATAACCATAATGTTTGCTTATATTTTATTATCTAAAAGAGGAGATGATGGATTGCACTGAGGTCAGGGAGAGAGAGACCAGGATCTATGACTCAGAGAGGCCAGGGAGAATGATTAGCCAAGACCAGCCTACTACATCTAGCGTCAATGTCCCGGACTTTGACGACCTGCCTGAAGATGTCCTGGACGTACTGGATACACCAATGCCATTTCAACATGATGAGAATGTGCTGGTGTACATGGCTGGGTATATTGGGAAAAAGGTGGTGGGGAAATTTGGTAGTTGCACTGACTGTGCACTTTTCACATCAGCCGACACTTCCACTGATTCAAGGTACACTTTCCTGAGGGGAAAACAGTACAGTGACCTCACTTTGGGAGAGGGTGGCTTAAAAGTGCCCAGCACTGAATTTGTACAGCTTATCATAGCCCTGGAGACAAACTTCAAACATAAAATAACCTCAGTAATCCACGCCGTTAGTCTGGGGCAAACATTATTGAATAGCGGCATGGAGGTATACACCAAGTGCAGGGGAATTGTATGCAAAAGCGAAAAAGTGTAAAAACACTCTTGTGTACATAATTAAATTATTCAATGGAGTCAGAATTCACCATATTCTATGAACCCAAAATCGTCTACTTTCCCAGCCCAAACAGAAGCGCAACAGAAAATTTTTAAAGCTAACTCATCTGTAAATATGTAATTAACTCTTCTTTTATAGCTAATGTAACATATTGTACAAAGTTCTTACATAATAATAATACTACTAATTGAAATTAAATAACTTTGATTAAATAACTAAACCAACAAATGTATTACTGTTCATTTTGTGATGATTTTCTATTACTATTAAATATTCTCTCATAATGTGTTGTCCCTTTCATCTACTCACTGTTCATTGTGCTTTGGCTTTTTCAAGGAATTTGTCAATAATTTCATGAGGAACATGGGCTGTTGTAAAATTGTGCTGTGGCTCCTTTAAGAGATGCCAACGCAATCCCGACCCAACCAAAACAAGAGTTTATTGAATATCCGCTAAGAAAGTTTAAGTTTATTGATAGGCTACATTGTTGTAGGCTACACAGTTTGTGCGTTGTCAGCAATTAACCCACTAGACCAAAAGCCAAGCCCTTGTTCATTTGATGATCACCCGCCAGCAGAGGAAAGCGGGAGTTATCTTCAAAATTATTGGGGTAAATAAATAGTCTATTTGACAGTTTCATGGTCTATGACGAAATTTATTTTGTATACGGATCCATCAGCATTACTGTAATGTGCATTATTCAACATGCCGTTTTAGATTAGGCTGTAAACATATTAAAAACTAGAAACTTCTGTTTAGTTCCCTTAACCGCTCTTTAATTGGAACCTGTATCATTCTATGACAGTTGTGTTGCGTTCAGTTCAAGATGGCGGAGCGACAGCTCGGACATGGGTGCGTTTGTTGCAATGGAGCGTTCTATTGAGTTTCGCCTCTTGTTAATTCCATACTCTTTGGCGGAGGGGAAGCGCCCCGCTGCGGATGGAGACCTGAATGCAGAGGATGATTTCCAGAGGGAGATGTTCTTGTAAGTGTCATCACTAGGAGGCGCATCTCCTGCCGAGCACGACTCTGTACGCACCTCCGTACTCGGGTCCAATAAAGGAACGATACTTATTTTTACTTACCTTTTACACTTGGCCTTAACGTGCGTTTTGGCAAGATTTTTTTTTTTACATTTAAAGAAAATGTCAACAATATGTTTATTGTTTTCACATTAAGTGCATACAAGAAGTACACTACATCACCAGTAGCATGTCACCTTCCCTTAAACCCTCCCAGTATAGCATACAAGAAGTACACTACATCACCAGTAGCATGTCACCTTCCCTTAAACCCTCCCAGTATAGCATACAGGAAGTACACTACATCACCAGTAGCGTGTCACCTTCCCTTAAACCCTCCCAGTATAGCATACAAGAAGTACACTACATCACCAGTAGCATGTCACCTTCCCTTAAACCCTCCCAGTATAGCATACAAGAAGTACACTACATCACCAGTAGCATGTCACCTTCCCTTAAACCCTCCCAGTATAGCATACAAGAAGTACACTACATCACCAGTAGCATGTCACCTTCCCTTAAACCCTCCCACTATAGCATACAAGAAGTACACTACATCACCAGTAGCATGTCACCTTCCCTTAAACCCTCCCAGTATAGCATACAAGAAGTACACTACATCACCAGTAGCATGTCACCTTCCCTTAAACCCTCCCAGTATAGCATACAGGAAGTACACTACATCACCAGTAGCATGTCACCTTCCCTTAAACCCTCCCAGTATGGCATACAGGAAGTACACTACATCACCAGTAGCATGTCCCAGTATAGCAGTGATGCTGCTGAAATAAAAGTCAGAAAGATTACTTTTTCCCCCATGGTCTAGTCAATGTTAAAAAAGTAAACAAATCCTGTGGCAAAATTTCAATATGATGCCATGGTGACATTATATATATATATATATATATATATATATATATATATATATATATATATATATATATATATATATATATATATATATATAATGGCATCATATTGACATTTTGCCACAGGATTTGTTTACTTTATATATATATATATATATATATATATATATATATATATATATATATAACAATTAAAAATAAGTTGTCCTTTGCAATAGATAGTGATATGAGTTCCATTCCAAATAAATAAATAAAATGTGATAATGTCAACGTAGTTGATGTTGCACCGCCCTGTGTATTATGTGTATTATACAGCCACTATAAGTTATCCTATAATTTATTATTACAAATGGAAAGAGTCACTGAAACTATAAACAAAGAGACTATTTTTTATAACTTACAGTGACAATTGTATTTGTTTAAATTAAATAGGTCAATACTTTTTCACAAAGCCTAAGATGCTCATGTCTTACCAAATAAGTTACCATTCAAAATGGAAGAAACTCAACAGTTGAATCAGTTGTTTGGTCTTTATTTTAAAGAAGGTGTCCTAATTGGTTCTGGTTCTGTTAGGACCTGGTACCGCTTCAAAGAATCAGTGTTGGCATTTCTATACAAAATAAAAGAAAAGGTATCGATTTCAGAAACCGTTTAGGAACCGACGTCGTTTTACAGGCGTCGAAATCGAACCAGAATCGAAATATTTCAAACGATACCCAAATGTAGGCGTAAACCCCTCAAAAGATCCTCACCCAATCGCACCCGTGAACTTGGCCATAGGGTTGGCCAATCAACGACTTTGCAGGCTGGTGTACTGGCGAATGGGAGGAGAGGAGAGGGGCGGGACTAGAGAGAGTCGGCGGGAAACGCAGGAGAGGACGGTGGCGCTTGAAGGGCTCCACGGCGGACGGAGAGTGCGAGATAAACTAGATAAATAGATCAGTTTGGGTTCTAGATAAACTAGATAAATAGATCAGTTTGGGTTCTAGATAAACTAGATAAATAGATCAGTTTGGGTTCTATTTAAACTAGATAAATAGATCAGTTTGGGTTCTAGATAAACTAGATAAATAGATCAGTTTGGGTTCTAGATAAATAGATCAGTTTGGGTTCTAGATAAACTAGATAAATAGATCAGTTTGGGTTCTTGGTTGTCGCATGTGTTGCACGGCGTGGAGCTGCGGAGGAGTTGCGGTTGGAGTGTCGTGTAGAAGAACGGAGGACTCCACGCCGTCAGCCCTGGGAGGCCATCCGGCGTCGTGTCGGCGTCGTGTCGGCGTCCGTCGGCACGCCATTGCTACAGTGCGGTTGGTGAGTAGTTACCTGCCACACGTGACTCCGCCATTGTGTATGGACAGCAACGCGCTGGTGAGGGTCATGTTCGTTCGGTGAACGGTCGGCACCCCCGTGGGCAGTCCAGGACCATTGAACTGAGGGCGGACATTCAGTGGTTTTGTGATATTGAGTGTTTTATTCGTGTGTGTTACCGGTGTTGACAGTTACGGTTGAACTGTATTTATATGTATGCTGTTATTATTGGTATATAGTGTGATTAGAAGAATATTCTTAAATTCTTTACCTTTTTATTGTTTTATTTTTCATTGCTTCCTTTTCCTAATTAGTATGAATAAATAATTATACATTTTCACATTTAAAATTATTGCTTTCATACTTTTACTATCTTTAGTGAAGTAGGGGCGTCTCATCCTCTGGCTGTAGAGTATAATGGTTAGGGGGAATACAGGTAGGTCACATACAGACACCTACTGGTATACGGTCCTTTAGGTCTTCACCGTGACAGGTCCAAATCCTAAAGCCTAAGCATTGTATTCAAACTAAGCAAGCAGAGTAGGCTGAGACTAGTAGGCCCGGGGGTTAGGGACTTAGATCCTCTGATGTCCAGCCTTTCAGGGAGGAGATATTTACCCCTACTAGGCGGACGTAGGTCCCATCCGCTGCACAAACCTAATGGTGATCTAGATTTTGGCCATATTGTCCAGCCCTAGCGTAATGTGATTTTAAAATTAGAGTCAGGACCGGGGCGTGACACATGGAGAGCATGTCCTGAGTGGGGAAAAACATGAAGCTTGACGCATCCTTGGAACTTTCTCGCCAGTGATGTAAAAATCATCCAATATAAGATGTGGTTATTGTTGTCAGTTTTTGCTATTATTTTTTAATTGATCTGGGCATTCAAACACTGTCCGCCTTTAAAAAGATCTAAATAACCTTCAGATTTGAATCTGATTCAGAATTATCTGCCGTGGGGTTGGTCAGATATCCTCTCGTTCAGCTATAGCTTTCACTCACTGGTGCGGTCACTGTCGATGCCTACCTTGGCATTGACAAGGCAAAATTGGCATTTTGTTTAGATCAGAAAGAAACTAATTTCAAAACAAGCCATCATGGAGAAGTCGGAGAAGGCCAAGAAGCTCCGGGAGCAGAGGAAGTTTGGCAAAAAGGTTGGTGCTTTTTTCTCTCCGGCGCTATCTTCCCTAACTAATAAAGTATTATTTCAATGGAAAGTAATGCTGACAAGATGGTTGATTCCCTCGACTACTGGCTTTACCTTAAAATGTACAATATCAAGCTAAATGCAATACATAGCATATTCTATGCGAGGCATAATCCTGTTATCGAAAAATAATGCACAATCGTTTGCCTCCACGAATTCTGAAATATAAGGGTGTTTGTAGAATAGAGCCATACTATTCAGTAACCCTCCACCTACTTCCATGGCATGGATCCACCCATTCTCACCTGACTCCACCCACTCCTAATCAAGGGTCTACTCTATATGTCCCGCCCATTTCCTTTGTTCTGGCCCTGGCAGCAACAGGAAGCAGCATGTGAGGGCCCTCTGTCCCTGTGATTCAGATAAAACCCTATGGTTGTGCGTGAAAGTGAGTTTAATGCTTTCTTCATATGTTGCGGTACTTTAATGGTTATTTGTAGATTGGATGTGATTAAATGTTTGACCAGAATAGATTGGTAAATGCTATAATCGTCATCTTGTCTGTTTGCCTTGAGACTACAGATATAATATTGTGTGTAAGTGCGCAGTGCACATGATTTGTTAATTGTAGCTCTTAGGGAAATGCAAGAATCCTTATAACCTAATTTAGAATGTTGAATTTCTTCTGTTATAATTGTTAAATGGATTTTCCTGTGTTATGTAGTACTCTATAATTTCAGCAGTGGTAGGCCTACCCCTCACCTCCTTGGTTAGAGTACTAATATTGATTGTTTGTTAGGTACCTAATTGCTAAGTGTGACGTTACACATTGGTTAACTGTATTGTAATTCTTGTGTGTTTTACACAATCATTCAGACACCAGTTAACATGAGTCAGGAAATAAAAGCGTTACCTTGCCACTCCAGTAAATAGTATCTTGGTAACAACCTGGCAATGGAAAAGCTTAAGGTAGCCCCATCAGAGTCCCGCCAGCCGGACTTAGTTTTAGACTGAGAAAGGAATAAATACTGCACATATATACAAATGCTTCGTTAGCTCAATCTTGTTGCAACCTAGATATTCGCTGAAAAAAAGCAATGAGTTAACAGGATTATTTTAGGTAACATATCATTGGCCAGCTGATGGGAGTTGCACATTAGGTTTAAAACGGTGATGACCCAAGCCGTGCTTTTACGTAAGGAGTAAACCCTGAAGGGCTGTCCTTTTCCGTTGGTTGCCTCTATTTTTACGGGAGTAAATAGATAAAGGTAACGTTTTCATTTCATATGAAGCTCATGTTAACTGTGTTCCAGGCGTTAGTGAGACCCATTTATTTGTCTGGTCGGACCATTTGTGTTTCAGGGAACACAACCAAAGTTGCCATGGTATAAATGGGGTAATCCGCTCCTCGGTGTGCTGTATAATAATGCACTTTGTGGAGCTAAACCATTCTTAGTCCGGCGTTGGGCATTATTTTTCGTTTTCCTTCCTGATGGTTTCCACCTGAACCGCGTTTTGGTGGACGACGTCCAGCGGTGCGGGTTCTGGTCTGGTCCCGGACATGTCGGCCCTTCCAGGACCCGGTAACCCAGCGGTAATGAAGACACTGACCTTGGCAACGGACAACACTGCCTGTCTGGAGCGGCGCGGCCACACGGTGGCGCCGTCAGCCACCTGGACCGGACTGGGATGTGAACCCACCTGGACCGGACCGGGATGTGAGTCCACCCTGGATCGGACAGGGATGTGAACCCACCCTGGATCGGACCGGGATGTGAACCCACCCTGGATCGGACCAGGATGTGAACCCACCCTGGACCGGACCGGGGTGTTAACTCACCTGGACCGGACCGGGATGTGAGTCCACCCTGGATCGGACCGGGATGTGAACCCACCCTGGATCGGACCGGGGTGTGAACCCACCTGGATGTGAACCCACCTGGACTGGAATGTGAACCCACCTGGACCGGACCGGGATGTGAACCCACCCTGGATTTGAACCCACCTGGATGTGAACCCCCCCCCCCCCCCCCCCGGGATCGGACCGGGATGTGAACCCACCTGGATCGGACTGGGATGTGAACCCACCCTGGAAAAGGACCGGGATGTGAACCCACCTGGATGTGAACCCCCCCCTGGATCGGACCGGGATGTGAACCCACCTGGACCGGGATGTGAACCCGGACCCGACCGGCATGTGATCCAAAACCATCTGCACCGGACCGGGATGTGAACCCCCCCTGGACCGGACTGGGATGATCGGACCGGGATGGGAACCCACCCTTGATGTGAACCCACCTGGACCAGACCAGGATGTGAACCCCCCCCTGGACCGGACTGTGTATCATATCTGAACATGACAAAGTGAACTATAATGTGAAAGTGGTTTGGTTAAGTTACTCTATAGAGACAGGTGCCAATGCCTTGTAAACTTGTTTTGCTTACTTCAGTTTGTGACAAGTTAAGTTAATGCTATGTGAGATAAGGAAGACCTTTAAGTTTGCATTAGATTACAGTCGAGGTCTTAAGTTATTTTAGAGACTGTGTATTTATCTTTATTTTACCTGGTAAGCTTCCTAAACAAAGGGGAAATATGTTGTGTATTCAGTTACTGTTTGCTCACTAGAGGTCGCTGTAGACCACAGTATGTTGTACTGCATGTTTGGAAAAAGAAACGATGTGAGAAGAAGAACAGTAAAGTTCGGAGTCAAGTTCATGTTAGTGTCTCACTCTCTTCCTTTTTGCTGTGTGAATTACCTGGGTTATAAAACTAGTGTTACCTTGGCCTACCTTCTCCTTCATAACACTAGTGTTACCTTGGCCTACCTTCTCCTTCATAACACTAGTGTTACCTTGGACTACCTTCTCCTT
>JAOPHQ010001454.1:82500-92500 GCA_030340625.1 Merluccius polli
TTAAAGTATAACATGTAAGTGATTACGCGGATTACGCTTAGTCCTATGCGTAAAAAACATTGTATTAGCTCTTTGTCGCCTTTTATTTGTTGAATCCATATTTATTATTGTTTACTGTTTTCCTCCATATATGTTAGGGCACACAAAAATACACGAAATCTTGTGGAGAGAGGATGTGATCACAGTGATCACTGTATGCGCCATTCTCCACAACCGGTATGGGCTTTTATTAAAAGTGTTGAATAGTGGAGATATGCTCATTGGATTTAATTGCCTCCTTGAAGTAATGCAATTTACGTATTTTTATTGTTTGCTTTTTCTCTCTCTTTAACGTGCATATAGGCTACAACGTCATTATCGTGGTCTGCACAAACTTGTCATCATGCGTGTATTCTGCTAACTGCACTGTCCATAACTATTTGATAGGGATGTCTAGCCGAGGCTACTTCCTTGTTCTTCAGTGATTCGGTGGGCTCGTTTCCACAGAGACCGCCTGCTCTGAACAACCAATCACCGTACTGACCGCTTCCAAACTCGTGCACGAGAATCGACGTAATCCATAGCAACGGCGCGTCACTCTTAGTTCACTCTTAGTGATTTATCCTTAGTATGAGTCGGTCTCAGCGGCTTTGTGAATAACTTTTAAGAAAAAACTCCTACGTAAAATGTTTTAGCGCGAGTTAGGAGCACTCCTAGCGGTAAGATAAAATGCTTTGTGAATACGGCCCCAGATGTACTTTATTGATTTTACAGGTGAAAGAACAGTAAGTACAGAGCAGAGGACATGTAGCCTTAATAATATCATTAAAGTGTAAATATACTAAGTAGTATCGTATACTGTACGGAAATAGAAAGGATTAACAATTCTCAACACATGAACTCAAACAAAGTCAACAGGCCCTCTTTGTTCAGTTCAGCTTCCAGATGATCCAGGACTCAGACCTTCTCACAGATCCAGTGGTATTGATAAGCACACGGTGCATCATTCCAGCCATCCTCCCATGTTGACACACAGTCTTCTGCTCCTCCATAATCGTTTGGTTCACCGCTTAACCAGAAACTGAAAAGCAGAAAGAATAGAAAGTGCAGCACAGTGTTGAGGTGATGCCACTCTGTCACTGTCACGGTGATTTACGGTGCTTAGATACTAAGCTTCACGGTAAGAGCGTGCAAGCACTGATTTCAAAATAAAAGCTCTGCTGAATGTGATAGGATGTGAATGTGCTTTCACATACATCCAATAACTCAGTCAGTAGCCTGTCTGTCAATAATGAATGAATGCATAAATAAATAAATACATACACAAATAAATAATTCAATAATACAATAATACAATGAATAATAATAATAATAATAATCAGTTAAACTTAATAATAAAGAATACATTTTCTGATGTGTTAATTCAAAGTTAAAGTCCTTTAAAGTGTCCTATATAGAAACTCTGTTACTTCTTATTTCCTTTTAAATCTGAATTTAGAAGGAACAGAGTTTCTATATGACACTTTAGAGGGCTTTAACTTTGAAATTCCACATCAGAAAATGTATTATTAAGTTTAACTAATTATTCACACAATTGAAATGAGAAAGCCTCAATTTTCAAACCAGTTTGCAGGCAGTAGTTTTATTATTATTATTATTATTACTCATTGTATGTATTATTTAATATTATACCATGGCCCAGGTGAATACTCGATTCTGATTGGCTGGAGAGGTGTGATTATTGTTCGATAACATGCACACCTTGTCGTGGATTATCCCTTACATAATAATTATATAATTTGTTTAATCGTTTATGTATTCATTGACTGAGTTATTGGATGTATGTGAAAGCACATTCACATCCTATCACATTCAGCAGAACGGTGCTTTTATTTTGAAATCAGTGCTTGCACGCTCTTACTGTGAAGCCTAGTGTCTACGCACTGTAAATCACCGTGTGTGGTAGTTTGACCGTGCTTTTCCAAGTGGAGGCCGGACCGCAGTCTAAACTGGGACATCAACAGGTTTAGTTGAACTATTCCAATATACCTCAATAAACGTAACGATTACAGGAAGCTTGAAGTGTGACAGTATGCATTCGGCCAGCCCTCCTTTCCAATACAAAACAGTTTTATTATTTTATGGGTCACAGACATTCGTCCATTTTTATAGCACATGTATTCTCATCCGTTAACGGTTAATGACCGGTTAACGAGTCGGTTATCGGTCTGAAAGAAAAGTCAGAATAGAGTCACCATCCTTACCTTGAAGTCATGATGGTACCATCCACCCACTTCCAGGTCCCCTCTGTGTCTCCAGCACTCAGTCCAATCCAGTGATCACCCGCCTGTCTTCTAACAAACTCCTGTTTCAAATAGTAATGGTATCTGTTGTCATGACAACACAGCTGACTGACTGCCCCCACCACACACACACACACACACACACACACACACACACACACACACACACTCTGTTACCTGTTCTTCTCTGCTGTTGATAACTACCAGGTCTGCATCTCTCTCCAGACAGTCATCTCTACTGGCCGTCCAGTTCTTCTTAGTAGTAGAAATATAGTAGAGACTGTGGTCGAAATGCAGCCAACCATCTGGTCTAACTTCTGTTGAATGTTAAAGGAAAACCTTGTTTAGTAGACCACAATAGAGACCTGACCTTGTGTAGTAGACCACAATAGAGACCTGACCTTGTTTAGTAGACCACAATAGAGACCTGACCTTGTCTAGTAGACCACAATAGAGACCTGACCTTGTGTAGTAGACCACAATAGAGACCTGACCTTGTGTAGTAGACCACAATAGAGACCTGACCTTGTGTAGTAGACCACAATAGAGACCTGACCTTGTGTAGTAGACCACAATAGAGACCTGACCTTGTGTAGTGGACCACAATAGAGACCTGACCTTGTGTAGTAGACCACAATAGAGACCTGACCTTGTGTAGTAGACCACAATAGAGACCTGACCTTGTGTAGTAGACCACAATAGAGACCTGACCTTGTGTAGTGGACCACAATAGAGACCTGACCTTGTGTAGTAGACCACAATAGAGACCTGACCTTGTGTAGTAGACCACAATAGAGACCTGGCCTTGTGTAGTAGACCACAATAGAGACCTGACCTTGTGTAGTAGACCACAATAGAAACCTGACCTTGTGTAGTAGACCACAATAGAGACCTGACCTTGTGTATAGACCACAATAGAGACCTGACCTTGTGTAGTAGACCACAATAGAGACCTGACCTTGTGTAGTAGACCACAATAGAGACCTGACCTTGTGTAGTAGACCACAATAGAGACCTGACCTTGTAGACCACAATAGAGACCTGACCTTGTGTAGTAGACCACAATAGAGACCTGACCTTGTGTAGTAGACCACAATAGAGACCTGACCTTGTTTAGTAGACCACAATAGAGACCTGACCTTGTCTAGTAGACCACAATAGAGACCTGACCTTGTGTAGTAGACCACAATAGAGACCTGACCTTGTGTAGTAGACCACAATAGAGACCTGACCTTGTGTAGTAGACCACAATAGAGACCTGACCTTGTGTAGTAGACCACAATAGAGACCTGACCTTGTGTAGTGGACCACAATAGAGACCTGACCTTGTGTAGTAGACCACAATAGAGACCTGACCTTGTGTAGTAGACCACAATAGAGACCTGACCTTGTGTAGTAGACCACAATAGAGACCTGACCTTGTGTAGTGGACCACAATAGAGACCTGACCTTGTGTAGTAGACCACAATAGAGACCTGACCTTGTGTAGTAGACCACAATAGAGACCTGGCCTTGTGTAGTAGACCACAATAGAGACCTGACCTTGTGTAGTAGACCACAATAGAAACCTGACCTTGTGTAGTAGACCACAATAGAGACCTGACCTTGTGTATAGACCACAATAGAGACCTGACCTTGTGTAGTAGACCACAATAGAGACCTGACCTTGTGTAGTAGACCACAATAGAGACCTGACCTTGTGTAGTAGACCACAATAGAGACCTGACCTTGTAGACCACAATAGAGACCTGACCTTGTGTAGTAGACCACAATAGAGACCTGACCTTGTGTAGTAGACCACAATAGAGACCTGACCTTGTAGACCACAATAGAGACCTGACCTTGTGTAGTAGACCACAATAGAGACCTGACCTTGTGTAGTAGACCACAATAGAGACCTGACCTTGTGTAGTAGACCACAATAGAGACCTGACCTTGTGTATAGACCACAATAGAGACCTGACCTTGTGTAGTAGACCACAATAGAGACCTGACCTTGTGCAGTAGACCACAATAGAGACCTGACCTTGTGTAGTAGACCACAATAGAGACCTGACCTTGTGTAGTAGACCACAATAGAGACTTGACCTTGTGTAGTAGACCACAATAGAGACCTGACCTTGTGCAGTAGACCACAATAGAGACCTGACCTTGTGTAGTAGACCACAATAGAGACCTGACCTTGTAGACCACAATAGAGACCTGACCTTGTGTAGTAGACCACAATAGAGACCTGACCTTGTGCAGTAGACCACAATAGAGACCTGACCTTGTGTAGTAGACCACAATAGAGACCTGACCTTGTGTAGTAGACCACAATAGAGACCTGACCTTGTGCAGTAGACCACAATAGAGACCTGACCTTGTGCAGTAGACCACAATAGAGACCTGACCTTGTGCAGTAGACCACAATAGAGACCTGACCTTGTGCAGTAGACCACAATAGAGACCTGACCTTGTGTAGTAGACCACAATAGAGACCTGACCTTGTAGACCACAATAGAGACCTGACCTTGTGTAGTGGACCACAATAGAGACCTGACCTTGTGTAGTAGACCACAATAGAGACCTGACCTTGTGTAGTAGACCACAATAGAGACCTGACCTTGTCTAGTAGACCACAATAGAGACCTGACCTTGTGTAGTAGACCACAATAGAGACCTGACCTTGTGTAGTAGACCACAATAGAGACTTGACCTTGTGTAGTAGACCACAATAGAGACCTGACCTTGTGTAGTAGACCACTATAGAGACCTGACCTTGTGTAGTAGACCACAATAGAGACCTGACCTTGTGCAGTAGACCACAATAGAGACCTGACCTTGTGCAGTAGACCACAATAGAGACCTGACCTTGTGTAGTAGACCACAATAGAGACCTGACCTTGTGTAGTAGACCACAATAGAGACCTGACCTTGTGTAGTAGACCACAATAGAGACCTGACCTTGTGTAGTAGACCACATTAGAGACCTGACCTTGTGTAGTAGACCACAATAGAGACCTGACCTTGTGTAGTAGACCACAATAGAGACCTGACCTTGTGTAGTAGACCACAATAGAGACCTGACCTTGTGTAGTAGACCACAATAGAGACCTGACCTTGTGTAGTAGACCACAATAGAGACCTGACCTTGTGTAGTAGACCACAATAGAGACCTGACCTTGTGTAGTAGACCACAATAGAGACCTGACCTTGTGTAGAAGACCACAATAGAGACCTGACCTTGTGTAGTAGACCACAATAGAGACCTGACCTTGTGTAGTAGACCACAATAGAGACCTGACCTTGTGTAGTAGACCACAATAGAGACCTGACCTTGTGTAGTAGACGCTGAGAGGGTTAAACGATGTGTGGGGAAGCAGATGACCAACAATGTACTAAGTTGCCTAAAACAGAGAATTCATCCTGCTAGAGTTAGCCTGCTGTTAGCTCTGATGCTAAAGCTAAACAGAATTCATCCTGCTAGAGTTAGCCTGCTGTTAGCTCTGATGCTAAAGCTAAACAGAGAATTCACCCTGCTAGAGTTAGCCTGCTGTTAGCTCTGATGCTAAAGCTAAACAGAGAATTCATCCTGCTAGAGTTAGCCTGCTGTTAGCTCTGATGCTAAAGCTAAACAGAGAATTCACCCTGCTAGAGTTAGCCTGCTGTTAGCTCTGATGCTAAAGCTAAACAGAGAATTCACCCTGCTAGAGTTAGCCTGCTGTTAGCTCTGATGCTAAAGCTAAACAGAGAATTCATCCTGCTAGAGTTAGCCTGCTGTTAGCTCTGATGCTAAAGCTAAACAGAATTCATCCTGCAAGAGTTAGCCTACTGTTAGCTCTGATGCTAAAGCTAAACAGAATTCATCCTGCAAGAGTTAGCCTTCTGTTAGCTCTGATGCTAAAGCTAAACAGAGAATTCATCTGGCAAGAGTTAGCCTACTGTTAGCTCTGATGCTAAAGCTAAACAGAGAACTCATCCTGCAAGAGTTAGCCTACTGTTAGCTCTGATGCTAAAGCTAAATAGAGAATTCATCCTGCAAGAGTTAGCCTACTGTTAGCTCTGATGCTAAAGCTAAACAGAGAATTCATCCTGCAAGAGTTAGCCTACTGTTAGCTCTCATGCTAAAGCTAAACAGAGAATTCATCCTGCAAGAGTTAGCCTATTGTTAGCTCTGATGCTAAAGCTAAACAGATAATTCATCCTGCAAGAGTTAGCCTATTGTTAGCTCTGATGCTAAAGCTAAACAGAGAATTCATCTGGCAAGAGTTAGCCTACTGTTAGCTCTGATGCTAAAGCTAAACAGAGAATTCATCTGGCAAGAGTTAGCCTACTGTTAGCTCTGATGCTAAAGCTAAACAGAGAATTCATCCTGCAAGAGTTAGCCTACTGTTAGCTCTGATGCTAAAGCTAAACAGAGAATTCATCCTGCAAGAGTTAGCCTACTGTTAGCTCTGATGCTAAAGCTAAACAGAGAATTCATCCTGCAAGAGTTAGCCTATTGTTAGCTCTGATGCTAAAGCTAAACAGATAATTCATCCTGCAAGAGTTAGCCTATTGTTAGCTCTGATGCTAACGCTAAACAGATAATTCATCCTGCAAGAGTTAGCCTATTGTTAGCTCTGATGCTAAAGCTAAAATGAGAATTCATCTGGCAAGAGTTAGCCTACTGTTAGCTCTGATGCTAAAGCTAAACAGAGAATTCATCTGGCAAGAGTTAGCCTACTGTTAGCTCTGATGCTAAAGCTAAACAGAGAATTCATCCTGCAAGAGTTAGCCTACTGTTAGCTCTGATGCTAAAGCTAAATAGAGAATTCATCCTGCAAGAGTTAGCCTACTGTTAGCTCTGATGCTAAAGCTAAACAGAGAATTCATCCTGCAAGAGTTAGCCTACTGTTAGCTCTCATGCTAAAGCTAAACAGAGAATTCATCCTGCAAGAGTTAGCCTACTGTTAGCTCTGATGCTAAAGCTAAACAGAGAATTCATCCTGCAAGAGTTAGCCTATTGTTAGCTCTGATGCTAAAGCTAAACAGATAATTCATCCTGCAAGAGTTAGCCTACTGTTAGCTCTGATGCTAAAGCTAAACAGAGAATTCATCCTGCAAGAGTTAGCCTATTGTTAGCTCTGATGCTAAAGCTAAACAGATAATTCATCCTGCAAGAGTTAGCCTACTGTTAGCTCTGATGCTAAAGCTAAACAGAGAATTCATCCTGCAAGAGTTAGCCTGCCGTTAGCTGGAGAAACTAGCAAGGAGGGAGCAGAGAGGGAGGGATGTTTTATTGGTTGTTTAGTTTCAAAGTCTGTCTCTCTTCCTCTCTTTTCTACTCTCTCTTTACAACTCTTGAATCGTACCGACAGCAGTTTGAAGCAAAATATAAAAAATGGGTGAAATATTGCGTTCAAAACTATGAAGCAAAAACTATTAAGTTGTTGTGAGAAAAACACACAATCTGCCCATCATTAATATATCAACAACAATGTTATGAATATATCAACAAGCAGACATGTCTCCTTGGGTCTTACCATAGACAAACAGCCAGGCTGTGTGATTGGCTGTGCCAGCGCTGTTGGTCGCCATGCAGAGGAACGTCTCCACACCAGACCTCACACCTCTGAGGACGAGGTTCTCCCCGTCCATCCTGACCACAGATGCTGATCGGTTGTCTGTCCCGTTCGTCTCCAGGAGCCGGCCGTCTAGTAGCCACTGGACGGTGGGCTGAGGTCGGCCCCAGGCACGGCAGGAGAAGATGACCGCTTCGCCCACAGACACCGTCATGGAAGAGGGGGTGTCATAGATCTGGGGGGGCACTGAACGTCAGAAAGGAAGACGAGATGAGTGAACGCTGTACAACAGGTATCTAGAGATGCACCGTCCAAACACACCACTCACACACTGGCAGTACCGTCCGCTAGATGGACCCAGAAGATAGCCTGGTCCCTTCAGGACACACTGGCAGTACCCGTCCGCTAGACGGACCCAGAAGATAGCCTGGTCCCTTCAGGACACACTGGCAGTACCGTCCGCTAGACGGACCCAGAAGATAGCCTGGTCCCTTCAGGACACACTGGCAGTACCGTCCGCTAGACGGACCCAGAAGATAGCCTGGTCCCTTCAGGACACACTGGCAGTACCGTCCGCTAGACGGACCCAGAAGATAGCCTGGTCCCTTCAGGACACGCTTCATCATCCCGACCGGCGGTCCGTGTGCCGGGAGGTTCACACCTAGGGGTTGTTTTCTCGCCTACATGATTGAATATCATAGCAGTAATCCATTTCCTGATCAGGGTCAGCACACATATGGTTAGCATATGGTTATGGTTACCCCCCCCCCCTGAGACCCAGCCTCAGCTCCATGTCAGACTCAAGACGAGGGGGCAGTGGTCAGACCGGTTATCCGCATGATGTAACACCACATAATACCAGACCTGAGATTGACACTACAAAGTGATCTAAACATGTCATTATCACCAGTGATGTTCTCATCGGTGTAATCAATATTGTTCATCGCTTCAATCAAACAATCAAAGTTAATTTGTGTGCAGTGAATCTGAACGAAATAGAAAGAATTTACAATTCTCAACAATTGAACTCAAACAAAGTCTACAGACCCTCTTTGTTCAGTTCAGCTTCCAGATGATCCAGGACCAGGACCTTCTCACAGATCCAGCGGTATTGAGCAGCACACGATACATCATTCCAGTCGTCCCCCAGTGACGTTGCCACACAGTCTTCTCCTCCATAATCGTCTGGTTGACCGCTTCTCCAGAAACTGAAAAGCAGACAGAATAGAAAGTGCAGCACAGTGTTGAGGTGATGCCACTCTGCCACTCTCAGAGAAGAGATGCTGCTGAATAGAGTCACCATCCTTACCTTGAAGTCATGATGGTACCATCCACCCACTTCCAGGTCCCCTCTGTGTCTCCGTCACTCAGTCCAATCCAGAACCACTGATTACCCGCCAGGCTGCTAACAAACTCCTGTTTCAAATAGTAATGGTATCTGTTGTCATGGCAACACAGCTGACTGACTGAAAAATGCCCCCACACCACACACACACACACTCTGTTACCTGTTCTTCTCTGCTGTTGATGACTACCAGGTCTGCATCTCTCTCCAGACAGTCATCTCTACTGACCGTCCAGTTCTTCTCAGTAGTAGAAATAAAGTAGAGTCTGTGGTTGTAATACAGCCAGCCTAGTCGTGTAAATTCACCTGTAATGGAAATGAAAACTAATGATCACAGAACTGTTCATCTTACTGTTTTTAATAGTCATCGTCTCTGCGGAGGTTCAGCTGATATCTGATTGGTGGAGCAGGGAGTGGGCGTGTGTTGAGGGTTTGGTTTTGGACGGCCAGACATGAGAATAAAATGAATGCACTGAAGGTGTAATCAAGGGTGGTTGAGGTGACATCTAAATAATGACTTCATTTGTCAAGAAGCACTCTTATATTGTTAAGAAGATGCTGCTTTATGTCAACATACATATTATTTAATCAATTCATCAATCATGTTTTCTGAATTTTAAACCTTATTTAACGTTTAATCTTGAATAAAACTCTCCTGCACAAAGTTTATTATGCCAACACAGAGTCTACTTCAGAGTCTACTCTTTTCAAAGTCCAGGCATGTGACGCTTTTTAAAAATATGAAAGGAATCATTTGTCCTTAAAACATTAAACATATGCTACCATGTTGCAATGTGCTCATTGTATGCTAGCTAATAACTAGAAGG
>JAOPHQ010001454.1:97500-168613 GCA_030340625.1 Merluccius polli
AGTGGACATGTCTAGGAGTGGTCAAGCTGTATACTAGAAGGTAGTGGACATGTCTAGGAGTGGTCAAGCTGTATACTAGAAGGTAGTGGACATGTCTAGGAGTGGTCAAGCTGTATACTAGAAGGTAGTGGACATGTCTAGGAGTGGTCAAGCTGTATACTAGAAGGTAGTGGACATGTCTAGGAGTGGTCTACATATTCGTAAGAAGACCTCACACACACTGCCTCCACTTGAAGTACACACAAAGCTCCTTAGTGATGTGAGTGTCATCGTCAGTGTCATGTCATGAACATTGCTGCTCAGGGTTACACATATAAAGACTACAGAGACATGTCTCAGCTAAAACACCATGGACATTATTGGGGATTTTACAAACTGATTTCTCCCTTTATGTGCTCTTAATTTCTTTATGTTTAAATATCTCTCTAGACCAACAGAGTGAGAGACGAACACAAACTATGAATTTCAGATCTGCAGCAAGAGGGTTTCAAGCGTTTCCTGTCAGTAGCAGCTTGGTTCAGACTCTTGTACTTCATGTGTATCGTGTGGTTCTCACAGGATATCACCCAGCGGCTTTATTTCAAGACAAAACCAGAAGTACTGCAACTTCTTATCTTCGTTGTGTGTGTGTGATTATGTATGTGTTTGTGCGTATGTTTGTGTGTGTGTGTGTGTGCATATGTAGTCTTTTAGTTTCATTCCATCAAAATCATTTTTGTTTGTTTAATATGTTCTGACGGCTGGTGGCCCTACACCTGGTTCAGTACATCTGGTTCAGTACACCTGGTTCAGTACATCTGGTTCAGTACATCTGGTTCAGTACACCTGGTTCAGTACATCTGGTTCAGTACATCTGGTTCAGTACACCTGGTTCAGTACATCTGGTTCAGTACAACTGGTTCAGTACACCTGGTTCAGTACATCTGGTTCAGTACACCTGGTTCAGTACATCTGGTTCAGTACATCTGGTTCAGTACACCTGGTTCAGTACATCTGGTTCAGTACATCTGGTTCAGTACACCTGGTTCAGTACATCTGGTTCAGTACATCTGGTTCAGTACAACTGGTTCTGTACACCTGGTTCTGTACAGGTCTTTTTTTTTTTTTTTAAGTCTTAGATGGGGTGTTACCTTTCAAATCATATTTTCTATATGGAATGTACTATTATTCATATTTAGCATTTTATAAAAAACTCAAATAACCTGAGTGGCCTCCTTGGATGGTTTTGATCATATCATATATCTGTTATCATTAACAGCTGCTCAGGTTACACATATAAAACTACATAGACATGTCTCAGCTATAACACCATGGACATTATTGTGGATTTTACAAACTGATTTCTCCCTTTATGTGCTCTTCATTTCTTTATGTTTAAATATCTCTCTAGGTCCACTATTGTCCAAGTGGGGTACATGTACCCCCGGGGGTTACGTGGATCGATCTCGGGGGTACGCAAAATAAATCTGTGATTTACCCAAACAGTCCTGTTGAATACCCGACTGCAGTGGCAGTACCAAAAGTAAATGCATGCACCCTACACTGTAAAAAAAAAAACTGTAAAAAAACGGTAAAAGCACTGGCAGCAAAGTTTCCAAACGGATACCGTAAAATTACAGTAAATAACTGGATCACAGAACTACATACAATAACTGTAAAAATACAAAGTAGATTTTACAGTCAAAATTAATTAAAATATAGTATATTATAGTTGATACATGCTCATTATACTGTAAAATAACATACATATTATGTAAAAAAAACATTAAAATCAGATAACTTTCAGATTAATCTCTGTAATTTCACGGTATACATTATTTATTTTAGGAAACAGCCAAGTCCATCTACAGTAATTTCATGTTAAAATACTATTTTTTTCCATGTACAATAACAAAGTTATAACGTATAAAAACGACCTAGGTTCATAAAACTAAAGATAAATGTCTGCAAATTTACAGTATTAATCTGTCATTTCAGAGAATTAGCATATTTAAAAACAACCATAAGACAGTGGAAAAACAAGCTAAATACATTACAAATACATCAAAAATAGCTACATTTAAGGCCAGTCCCTGTAAATTAAGGGTATTTAGTATTTTTTTCATGGAATGGCCTCGTCTATCTAGAGTAATTTCCTGTTTAAATATTGTTCTTTCATGTACAATGACTGTGAAATAATGTATAAAAATGCCATAAATGCATTAAACCAACGATAAATGTCTGCCCATTTACAGTATTAATCTGTCATTTTAAAGAATTACGAGATTTAAAAATGTTCATTGGACAGTGGAAAAAAAGCAGATTACATTAAAAATACATCAAAAATAGCTACATTTAAGGCCAATCCCTGTAAATTAAGGGTATTTAGTATATTTTTTCATGGAATAGCCTCGTCTATCTAGAGTAATTTCCTGTTTAAATATTGTTCTTTTATGTACAATGACATGAAATAATGTATAACAATGCCATAAATGCATTAAACCAACGATAAATGTCTGCCCATTTACAGTATTAATCTGTCATTTTAAAGAATTACGAGATTTAGAAATGTTCATTGGACAGTGGAAAAAAAGCAGATTACATTAAAAATACATCAAAAATAGCTACATTTAAGGCCAATCCCTGTAAATTAAGGGTATTTAGTGGTCATTTCATGAAACCGTCTTGTCCATCTACACTGATTTGCTGCATAATTGTGGTTTCCCCAAGTAAAAAAACAATGACACAATGTATAAACAAAATGTGTACCTTTAATCAAATAGGAATTTCTGCACATTTACAGTATTAGTTATTTTAGTGAATTGGACAATGGAAAATTAAACACTGTACTTCAAAATACATTAATATGTATAATAGGTATATTTAAAGATAGTATCTGTACATTTAGGGTATTAAACAATCATTTTAGTAAACTGAACAAATATTGTTAAAAAGTTTCATTTGACAGAAAAACAAGGATATTAAGTCATTACACATTAAAACAGCTAAGGCAATCTCTGTAAATGTAAGGTATTCAGCAGTTACTTTATATAATTGTTCAATATAGTGTTTTACTTCCAAAATATTGTTTTTATATGAAAAAAAAAGAAATAGGAATATTTCAGTACTTTGAATCCTGGGCCCAAATGACATGTTTTCAGTCACAATCCCTAATAGCAGAAACCAGATAGCTCCCTGCCCCGCCCATCCAGTAACACTGGAAAGCCCCCTCCTATTATACTGCATGGGCATAAGCAACAATCTATAACATTAACTTTTTCAAAACATGACACTCGCAGTATAATCATACTGTAATCATCAGTATGTTATATTGAAAAACATTGTTTTAAAAAAAAGCTGTGCAGACCAAAGAAAAATTGCAAATCTGTGACTTATTTTATTTTTGAATACCATGGAGTTCAAATAGTTACATGATATGGAATATATATATTTCTGGCGGTGGATAGATGGACCATAGTTATTAACAGAAAAGCATTGCAAATTTTGCTCTTTTCACAGGCCATGTTTTCAATAAGTAAACACTACACCAGTTTTATCCTTTAAAGTGATATTCATAACTTTTATGTTGTACTGTCCATACTGTAAGTCCAAAATATTGAGCAGCTTCTTCAGCAGCTGCTCCTATGCTCTACAAGTAAGTTACATTGACTAGACCTCCATATACATTAATTGCAGGGCAAAACTGGAAACAGAAACATCTTTCATCTATAAGTAACATCAGCACAAGAACGACCTACCTACCTACCTACAAACAAAAAAAAGTTACATGTACTTGGAGTTTTTTTAGAGTTTGGCCCATGTTCCACTTGACAACATGGAGAGGGCCGACTTTATGTCCTATACTACAGCCAGCCACCAGGGGCAATTGAGATGTTTTGGCTTCACTGGAGGAACTGTCATGCTGTCCATCATACAGTATTACTAATGTACTATTCATACTAAGTATGTAAGAATGAGTATGTAGTGTTTCAGCTGCATAGTATGTGGATTATGTATGCAAGAAACGCCCGTATGTATACTAAATTATCAAGAATTTTTGAGTATGCAGTGTGAGCTGACTGCACATACCCAACTCAATGCATTGCTAGCCTGATACTCAGACAGAATTGCCATTACATTTCACTGCATTATTCAGTCTGACCGTGCTCTCATAGCAGCCGTTAGCATAGCAGCTAAGTGTCAAAGATATTTCTCAAGATACAAGTTGCTATACACAACTTTTGGAGACAGATGGACCTGGTTTCGTCCAGAAGCCATCAAAAGGGATGTGCAGGGGTAATACAACTCTGATACGAGGTGTCCTGAGAAGATAGGCGATGGGGTATATTTTATCCCCGACATCCCATTTCCTATTGGATTTGGATTTTTTTTCACCGCAGTGAGAAAGCAACGTATCCCTGTGGGATGGCGATTAAAATTTGCATTTACATACAAATTGACATAGGTTTTTGTAACATATACTAGCAGAATCTACTTATTGCCTGTTATGTGCAACAAGAGTAATTTTGAGGCCTTTTTCTCAATGCAATGAATGTTGGACTCTGTTCCACAATTGTGAAGCACAGGAGCAGCTTATGAAGACGATCAGCAATATTTGGACTTAGGTCATGGCTATTAAACTTTGTAACTATTTCTTGCAAATGAAACAAATGTAAAAATCATTTTAGAATACATTCAATTTGGGCAATACATACTGTGCGTGAGAAACTTGTCAGATCATTTCAAACTGTCTGTTCACTTGCTTGGCTGCTGGGGCCTCCTTAAATACCTCCGGTTGTACATCTAGGGAGAAAACAGGCATTTGTTTAGACAATCCATGTAAACCTTTTGGCGTTTTACAGACAAACATTCATGAGAACTGAAATTGTCATTTCTAATTTGAGTTGCTTTTTTCTTATCATACATTACCAGGGTATATGCAGGAATCCTGAAGTTAATTTCAATACCTTTTTAAAAGACCTTCTCAAAATATTTTAAGACCTCATCACCACTTCAAGCTGTAATCAGCAACACATCTTTAACTTACTAAACAGTTGTAGTTTGCAATTAAATCTATAGAGCACAACCATACAACAGAACTCAGATAGCTGGGAAGGAACAAAGCTCAAAAGAATAAACCACACCAAAGGCAAGGATTGAACTGAGGAAGAACTGATATATGGAGAGAGAAATTCCCAAATAGTCAAATTTACATGTGGAGTAATAAGGATTGTTCCAGATGTTCTCGTATAGACTTTTGGCCTTGAACATTTGATAAGGACAGTATCACGGTTGTGATGGTTTTATCTACACCCTTAACAGATCACAAGGCAATAACAATTAATGTTTGTCTTTTCCCTGATCAATCTGGATTTAAAAAAGTATCTTCTTGGAAAATGAACAGCTCCCTCTTAAATCACAATTGTGGATGATGACTGAATTTTGATTTTGGGTGAACTATCCCTTTCAATGATGAGGATAAAATTAAAATTAAGTGAGCTGCTGTGACGATGTCGTATTGTGATCGTCACTCGCCTTGTAATGGCGTCACTTGTGGGGATATCTAAGGCGCAATAAGCATTGGCGCACTACGGCGTGAATGCCGAATGTAAATAGTCGGGTAGATATATATATATATATATATATATATATATATATATATATATATATATATATACGCTATCACCCGTCACCATAACCCAGTCACCAGTCACTTCATGAAAACATCACTGTCACGTAAATAATCACTCGTCACTTTGTTTCACTCACTGTTTATTTTGTAGCCGGCACAAATAACAGGGCAGGGTAACATTAGCGACAAACGCATCTGATTATTTCATTTCAGCCATTGCAGTATCCCGGTCCAACAATCACCACTTTACGCACGTCTGTCACTTATACTCACCGTCTCACCGTCTTGCCGATTAAAGGGGAAGTGCGGGGATGACTTCCGTACTTATGACAGCGGTACGTACCGGGTCAGACCATTCTCGGATGAAGGCAGGGGGTATTTCGGTATGACAGTGTAAGAGGTTGATATGCAGGTCAACTTTATTGTGTGTGTGTGTGTACTAATTGAGTATTATATAGAATAATGATTATTATAGTATAGTTATTATTATATATTATTATTGTATACTATATATTTATTAGTGGGGACCATGTATATATAGTTATGGATACGGTGTTAATGGATGGATTGGCCGATGGGTGGAGCAAGGGGATGCCTTGGCCTATTTTAGGCGGGAATATTTCTTTTGTTTGGGGGAGAGCTTGGAGAGGGCTTGTGCCTAAGCCTGGAGGTTTTATGGAAAATAAATGTGGAAAACCAAAACCAATTGGTGTGTTTCTTCATGGACTGATCGACCACGAGTTACCCAGTACGACATTTGGTGACAGCGGTTTTTGGGAGCCAGTGGCCGAGGAGAAACACCATGCGGCGAAGAAGACAAAGAGACCTGAGCGGACAAGCACAGGAGGCAGAAGGTGAGGCTGAGGAAGAAGCTCACAGGCCTATGTCCGAGATCGCAACATTAAAGGCGATGTTTGGGGACTTTCTGCGGACGCAGGAAATAAAGGACAAAGAATGGAGGGAATTTGAGAAAAACCAAGAGGAGCGGTGGCGATATATGGCATACCATCTCAGGGACAGGAAGGAGGAGCCAGTAAAGGGCAGGGTAGAAGGCATGCAAGCCACAGCCCGAGTCGCAGCAGCTCCAACAGCACATCCAGCGGCGGCAGCAGCACCAGAGGTGGTGGCCTCAGCGGCAGGAAACCAGGCAGCAGCGGCGGCAGCAGCAGAGTCGGTTCCAGCAGCCTCTGGAGAGGCAGTGCAGCATCCAGGACATCCGGCAGTGGTCGTGGACGCAGGGCTACCCAGGATCCACCAGGGTCAGCTGTCGGGATGGAGAGGCCCAAAAATGCAGCGCTTCCTGGAGGAAGAGGACATTGAACATTTCCTCACAATGTTTGAACGCATGGCAACCGTGAGCCTGTGTCCTGTAGGAGAGTGGGCAATCTACTTGGTCCCTTTGCTGACGGGAAAGGCAAGAGCGGCCTACATAGCAATGGACATGGACGACACGCTTTGCTATGACAAGGTCAAAGCGGCCATTTTGGCTAAGTATGAAATTCATACAGAAACTTATAGACTCAGGTTCCGAGCACTGGAGGTCTTACCCGAGGAGACCCCCAAAGAACTCTTTACAAGGCTCGGTGAACTTTATGAGAAGTGGGTGGCTCCAAAGACTCACACCAAAGAGCAGATCGGGGAGAAGATTGTGTTGGAGCAATTCCTACGGATGGTCAACGCAGATGTCCAGTTGTGGATCCGGGAACACAACCCCAGCACAGCGCGAGAGGCAGTGCTCCTGGCGGACTCCTTCATAGCGGCTCGTCGACACTCCAGGTCCTACCAGTTGGGCGGGGGTCAAGAACCCGGCCCACCTCCATGGGGTAAGTCTGAGGGTGGTCGGGAAGGTGGTCGAGGCAGGCAGTTGGGTAGTTACCCCAGGAACCCCGTAGTAGCAGTGGGGCACCCCAGGGATAGTGGGCCTGGCAACCAGCCAAGCAGAGTAGTACCGCCTGTTTTTAATGCGAGACCCGGTAAGGACCCGGTAGTGTGTTATCACTGTGGCCAGCCTGGACATATTAAGCCTAAATGTCCCCTATTGAAGCCAAAAACTTCTTATGTATGTAGTATAGGGGGGCAGGAGGGGGAAGGGCAGAGCCCAGAACACCAGTGGGAGTCGTTGGTTTGGGTAGGAATCAGGGGTAAACGGGTGCAGGCAATGGTGGACACAGGTAGCAATCAGACGCTAGTGAAGGCCAACCTAGTACCCAAATCTGCCATAAACCAGGGACAAACACTCACTACACGGTGCATCCATGGGCACCATAAAACCTACCCCACCGCAGATCTGTATCTGCAGATTGAGGGCCAAGAGTACCTGGTTACCGTTGGGGTGCTGCAGGACTTGCCGTACCCCGTGGTGCTGGGGAAAGATATGCCAGGGCTAGTGCACCTTTTGGCACCTGAGAAAGCCTGTAACATGGTTGTTACCAGGGCACAGGCCTCAAGGGACAGTACGTGGGATGAGCTTCCATTCGCTCAACCCAGTACAGAAGGAATTAAGACTAGGAGTCAGAGAAGGAGGGACAAGTTTCAAGGAACCCCCGTTCTTGAAACAGTGCCTGTACCATCTCGTGACTCTAGTGAACAGACTGCAATCCCAGCCAACATTAGGGAACTGCAGCGAAAGGATGGAACCCTTACTGCCTTCTACAGGGATTTGGTAGAGGATGGTGGTGGGAATGCGGAGGGGCCCAAGTTTAGGCTTAAGCAAGGCATTCTGTACCGCCATGGGGAGGAAGGGGAGCAGCTGGTGGTGCCAGTTAGTCTAAGGGACAAGGTGTTAGAGCTTGGGCACTCTAGTCCTTGGGCAGGGCACCTAGGACAGAATAAGTCATGGGAAAGGGTGGCAGGACGGTTTTACTGGCCGAACATGTACATGCAGCTGGTGCAATATTGCAGGTCCTGTCCCCAGTGTCAGATGACAGCACCTGGTAAGAAGGGCAACAGGGCACCTTTAGTCCCGTTGCCTATTATAGAGGTGCCTTTCAGAAGGATTGCTATGGATATTGTGGGGCCTCTGGAGCGTAGTCGGCGAGGAAACCGCTACATCCTGGTGATCTCAGATTATGCTACCAGGTACCCAGAGGCATTTCCTCTTAGAAATGTAAAGGCCAGGCAGGTAGCAAATGCACTTTTACAGCTACTAACGAGGGTAGGGATCCCTAAGGAAGTACTCACAGACCAGGGCACAAACTTTACATCTAAGTTCCTGAAGCAGGTGTATCAGTACTTAGGTATCAAACCTATTAAGACCACGCCTTACCACCCTCAGACCGACGGGCTGGTGGAGCGGCTAAACCAAACCCTGAAGTCAATGCTGCGCAAGTTTGTGTCCGACACAGGTGCAGACTGGGACGAGTGGCTACCATACCTGCTGTTCGCCTACCGGGAGGTTCCCCAGTCATCCACAGGCTTCTCACCTTTCGAGTTGCTCTACGGGAGGAAGGTGAGAGGTCCATTGGATGTGCTGAAGGAAGCCTGGGAGGGGGAGCAGCCGGAACAGCAGGTGAATGTGTTGTCCTACATTTTAAAAATGAGGGACAAAATGGAGGCCCTGACGGAGGAGGTGCAGCAGAACATGAAAACTGCACAGACCACCCAGAAACGGTGGTATGATGAGGTGTCGAGGGAGCGTTCCTTCACACCAGGACAGAAGGTTCTCCTGTTACTGCCAACCTCGGAGAGCAGTCTCCTGGCTAAGTGGCAGGGACCCTACGTGGTAGAGCAAAAGACTGGGCCGGTGACCTACCAGGTCATCATGCCAGAAAGGAGGAAGCAGCGCCAGACGTTCCACATCAACCTCTTGAAGGAGTGGGTGCCCCGTGAGGAGCCTGCAGTGGTGCTGTTTGCCAGGACAGTGGAGGAGGAAAACGAGGGAGAGGAGCAGTTTTTCCCAACCCGCCAGGCGTCGGGAGTCGAGGTAAATGTATCCCACCTCTCTGCTTCCCAACAGGAGGAGCTGCGTGGCAGTTTCCCGGAGGGACTGTTTGCAGAGACTCCAGGGCTGACACAGTTGATCCACCATCATATTACCCTGAAGGAACCGGGGCCAATCAGGGTCCCCAGTTACCGCATTCCGGCCCAGATGGTCCCGAAGCTGAAGCAGGAGTTGGACGTCATGAAGGAGATGGGGATCATAGAGCCATCTCAGAGTGAGTGGTCATGCCCCATTGTGATTGTGCCGAAAAAGGACGGTAGCCTCAGGTTCTGCAACGATCTGAGGAAGGTAAATGCCATTTCTACCTTTGATCCATACCCTATGCCCCGAGTGGATGATTTGCTGGACAGACTTGGTGCTGCCAAGTGGCTTACCACTCTGGACCTTTGTAAGGGGTATTGGCAGGTTCCTCTAGCAGAGGAAACCAAACCTTTGACAGCATTCCGTACACCCTTTGGGTTTTTTCAATATACTGTCATGCCATTTGGACTGAAGGGGGCGCCGGCGACTTTCCAACGCCTCATGGATGGGGTATTGGAGGGTGCATGGGAGTATGCGGGGGCGTACCTCGATGACGTTGTCATTTTCAGTGCAACATGGGAGGAGCATCTGGTCCACGTACGAGACGTGTTCCAGAGGATCAAGGACGCAGGCCTGACCATCAACCCTGCCAAGTGTTCCCTGGCCAAGTCACAGGTCGAGTACCTGGGCTTCATCATTGGCAGTGGAGTAGTGAGGCCACAGGTGGGGAAGGTGAGTGCCCTCACAGATACCCCAGTGCCGAAGACCAAATCGCAGGTGCGGTCTTTCCTGGGAATGGTGGGGTGGTACAGACGTTTCATCCCCAATTGTTCGAGTAGGGCGGCTGTCCTAACTGAACTGACTAAGAAGGACAGACCTAACAGGGTCCGGTGGACGGACCAGTGTCAGCGGGCCTTTGAAGACCTGAGAGACTGTTTGTGTACTAACCCTGTTCTACAACAGCCGGATTTTAACCTTCCTTTTACTGTACAGACTGATGCCTCTGGAGTGGGGCTGGGTGCAGTCCTGCTACAGGGAGAGGAGGGCAACCAGAGACCAGTGACCTTCCTGAGCAGGAAGTTGTTTCCGCGGGAGTGCAAGTACTCTACCGTGGAGAAGGAGTGCCTGGGCCTCAAGTGGGCGCTAGACTCCCTTCATTACTACTTGGTGGGCAAGAGCTTCACCATTGAAACGGATCATCGTGCCTTACAGTGGCTTCAGCGGATGAAGGACACTAACCACAGGATTACCAGGTGGTATTTGGCTCTGCAGCCATATCAGTTCCAGGTTAAGTACAGGCCTGGAACCCAAAATGTGACGGCAGACTATTTGTCAAGAGTTTTCGAGGACGAAAACGCTTGAAGGGGGGGGGGTAATGTGACGATGTCGTATTGTGATCGTCACTCGCCTTGTAATGGCGTCACTTGTGGGGATATCTAAGGCGCAATAAGCATTGGCGCACTACGGCGTGAATGCCGAATGTAAATAGTCGGGTAGATATATATATATATATATATATATATATATATATATATATATATATATATATATATATATATATATATATATATATACGCTATCACCCGTCACCATAACCCAGTCACCAGTCACTTCATGAAAACATCACTGTCACGTAAATAATCACTCGTCACTTTGTTTCACTCACTGTTTATTTTGTAGCCGGCACAAATAACAGGGCAGGGTAACATTAGCGACAAACGCATCTGATTATTTCATTTCAGCCATTGCAGTATCCCGGTCCAACAATCACCACTTTACGCACGTCTGTCACTTATACTCACCGTCTCACCGTCTTGCCGATTAAAGGGGAAGTGCGGGGATGACTTCCGTACTTATGACAGCGGTACGTACCGGGTCAGACCATTCTCGGATGAAGGCAGGGGGTATTTCGGTATGACAGTGTAAGAGGTTGATATGCAGGTCAACTTTATTGTGTGTGTGTGTGTACTAATTGAGTATTATATAGAATAATGATTATTATAGTATAGTTATTATTATATATTATTATTGTATACTATATATTTATTAGTGGGGACCATGTATATATAGTTATGGATACGGTGTTAATGGATGGATTGGCCGATGGGTGGAGCAAGGGGATGCCTTGGCCTATTTTAGGCGGGAATATTTCTTTTGTTTGGGGGAGAGCTTGGAGAGGGCTTGTGCCTAAGCCTGGAGGTTTTATGGAAAATAAATGTGGAAAACCAAAACCAATTGGTGTGTTTCTTCATGGACTGATCGACCACGAGTTACCCAGTACGACAGCTGCAAAACAAATTAAATGACATGTATAAACTGAAAGCAGAGGGGGCTTTCGTTAGTTCTAGGCAGAAATGGCAAGAGCATGGTGAGCAATTGTCTGCCTACATCTTTAATTTAGAAAAATCACAAGCCAAATACAACTCTATACTACAGTTAAATATTAATGGAACTGTCACTGAGAATAAAAAGGACATTTAATGTTAATGTTTCCGGTGTAGGAACCGAATTGCAAAAGTTCGCTGCCGCAAGATAATGCGTAACAAGCTGATCTGGCAGGCCGAGCACGCCTGCACATCATTGTTTTTAATAGTCGTGGGGAGGGGGGTGGCCTGCTTAGAGTTTGCAAAAAGCACCTAAAGGACTCTGACTGTGAGAAAAACTCCAAGCCAGCTTTCCTGTGTCTTTCACTGAGGAGAGGCTTCCATCTGGCCACTCTGCCATAAAGCCCATATCGGTGGAATGTTACAGTGATGGTTGGGCTGCACGATATTGGAAAAAACTGACATTGCGATTTATTTATTTTTTGCGATATATATTGCGATATTAACAAATAGAAGAATTTTCACAAGATGACTTGAATAGCTCCATTTGGAAAGAATTTGGTTGATTCACTATGACACCATTGTATTCATATAATACCCTTCTATTAATCCAAGCTAAGGTCAATGATCTAATGTCATACTCTAAAATAAGGGGGTTCATCGGATCAAAATACAGCATTAGGGATGGAAGTCTCTTTAGCCAGCCTGTTGTGCAGTGCATTATAGGTGGAATAAGATGATGCACAGAAGAGAAAAAATGTAACAGTGACACTTTTGACACTGTAGTGGACTCAGCTTTTAAGCTAGAGATTTCAATGAATCCGTTGATACCAAATACACCATGCTGGCTTACTGGGAAAGGGGTGAAACGTCGTTCCAAAGTTGAACTGTTTTACCGCGAATGAACTTTGAAGGGGAGGACTTTTAATATCGCATGTCCTGTGATGTGACTATCGCACATGCGCACATCGCGATGCCGATGTTCAAACGATATATCGTGCAGCCCTACTTGACCTTCTGGAAGTTTCTCCCATCTCCACACAGGATCTCTGCCTCAACACAATCCTGTCTCTGAGCTGTGCAGGCAGTTCCTTCCACCTCATGGCTGGTTTTTGCTCTGATGTGCATTGTCAGCTATGAGACCTTATATAGACAGGTGTGTGCCTTTCCAAATCATGCCCAATCAATTGAATTTACCACAGCTGGACTCCAAGCAAGGTGTAGAAACATCTCAAAGATAACCAAGATAAATGGAAGCAACCTGAGCTACATTTCAAGTGTCATAGTAAAGGGTCTGAAAACTTATTACAATGTGATATTTTAGTTTTTACTTTTGAATAAATTTGCAAAAATTTCTAAAATTCTGTTTTCACTTTGTCATTACGGGATATGAGTGTAGATTGATGAGATTAAAAATTAATTTAAAGGATTTTAGCAAAAGGCTGCAACATAATGTGAAAATACTGAAGGGGTCTGAAAATGTTCTGAACCCATTGTGTCTATTTTACAAGCTAACCAGGGCCGTGCAGAGACCTCGAGGGAACGTGTTAAAAAGGGGCACATGGAGGAATATTACACCAATACCATGCACCAACATAATTTACAGCACATGAACCCATATTCAAACAGAATGTAACGAAGAATCTAGGGCTGAGCAATTAATCGAAAAATAATCGAAACCAACATTTAGAAACTCTAATGGACTTAATCTTGCTCATGTCAATTAGTCATGGTGTTTACTGTTGCCATGACAGTAAAGGTTGCATATCTTCAAGGAATTTGAAAACTTGTCTCCAGTGATCATTTTAACCCAAACCATGATCTTTTCATAGTTCTAATCAAGTGGCTTTTGTGCCTAAACCTAACTAGACATCAACCACAGCGTCACACCTTAAAACATCATTATTTTCACTCCCAAAAGATACTCATGTGTGAAAACATCACAAAATATCCAGGAGTGAGGGCAGTGTAAAATACAAAACAAAAGAAACTGTGAAAATACATAATTGTTCTTCAAGGGTGGAGATAATCGTTCATTAATCATAATCAAGGTTAAAAGTTAAATTAATTTTCATTTTGACTTTTGCCATAATCGCCCAGCCCTACAACAAACTGTATCATAGTATATCATTGCCCCCTACCTGATGTAACTGGAGAGGGACTATGATTCGCTTTCTATTTTGCATGTGTATGTGTGTGTACACTCACTTTTGCTGCGCAAGGTGAAGCATCGAGGAGTGTCTGTTTTCTTAGCCAGAAGACTCATTCTACAGCAGGTACCGTCAGTGCTAATGAAGAGAGAACCAGGTCATTATTTCCACTAGAGGATTCATCAGGGTTTTTTTATTTGAAAATATATTTCACATTAATCATCACTCACTTCAGGTTGGCACAATTACAGCAGTACATGTCTGCCTTGTGATCCACAAGCCACTGAGCATTTCTAGCAAAGCCAACAATGTGCCACTTTACTTCCAAACTAAGAGAGACACAAGAGCAGAAATAAATGTGATAAATATTCTCTTTAGAGATTACACTCAGCACATTACTCTACTCCTATCAACATTATATTCTTAAACGTAAGATTTGCTCAAGTTAAAACATTAAACATGTCAATCACAGATCCTGATAACGCTTCTCTTTCCAAAATAGAGTCATGCAGTTATATACTGAGTTTTACAGAGAAATAAATATGGTCTTACCTTCTCCAGGTCAAAGTCTCCTTTTTTACAGGCATGACATCAATACAAGCAGGCACGCACACACATAGGGGGAAACAGGAGAAAAAAAAGTCAGCCTGGCTCTGTCCAAAGCTAATAAAAGCTCACAAATTAACATATACCAAAAATGTCATTTATCTATACAGTCTTGCTTAGTGCAGCAGATTAATGGCATATTTCAAGAGAATCGTTCATTTTGGTATACAAGCATGACATTTGGCACAGATACTCTCTAAGGGTCACTTTTTGGGAAAAGGGCGTTGGCCACCCAAAAATTCAACATGGCGGCCATTTTTTCAAGATGGCCGCTATTTCTGTCAAATGCTCATTATGTCAATCGTTCAAACAGTGATCCAAGCATACAATTTGATACAAATACTCTCTAAAGGACATGTTAATGGAAAAAGATGCTTGTCCCTCAAAAATTCAAGATGGCCGCCATTTCTCTTGAATCCTTACATCAATTTTTCAAATGGTCAGCAAATTTGGTACAAATATTATTCAAGGAACATTCTCATGGAAAAAGGTGTGTGCCACTCAAAAATTCAAGATGGCGACCATTTTCAAGATGGCCCCCATTTCTGTCAGCTCAATTTAATGTGTTAAGGAAGGTTTTGTTTAATAGAGTGAACGTCATTACACAACCAGGGCACACTGGTGACTTCACTGCTGTGGAACTCAGCATGGGGTTCAGTGTCAGCTGATCTAGTTTTACTTACACTGTAGTTCTTGACTAGTAGTAATAGTATAGCTAAGTTTAGTGTCCCAAATGCTGTCTAACAGCCCCTCATCAATTAGCTAGTAATAGATGTAGTTAGATAGCCGCACCTAAATTGACAGGTTGTGCCAGCGTGGGAGAGCCGAGCCAAGGGTAAGCGGGGCAATACATGACTTGTTCATGTATGCTTACCTGGAAGGTGTACAGACCACACGGGACTTAAATGGCACTGGATGAATGATCGGGCTAGGTGTAGGTGACCCGAACCTAGTTGTATCCCATACCTGAATGTGTACTATGTCTATGATTGAGGTGGTAAAAGAATAACCCCTCGGCCTTAATCAGACAACAAACCCCCAAAATGGCAAATGAAAATCTCATGTCAGCCAAGAGGCCAACTGATGGATGAAATGTTGTCTTTGTCAGACAGACACAAAGGAACCCCTCCAATCACCACCTACCCATCATGTTTCTCTCATCATTGTGGCTGCAAATCAGAGTGCCGTGGAAGATGCAAATGTTTTAGATTGGGTTTCACTTGCACAGAACTGTGCAATTGCAAATGTGAATAAAAAAGTAAGTAGCCTTGCGGTGGGCGGTGAGCCGATTTCCTGATTCTGGACTGTGATGTATATGTACACCTTCCTGGATATGTTGCCTCCAATACAACACTTGCTGACTGCCAAGCAGGGAGGCATTGGCTACCATTTTTAACAGTTTTATGACTCGGTAGGGCACAACCGCTCAATCTCAGGTTGGACACTAACCACAAGGCCTTTGAGCTGGTAAAAATGTGAATAGAACTTTTTTTCAATCCTTCCTTTTAACTCAGTCCCAACAGAGTACACTATTAAAGCAACACCCACCTTGAAAAATTAATCTTGAATTTTTGCGATTGCCTTTTAAAAAAAAAAATTTTATGAAGTGTGACCGTTAGAGTATTTTAGCTAACATGCATGTGTGCATCAGTGTACAAATGACGGCCATCTTGGAAAAGGTCTCCATTTTGAATTTTTTATTGGCCATCCAATTTTTCCAAAAAGTGGCCTTAACAGAATATTTGTGGCATATTTTATGTATCACTATTTGGAAACAGTGGCAATGAACATAGGACAGGAATGACAGCCATCTTGAAAAATGGTTTCCATCCTGAATTTTTACTGGCCACTAACAGTGGCCCTTCCTCTCTGTGGACTGCACCTTGCCGTGGTGGAGAGGCTTGTGTACTCCAATGAACCTGAGAGCTATGCCGGCAGGGATTTTATATCCCTTGCAAGTTTAACTAAGCCGGACAGGTCAAAGGAGAGGAGGCAGACAAAGCAGACATTATGACTATTTGACAGAAATGGTGGCCATCTTGAAAATGGTTTCCATCCTGAATTTTTGAGTGGCACATACCTTTTTCCAAAACAGTGTTCCTTGAAGAGTATTTCTGCCTAATTTTATGCTTACATCACCATTTGAACAATTGAAATAATTAATATTTGACAGGAACGGTGGCCATCTTTAAAAAGAGGTCTTGATCTCAATGTTTTTTTTTAAATCTGGTTAAATAAAGGTTTAATAATAAATCTTTAAAAATGGTGGCCATCTTGAATTTTTGAGGGACAAGCATCTTTTTCCATTAACATGTCCTTTAGAGAGTATTTGTATCAACTTTTATGCTTGGATCACTGTTTGAATAATTGATATAATAAGCTTTGAATAGCAATGGTGGCCATTTTGAAAAATGGCCGCCATATTGAATATTTGTGTGGCCAACGCCCTTTTCCAAAATAGTGGCCCTTAGAGAGTATCTGTGCCAAATTTCATGCTTGTATACCAAAGTGAACGATTTTTTTACTAATCTGCTGGACTATGCTGCACCTCTGGTGGTAATGACAGCCAGTGCATCTCCGCTGAGACAGGTAGGAAGTATGTCCATCTGCACAGGCTTTAATTGCAAGCTCGAATCTAGTTTTATAGATTGGAAAAATGTCATTTGTCCTTACCATCTCCATGGAAATAGGACAGTAATTCCACTCTAGTTAACCACAATCTTTGTTGTGTCTCATTGGGTTGAGTAGTCATTATCACTGGGAGTCATCCTCTATTATATATTAAATATATGTAACCCGTCTCCATTTTATGTCTCTGTTGTGTCCCAAGTTGGAAAGGAGACACAGGAGTCAGGACTGGATCTCTAAATCTTTACTTGGCAACTGTGGCGACAAACAGAAACACACAGAAATTGTGAGCTGTGTGTGAGCTAGAAAAGGCTTTTTAACTTATGAAATGTTACAACAAAATAATCAATTTTGCACAGTAAAATTAAATTACAAAAAATAACACAAATTGGTCCTTTAAACAGGTTAGTTTCTGCTTTCAATGCTTCAGTATTTAAAGTTCAACAGTAAACACAAAATTAAATGACATCTGTAATTTTGCTTTTTAAAAAAAAATAGATTAAATAATTAGGCAACCAAACTTAATATGGTAACCAGAAAACCCACATTTCACTACCTCAGTTTAACATTTAAATCCAATGGACTAATATCTCATTCAGCAGGCATGTGTATCATTTAGCATCAACAACTTGTACAGAGCAAATAGACCCAGAGATTTATATTAAATCTCTGGGTCTTACTACGGGTACTAGGGTATTACTACGCGCCGACTCGGTGTGTGTAGTCACGTGTAAAAAGACAGCCAATCGAGAGCTCCTGCCTGAGTTGTAACTGATAACAGACATTTACAGATCTATGTACCATTCACTTGCAAATCTGAATACAGACATACGGATTTTTTTTCACACACACACATCTGAACACGCACACACAGATTTGAACACACACACACACACACACACACACAGATTTGAACACGCACATACAGATCTGAACACACACACACACACACACAGATCTGAATACGCACACACAGATCGTTTTGCAGCAATTATAACTCCATAATTAACACTCAAAACATTATTTAAACACAAACGAACAAACATCTCCACACCTGTGGCGATAGACAGAAATAAACTCTCCCGGTGAAAAAATGAGCAGACTCTAGCGAGTGAAGACAGCAGTGAGCAGGCTAACTTAGCATGCTAATGCTAGAATGAAACTAATTAAAAAACTTGGATCTCAAGTCTCTGCGGGACTCATGCAGGACGAGTGGGACATTACACAGAGCAGCATACAGCAGTTTATCCGCATTCATATCAAGGACAACAACTTTTATGAACATACATCAGCAGAGAGCAACCCAATTACGACTAACCTCTGGCCATGTTAGAAAAGGCTTTGACCTTAAGCGGGCGTTAACAATTAATACTTTAGCTATAAAATAAAATGACCGGCTGCCATCAGTCACTTAGTCACAAAACCATACAAAACGATAGCTATCTGCTATGTGGTGGTAGCAATTTATCAGAGGCATGCTAACGTTAGCTTCAAGGCTGTCCACTCGAGGTATGAAAATGAATTAAAATATCGTTCACATGCGTTATCTGGGAGACTTACCTCAAACGGCGTTTGGTTGACAATGTTCGTTGTGGCTGACTGTCTACATCCTCCTTGGCTCCTTGAAGATGATGCGCCCAATGCCCATGACGTCTTTCACGTGTATGACTCATGACATGCCCCCTACGAACCTGATTGGAGGACACTAGCGCTAATCCAAACTATTTGTCGTTCTTCAAACTTGACCGGTTGGTCGTTATGGGCGGGACGAAGCAAACTGGAAATAGGCGCCAACTTTGAAATTTGAATCTGCCTAGTCTGATTGCATTAAGTGAATGAAGTGCGTTTCTAATGAAAATAAATACATAAATAAATATAAATAAATATAAATATAAATATAAATATATATATATATATATATATATATATATATATATATATATATATATATATATATATTGTCCTATATAAACAAAAGAGTTTTAAATTTGCATGAAAACAATTCTGAGCAAAAGTTGTTGCAATATTTGGTGAAAAAGTCATGACTAATTTACAAGAATAGCTCCACTGATGTTACGTAATGTAGTCCAGTTTAAGGGTTTTTGGATGCACAGAGTTTCAATTCACTTTCACAGTCACTTATTAGGTACACCAATCTAATGGAATCCAATCCAACAGCTCTGCCATACATTCTACTTTATGAAGCTTTTACATTTTCAGTTTTTGTTGACATTGTCAGAAAGGTGATAATTATACTTTATGTTTATTATTGAGGTTGTGGTGCTGGTGTACTGGAGTGCAATATATTGAAAAGTGTTCCTAATATTTTGTCCCCTTCAATGTATGTTAATGGATGGACAAGAGTAAAGGGACACTGCTCAATATAATGCACTCCAGTACACCACCACCATCCACTATGACCTCAATAACAAACATAAACTATTCTGACAATGTCAACAAAAACCAAAAATGTATAAGCTTCGTAAAAATAGAATTTATGGCATAGCTGTTGTATTGGATTGCATTAGATTGCACAGGTGCACCTAATAAAGTGGCCAGTGAGTGTATATATATGTATATGTATGCATATGTATGTACGTATGTATGTAAGTACGTAAGTATGTTTGTACTGTATGTATGTATGTATGTACGAGTGTGTATATGTACATTTACATTGAATACCTGACAGAATGGTTGATAAAATAAAGTTATTTCAAACTGTCCAATAGATCCATGCACATAGATCCATGTGTGGAGAAATGAATGTGGATATATGCATTTGTATTAACATAATATTGTTGGAGGTGTATGTAAACATAATCTGTACTGTATTTTATACAAAATTACAGTGGAATGTGTACTAATACAATACCATATAAATGGTAAAAATTTAAATTACTCTCAATATCTGTAAATCTACAGGCATTTTATTGTTTAAAAACGCATCTGTTAGAATACAGAATACTTTCTGTAAAACTGCATTTTTTAAAGTGCACGTTCCGTAAAATAACATTTTAAATTGTCTTTCTACAGCAATGTAAAGTTAAAAAACATAAAATCACTTCAACGATGCATGCTAAATAACCTGCAATTTTGTGGAAATAACTACAGATTTCTGTAATTTTATATACATTTCTTCATTACAATTATTAGGAAAGATCTGTAAAATGACATCGCATGATGTAAAATTACATTTGAATATGAAAAAGACATGTTAAGTTGCCTTTAAAAACATAATAATAATGTAATCTTATTATGGTTAATTATTTGTAATTTTAAGGGTAAATGTTTAAATTACTGCTAATATATGTTAATCTACAGTTATTGTCTTATTGAAAATGGTGATAACCTGTAAAAAAACAAAAAAAACATTTTATACAAATTACAGTGGAATGTGTACTTATAAAATACCATATAAATAGTGAAAATTTAAATTACGCCCAATATCTGTAAATCTACATGCATTTTATTGTTTAAAAAAGCAAAACATCTGTTAGAATACAGAATACTTTCTGTAAAATTACATTATTTAAAGTGCATTTTTTGTAAAATAATATATTTTAAATTGTCTTTATACAGTAATGTACAGTAAATTACGTTTGTGTTTGTACAAATACTACTCATTACCTCTAGAAAAACATAAAATCACCTTAACCACACATGCTTAATGACCTGCAATTTTATGGAAAACACTACAGATTTCTGTAATTTTACGTACATTTCTTCATTATCATTATCAGGAAAGATCTGTAAAATGACTTCACATTTTATGTAAAATTACATTTGAATATGAAAGAAACATGTTAAATTACCTTTAAAAAACATAGTAATAATGTAATATTATATTATTGGTAATTACATGTAATTCTAAAGGTAAATATTTAAATTACTGCTAGTATCTGTTAATTTACAGTTATTACATTGTCTTATGGAAAATGGTAATAAACCTGTGAAAACATACAGAAAATTGTATGTAAAATTAGAGTTAAAGCTGTACAAATACAATAAATTGTCATTAAAAAAACATAATATTGATGTAATCTTACATTATGGTTAATTAACTGTAATTTTAAACATAAAACCTGAAATTACTGAAAATATCTGCAAATCGACTGGCATTTCTTTGTTTTATTGGAAAACAGGAAAAATCTGTAAAAAACTACAGAATATTTCCTGTAAAATTACATTTTTTTTTTACAGTGTAGTGTACCAGCAGAATAATAATATCACAATGTCTAATATGTAAGGGATAATGTGGAGTGAACATCAGTTAGGCTGCAATATAACCCAGTGTGTGAATCACGCAGGGTTGTTACATTTTGCTGGAACGCACTTCTCAATGTTTCCTTAACATAATCCCACCCACACAATCCATTAATTATGTTAAAAAAAACATCAAAACGTGATAAATGCTAACTGGACAATCTGATCACCACTCCTTTCATTTTTAAATGACAGTTATTTTGGCGATTGAGTGCATGCAGGCGCATGGGAAGGCATCTTGAGTTGAGGGGTGCTGCCATGCAAGAGCCACAATTGTAACCTTGAATCGCTAAATTGAAGTTTGTCTTTTGGTTATATTTTATTAAACAGTGATTAGATGGAGGCCTGTTGGGATGGAAGTATTCTCTCGCTTCGTCTCATGGTCGTTTCTCTTGCAAACCTAAAGGCCTCAAATGGAAAAGCCAAAAAATAACAACAATGACAAATGGTTTCACAATGCATTTAAAAACCTTAAGGAACCTATCAAACCGGAAACATAGAGACCCACACAACCAGAACACACTTCTTCACTATGGTGAAACATTCAAACAGTGTGCGCATGCGCGCACACACACACACACACACACGCACACACACACACACACATACACACACAGAGCTGGGGGTACTCAGTAGGATGTCGACTGTCTCAGGGGTACATGACAGTTAAAAGTTTGGGAAACACAGCTCTAGACCAACAGAGTGAGAGACGAACACAAACTATGAATTTCAGATCTGCAGCAAGAGGGTTTCAAGCGTTTCCTGTCAGTAGCAGCTTGGTTCCCACTCTTGTACTTCATGTGTATCATATGGTTCTCACAGGATGTTTCCTCACACCCAGCAGCTTTATTTATCGTCTCATCATAATTTGCATTGCGGTGTCTCCAGATATGTTCCAGGGTGAGTTGTGATGTCTGTGACAGATAAACATGTTCAGTTTTTATGAGAAGTAAGAGAAAGAAAGAAGAAGTACCCCAACATCTTATCTTCGTTGTGTGTGTATGTGTGTGTGTGTGTGTGTGTGTGTGTGTGTGTGTGTGTGTGTGTGTGTATGCGTGTGTGTGTGTGTGTGTGTGTTTGCATATGTATTTTTTTTTTAAATTTCTGTCAGAATCATATTTGTTTGTTTAATATGTTCTCACAGCTGGTGGCCCTACACCTGGTTCAGTACATCAGTACAAACATATAGTAGATAATATATCAATATAAACATATAGTAGATAATATATCAATATAAACATATAGTAGATAATATATCAATTCGGTATAAACATATAGTAGATAATATATCAATATAAACATATAGTAGATAATATATCAATATAAACATATAGTAGATAATATATCGATATAAACATATAGTAGATAATATATCAATATAAACATAGAGTAGATAATATATACATATAAACATATAGGATAATATATCAATATAAACATATAGGATAATATATCAATATAAACATATAGTAGATAATATATCGATATAAACATATAGTAGATAATATATCAATATAAACATAGAGTAGATAATATATACATATAAACATATAGGATAATATATCAATATAAACATATAGGATAATATATCAATATAAACATATAGTAGATAATATACCAATATGACCATATAGTAGATAATATATCGATATAAACATATAGTAGATAATATATCGATATAAACATATAGTAGATAATATATCGATATAAACATATAGTAGATAATATATGAATATAAACATATAGTAGATAATATATCAATATAAGCATATAGTAGATAATATATCAATATAAACATATAGTAGATAATATATCAATATAAACAGATAATATATCAACATAAACATATAGTAGATAATATATACATATGAACATATAGTAGATAATATATGAATATGAACATATAGTAGATAACAGATAACTTTTCTACATAGTATAGAAGATAGATAGTAGAGATGTACTTTTCTACAAGTCAGTCACAACACTTTTTTTTGCAATTCATTTGTTTTGCAATGTCATTTCCGAATTGACACTGCTGATATAAATGCAGTCCATTGACCATTTACCATGTGAAAAACATAAGACCCGACGCAAACAGTTCCTGTTCGCATTTTTATTGTCATGCACAGTATTATCCAACTGTATACAGGCCAAACCACTGCTTATGATTATTAAAGAAATCATGTCATGTATTGCAAAACTTAAGTAATAAAACAGTTATTTGGCCATTCGCCTATGCCGTAAACGGTCATAGTCTGCTCTATATTGGTTGACATCTGGAGGACGAAGACGTCCAAACAGACGTTGTTGAAACCCGGAGGCCCACCATACATATCGGTGGTTGTGGGATTTCATTCATAAGTCCAACAACCTATTGAGTCAGAAACGGTAAGTCTATAGGGATTTGCCCAACTTCATAAGAACTACACTGATTACATGGAAACAATGTCTTATCAATAGTCACCGTGTGAATCTCCCTGCAGCACATTTTCTCTTCCAGTTGGCATTGTGGCACAACTCCCTCAAAGACTCAATATGAGTACAGTATACCACTATAATGTAGACAATATGAGTACAGTATACCACTATAATGTAGACAATATGAGTACAATATACCACTATAATGTAGACAATATGAGTACAATATACCACTATAATGTAGACAATATGAGTACAATATACCACTATAATGTAGACAATATGAGTACAATATACCACTATAATGTAGACAATATGAGTACAATATACCACTATAATGTAGACAATATGAGTACAATATACCACTATAATGTAGACAATATGAGTACAGTATACCACTATAATGTAGACAATATGAGTACAATATACCACTATAATGTAGACAATATGAGTACAGTATACCACTATAATGTAGACAATATGAGTACAATATACCACTATAATGTAGACAATATGAGTACAGTATACCACTATAATGTAGACAATATGAGTACAATATACCACTATAATGTAGACAATATGAGTACAATATACCACTATAATGTAGACAATATGAGTACAATATACCACTATAATGTAGACAATATGAGTACACACACACACACACACACACACACACACACACACACACACACACACACACACACACACACACACACACACACACACACACACACACACACACACAGGTGGGTTCAGTCCTTTATTGATGCCAGTCCATGCGTGTGAAGGTTGTGTTAAAGGAGTGTAACAGCGCCCCCAAGAGGGCAATGCAGATATAACACATTATAATGTTACATCTAAATGAGGAGTTTCCGTCGCCTCTGTGCTCTTATTGCTTTGGTTCACTCGATACAAGGGATGCATATTGGTTATTCTGTGTCTGTGTATATGTGTATAAACCAGGCTAAAATACATATACGTCCGTGTTTTAGAGCACATGAACGTGAAGTATATCGACGTGTAAGAGTACAATGTGATGTATTCAACGTTCATCAGGTCAGCGGTTGTTGACAGGAACCTTTGGGGAGAAACTGTGTTTCCAGCCGGTGGGAATTGTGTCCATGAATTAAGTATGAAAAAGTCCCAATATTCAAAGTGCAAACAACATCTAATACACAGAGACTGAACAGTTATCTCCAAGCATTAAGTGCAAACTTATGTCCATAAATAAAGTGTGAAAAAGTCCCAATATTATTACTATTAGAAGAGGCCTCTCTTCTGTACATCTCAATGTGTTTCTCTACCCCTCTGTTGGACTGTTCTGCTGTCTCAACAGCAGTGAAAGAGTCCCCAAGCAGATCCTCCAGAGCTGTCTTCTGTTGTGTTTGAAGGAGAAACCCAAAATGCTACAATTGATTTAAAAGACGGGGGAGCGTCTTCTCTGCCAATCTCGTCAGAATCCTCCCTTGTTGCCTGCAACTGCACCACACACCAGCAGCACAGGACTGGGACGTTGTGACCTGCTAGTCTGAACTCAGAGCGCCCTCTTCTGTTCAAACAAAGCAACGAAAAAGAGGAAGACTCAGGACAGTTTTGCTGGTATGATTAGATGTATAATTATTAAGGAACGGATGACCTGATATCAACATTTTTTCGTCTCAACGACGCATTTGGTCACGTTTTAATATCGCACCCCTATTAATAACTATAATCTAGGATTGGCGCTTATCTCGGGCTAATTACTAGGATGTTCTGCCCTCGTCCAGGACGGTATGAAACGGTGTCTCGCCGACCTCCTGAAGAGCCTCCCTCGGGTCGAGAGGTTGGACCTCACCAACCTGCCCGCCGAGGACATCGTGGCCAAGGCGGAGGCAAAGAGTATGGAATTAACAAGAGGCGAAACTCCGTTGGAATTCTGACAACAATCGCTAGATGGCGCTGTTGTCGCGCGTTCGCCATTTTGGACTGAACCGGTGACAGTTGACAGTTGCAGTTGCAAATTATGTCTGTAAACTGGACACAAAGAAAGCAATGTTCTGCCATCAATTGCAAAAACTACCAGTGTACTGGATACCAAGTAGCATTCCATAGGTTTCCCAAAGACCAGGAAAGGTAAATAAGAAAAGGTTTTTGTAAACATTATTGAAGTGAGGTGCTGTAACGTAAGTTGCTATGCCATAACCTCATTAGCAGAGTCCCCAGGTCATCATTGACACAGAGATGGTTCTGAAAGAACATGACTACAGCAGAGTGGCTGCCAATAGAGAGAGGCCCCCATTCAACACAGAGATAGTGTTATTTCCACTGCTAAATACCATAACCATAATGTTTGCTTATATTTTATTATCTAAAAGAGGAGATGATGGATTGCACTGAGGTCAGGGAGAGAGAGACCAGGATCTATGACTCAGAGAGGCCAGGGAGAATGATTAGCCAAGACCAGCCTACTACATCTAGCGTCAATGTCCCGGACTTTGACGACCTGCCTGAAGATGTCCTGGACGTACTGGATACACCAATGCCATTTCAACATGATGAGAATGTGCTGGTGTACATGGCTGGGTATATTGGGAAAAAGGTGGTGGGGAAATTTGGTAGTTGCACTGACTGTGCACTTTTCACATCAGCCGACACTTCCACTGATTCAAGGTACACTTTCCTGAGGGGAAAACAGTACAGTGACCTCACTTTGGGAGAGGGTGGCTTAAAAGTGCCCAGCACTGAATTTGTACAGCTTATCATAGCCCTGGAGACAAACTTCAAACATAAAATAACCTCAGTAATCCACGCCGTTAGTCTGGGGCAAAAATTATTGAATATCGGCATGGAGGTATACACCAAGTGCAGGGGAATTGTATGCAAAAGCGAAAAAGTGTAAAAACACTCTTGTGTACATAATTAAATTATTCAATGGAGTCAGAATTCACCATATTCTATGAACCCAAAATCGTCTACTTTCCCAGCCCAAACAGAAGCGCAACAGAAAATTTTTAAAGCTAACTCATCTGTAAATATGTAATTAACTCTTCTTTTATAGCTAATGTAACATATTGTACAAAGTTCTTACATAATAATAATACTACTAATTGAAATTAAATAACTTTGATTAAATAACTAAACCAACAAATGTATTACTGTTCATTTTGTGATGATTTTCTATTACTATTAAATATTCTCTCATAATGTGTTGTCCCTTTCATCTACTCACTGTTCATTGTGCTTTGGCTTTTTCAAGGAATTTGTCAATAATTTCATGAGGAACATGGGCTGTTGTAAAATTGTGCTGTGGCTCCTTTAAGAGATGCCAACGCAATCCCGACCCAACCAAAACAAGAGTTTATTGAATATCCGCTAAGAAAGTTTAAGTTTATTGATAGGCTACATTGTTGTAGGCTACACAGTTTGTGCGTTGTCAGCAATTAACCCACTAGACCAAAAGCCAAGCCCTGGTTCATTTGATGATCACCCGCCAGCAGAGGAAAGCGGGAGTTATCTTCAAAATTATTGGGGTAAATAAATAGTCTATTTGACAGTTTCATGGTCTATGACGAAATTTATTTTGTATACGGATCCATCAGCATTACTGTAATGTGCATTATTCAACATGCCGTTTTAGATTAGGCTGTAAACATATTAAAAACTAGAAACTTCTGTTTAGTTCCCTTAACCGCTCTTTAATTGGAACCTGTATCATTCTATGACAGTTGTGTTGCGTTCAGTCCAAGATGGCGGAGCGACAGCTCGGACATGGGTGCGTTTGTTGCAATGGAGCGTTCTATTGAGTTTCGCCTCTTGTTAATTCCATACTCTTTGGCGGAGGGGAAGCGCCCCGCTGCGGATGGAGACCTGAATGCAGAGGATGATTTCCAGAGGGAGATGTTCTTGTAAGTGTCATCACTAGGAGGCGCATCTCCTGCCGAGCACGACTCTGTACGCACCTCCGTACTCGGGTCCAATAAAGGAACGATACTTATTTTTACTTACCTTTTACACTTGGCCTTAACGTGCGTTTTGGCAAGATTTTTTTTTTTACATTTAAAGAAAATGTCAACAATATGTTTATTGTTTTCACATTAAGTGCATACAAGAAGTACACTACATCACCAGTAGCATGTCACCTTCCCTTAAACCCTCCCAGTATAGCATACAAGAAGTACACTACATCACCAGTAGCATGTCACCTTCCCTTAAACCCTCCCAGTATAGCATACAAGAAGTACACTACATCACCAGTAGCATGTCACCTTCCCTTAAACCCTCCCAGTATAGCATACAAGAAGTACACTACATCACCAGTAGCATGTCACCTTCCCTTAAACCCTCCCAGTATAGCATACAAGAAGTACACTACATCACCAGTAGCATGTCACCTTCCCTTAAACCCTCCCAGTATAGCATACAAGAAGTACACTACATCACCAGTAGCATGTCACCTTCCCTTAAACCCTCCCAGTATAGCATACAAGAAGTACACTACATCACCAGTAGCATGTCACCTTCCCTTAAACCCTCCCACTATAGCATACAAGAAGTACACTACATCACCAGTAGCATGTCACCTTCCCTTAAACCCTCCCAGTATAGCATACAAGAAGTACACTACATCACCAGTAGCATGTCACCTTCCCTTAAACCCTCCCAGTATAGCATACAGGAAGTACACTACATCACCAGTAGCATGTCACCTTCCCTTAAACCCTCCCAGTATAGCATACAAGAAGTACACTACATCATCAGTAGCATGTCCCAGTATAGCAGTGATGCTGCTGAAATAAAAGTCAGAAAGATTACTTTTTCCCCCATGGTCTAGTCAATGATAAAAAAGTAAACAAATCCTGTGGCAAAATTTCAATATGATGCCATGGTGACATTATATATATATATATATATATATATATATATATATATATATATATATATATATATATATATATATATATATAATGGCATCATATTGACATTTTGCCACAGGATTTGTTTACTTTATATATATATATATATATATATATATATATATATATATATATATATATAACAATTAAAAATAAGTTGTCCTTTGCAATAGATAGTGATATGAGTTCCATTCCAAATAAATAAATAAAATGTGATAAAATACTATGAATGTCAACGTAGTTGATGTTGCACCGCCCTGTGTATTATGTGTATTATACAGCCACTATAAGTTATCCTATAATTTATTATTACAAATGGAAAGAGTCACTGAAACTATAAACAAAGAGACTATTTTTTATAACTTACAGTGACAATTGTATTTGTTTAAATTAAATAGGTCTATACTTTTTCACAAAGCCTAAGATGCTCATGTCTTACCAAATAAGTTACCATTCAAAATGGAAGAAATTCAACAATTGAATCAGTTGTTTGGTCTTTATTTTAAAGAAGGTGTCCTATTGGTTCTGGTTCTGTTAGGACCTGGTACCGCTTCAAAGAATCAGTGTTGGCATTTCTATACAAAATAAAAGAAAAGGTATCGATTTCAGAAACCGTTTAGGAACCGACGTCGTTTTACAGGCATCGAAATCGAACCAGAATCGAAATATTATATATATATATATATATATATATACACAAACGATACCCAAATGTAGGTGTAAACCCCTCAAAAGATCCTCATCCAATCGCACCCGTGAACTTGGCCATAGGGTTGACCAATCAACGACGTTGCAGGCTGGTGTACTGGCGAATGGGAGGAGAGGAGAGGGGCGGGACTAGAGAGAGTCGGCGGGAAACGCAGGAGAGGACGGTGGCGCTTGAAGGGCTCCACGGCGGACGGAGAGTGCGAGATAAACTAGATAAATAGATCAGTTTGGGTTCTAGATAAACTAGATAAATAGATCAGTTTGGGTTCTAGATAAACTAGATAAATAGATCAGTCTGGGTTCTAGATAAACTAGATAAATAGATCAGTTTGGGTTCTAGATAAACTAGATAAATAGATCAGTTTGGGTTCTAGATAAACTAGATAAATAGATCAGTTTGGGTTCTAGATAAACTAGATAAATAGATCAGTTTGGGTTCTTGGTTGTCGCATGTGTTGCACGGCGTGGAGCTGCGGAGGAGTTGCGGTTGGAGTGTCGTGTAGAAGAACGGAGGACTCCACGCCGTCAGCCCTGGGAGGCCATCCGGCGTCGTGTCGGCGTCGTGTCGGCGTCCGTCGGCACGCCATTGCTACAGTGCGGTTGGTGAGTAGTTACCTGCCACACGTGACTCCGCCATTGTGTATGGACAGCAACGCGCTGGTGAGGGTCATGTTCGTTCGGTGAACGGTCGGCACCCCCGTGGGCAGTCCAGGACCATTGAACTGAGGGCGGACATTCAGTGGTTTTGTGATATTGAGTGTTTTTTTCGTGTGTGTTACCGGTGTTTACAGTTACGGTTAGGGATGGGGAGGGGATCGTTAATATTTATTGATATCGATACCTTTATCGATACTCCTTATCGATCCGAGTCTTTATCGATACCACTATCGATACTTTTCTATTATTTGGTGGAAAGACGACGCGACAATTTGTTTTTAACAGAACTGGTATTGCTTTTATTGCTTAACAAGTGAGCATAACAAAAACGTTTCTAGCCTTCAATAAACATGGCTAATGTAATGGGCCACTTCGAAATGACATACAACTAACAATAGAAAGAATATATCAGCAGCACCAAATGAAAAATAAGTCATAATGTATATAAATCAAATAAATAATATGCTGGGTCACACAAAAGGAAATAAAATATAAGTTCATAATTTAACAGGTTTTTTTTTTTGCAGAAAAATTAACATGTCTGCCTTGTCAGGCATGATCCTCCAGATTTTTAATAAATATTGGCATCAGTAGTTTAATTATATATTCTAAAATGTTAAGAGCACTACAGTGTTTCCCCTAGAAATTTTTCCAGCAGTGGTGCTGTTACGTAACGGAGGCAAGCCGCACGCGGCGGCGCGCAGGGGTCTGGGGGCATTCACCTCCGGAAGATTTTTTTTTTTAATAACCCCTTAAACCATAACTTCTGGCAAGTTTTGTGGATAGAAATGGACATTTTGAGACAAATATGATATACCATCAACAGATTTAATATTGGAGCACGTACCTTGAACTGGTCAGAAACAGAAATCTTGATTTTATAATTTTAGACAGGATTACTCATGTTTTTCTTTTGTGTTAATTTTAAGCTTTTATTTACATTATTGGTAGAAATTGATTGGGGCAAAAAATATTGAAAATGTTGTCTTAAAGGGGAAATGAACCCAAAAACAACACTATGCTCCAACACTATATTTCATCACATGAATAAAGTTGATTGTGCTGCCATCAAATGTACTAACTCCATTTAAAAAAGAAAAGAATTTCACGGCTACAGTAACGGTGATTTGACGCGTCATCAAATCACCGGAAGAAAAATGCAGGACTACAAGTTATGAACGTTCTGAATGTGAATCTTCAGGAGAGCAGCCCTCTCGGACACACAACACACACACGGGTTGAAATAAGGCTGTTTTACTCGCCAAATGCGAGTAATTTTTGTATTTGTCGAGTAATTTATGAAGACCACTCGCCACTCTGGCGAGTAATCTAAGAATTCGCCGCGATTGCCGCGGACCCGCCAGCAACGGACCCACTAGCCGCGGACCCGACCGCGCAGCACCCACCGCCGTCTACAATCGCTGTTACCGCTGTTTTATTATCATCCGCTCTCCCACACCGTCACCGGGGCTTCATAGTAATGTGTCCGAATAGAGCAGCCCTCTCGGACACACACATGCTGTTACCGCTGTAACATGCTGTTAACAGCGATTGTAGACGGCGGTGGGTGCTGCGCGGTCAGGTCCGCGGCTAGCGGGTCCGTTGCTGGCGGGTCCGCGGCAATCGCGGCAAATTCTTAGATTACTCGCCAGAGTGGCGAGTGGTCTTCATAAATTACTCGACAAATACAAAAATTACTCGCATTTGGCGAGTAAAACAGCCTTATTTCAACCCGTGTGTGTGTTGTGTGTCCGAGAGGGCTGCTCTCCTGAAGATTCACATTCAGAACGTTCATAACTTGTAGTCCTGCATTTTTCTTCCGGTGATTTGATGACGCGTCAAATCACCGTTACTGTAGCCGTGAAATTCTTTTCTTTTTTAAATGGAGTTAGTACATTTGATGGCAGCACAATCAACTTTATTCATGTGATGAAATATAGTGTTGGAGCATAGTGTTGTTTTTGGGTTCATTTCCCCTTTAACGCTTGGCAATTTCAAGATGACGTTGTAGTTGTGCTAAATACCGATCATGTGAAGATTTTTGCAGTGGCGCTGATTTTCCAGCAGTGGCGCTGCGCCACTGCTGAATACATAGTAGGGGAAACACTGCACTATACAACTGTGGTACTCATGTTTCTCGCCAAAATCTCAATTTCCCTTTTCTGCGGAGGGGGTCCAGTCCGTCACTGCCACGGAGCGAGTAACGGATGTCTCACAGTAACGGACGTTGCGATCAGCTGATTTTGCGCAGTTCTCCAGTGTGCGCGCGGTGCACAGAGCACACAGCGCTCCGTTTGCCTTTTTTTGCAGGTGGGGAAACGCAGAAGTAGTACAAGATACACGTGTAGTTTTATTTTGATGGCCTGATGGTGAGTTACGCAAAAGCGCTGTAGTGGCACAAGTGACGTTACGCATCGCTGATTATGGGTGCGCATGCGTACTTGCGTACCAGTTATGTGCACCCCTGGTTATTGGTATATAGTGTGATTAGAAGAATATTCTTTACCTTTTATTGTTTTATTGTTCATTGCTTCCTTTTCCTAATTAGTATAAATACTAGAGCCCGACCGATATGGGATTTTTAAGGCCGATACCGATACAAATATTTGATGATTTAAAAAGCCGATATTCCGATATATCGGCCGATATATATATTTTAAAAAGAAATTCCAGAAACACGTAACAAAACATAAACAGATTTCCATAACATTAGTTATATGTAGTTATTTATGAGTCCTCGCTAAAATAATAAGATAATGCAGTGAACACACTTCACTGATGGGTCACACCGCGAGCGACATGAGCAGCAGGGGGCGCTGTGGCCGCTGGCTGCTCGCTGCCGTCGTCAGGGGGCGGGGCTTCAAGCAGCACTGCAGACATCAAGTTCGGTTCCGCCCATTGCAATATCAAGTTTGTAGTAGAGCTATTCGGCAGGCCGGCGCGACAAGCATGTTCAAATAACAATTTACACGTTTCCCCTGTTTATTATTTAGTAATCAAAATAACAGAAATTGAGATAAAGCATTATAAAGTGCAAAACACACTGCCGCCGCGGCGCGTCTATGACATAAGTGCCGCCCGTAGCGCCCATAGGAATATAGTCGTCTCCAGAGCAGAAGGAAAACTAAAGAAAAGAAAAAAGCGCCTTTTCGGCGGCACTTGATGCGCGGCGACACTGTGAAATAGGACAGTGGCGTGAAGTGTAGCGGGTTGCTGCTTCGCACCGACGCCGCTCATTTGCATAAAGTTAAACTAATTTCAACTCTCCGCTGCTCGCTGCCGCGGTCGCGGCGCCGGCCGCTCCTCGTCGGCAGCGCTCATTGAAAATGAAGGACTGCCGGCCGCTTTTGCTGCTCGTGTCGCTCGCGGTCGTGGATAACTCGTTCGCTCTGCCCGACTCTGGCTGGATCAGCTGGTTGTAGGGTTTGTGGCGTTATAACTGGTTGAAGGGGGTTTCGTCCGTTTTTTTAAATATTCATTTATCGGCCATTATAAATGCCGATACCGATAGTTTGGAAAATGCCTAATATCGGCCGATAATATCGGCCCGCCGATATATCGGTCGGGCTCTAATAAATACTAGAGCCCGACCGATATGGGATTTTTAAGGCCGATACCGATACAAATATTTGATGATTTAAAAATCTGATATTCCGATATATATATATTTAAAAAAGAAATTCCAGAAACACGTAACAAAACATAAACAGATTTCCCTAACATTAGTTATATGTAGTTATTTATGAGTCCTCGCTAAAATAATAGGATAATGAGGTGAACACACTTCACCGATGGGTCACACCGCAAGCGACATGAGCAGCAGGGGGCGCTGTGGCCGCTGGCTGCTGCCTGCCGTCGCCAGGGGGGCGGGGCTTCAAGCAGCACTGCAGACATCAAGTTCGGTTGCGCCCATTGCAATATCAAGTTTGTAGTAGAGCTATTTGGCAGGCCGGCGTGACAAGCATGTTCAAATAACAATTTACACGTTTCCCCTGTTTATTATTTAGTAATCAAAAAAACAAATGGAGATAAAGCATTATAAAGTGCAAAACACACTGCCGGCGCGTCTATGACACAAGTGCCGCCCGTAGCACCCATAGGAATATAGTCGTCTCCAGAGCAGAAGGAAAACTAAAGAAAAGGAAAAAGTGCCTTTTCGGCGGCACTTGATGCGCGGCGACACTGTGAAATAGGACAGTGGCGTGAAGTGTAGCGGGTTGCTGCTTCGCACCGACGCCGCTCATTTGCATAAAGTTAAACTAATATCAACTCTCCGCGTCGCGCTGCTGCCGCCGCCGCGGCGCCGGCCGCTCCGCCGGAAGGACTGCCGGCCGCTTTTGCTGCTCGTGTCGCTCGCGGTCGTGGGTAACTCGTTCGCTCTGCCCGACTCTGGCTGGATCAGCTGGTTGTAGGGTTTGTGGCGTTATAACTGGTTGAAGGGGGTTTCGTCCGTTTTTTTAAATATTCATTTATCGGCCATTATAAATGCCGATACCGATAGTTTGGAAAATGCCTAATATCGGCCGATAATATCGGCCCGCCGATATATCGGTCGGGCTCTAATAAATACATAATTATACATTTTCACATTTAAAATTATTGCTTTTATACTTTCTTTGCTATCTACTATCTTTCCTTAAGTAGGGGCGTCTCATCCTCTGGCTGTAGAGTATAATGGTTAGGGGGAATACAGGTAGGTCACATACAGACACCTACTGGTATACGGTCCTTTAGGTCTTCACCGTGACAGGTCTAAATCCTAAAGCCTAAGCATTGTATTCAAACTAAGCAAGCAGAGTAGGCTGAGACTAGTAGGCCCGGGGGTTAGGGACTTAGATCCTCTGATTTCCAGCCTTTCAGGGAGGAGATATTTACCCCTACTAGGCGGACGTAGGTCCCGTCCGCTGCACAAACCTAATGGTGATCTAGTTTTTGGTCATATTGTCCAACCCTAGCGTAATGTGATTTTAAAATTAGAGTCAGGACTGGGGCGTGACACATGGAGAGCATGTCCTGAGTGGGGAAAAACATGAAGCTTGACGCATCCTTGGAATTTTCTCGCCAGTGATGTAAAAATCATCCAATATAAGATGCGGTTATTGTTGTCAGTTTTTGCTATTTTTTTTAATTGATCAGGGGCCGGATTCACAAAGCGTTCTTAAGAAAAAAAATGCTTCTTAAGTGCCACTTTTTTCTTAACTGTGCTCTTAAGACACATTTTAAGAAGATTTGGTATTCTTGAAGAAATTCTTATCGTTTCTTTAGTTTTTTCTTAACTTTCTTCTTAAGTTTTTTCCTTAAATATAGCTTAAGAACAAATGAGATTCTCGAAAACAAAGTTCTTAGAGTTCTTCTCAAATTTCTTCACAACTTTAAGAGAAGCCCTCACCTGTCTTAAAACAGCTGCAGTGAAAAGGTAAGTCTTGAAATGTATTTACTTGAACAAATTTGTAGTACATTTATTTAATTTCATTAATATTTAGTTTAGCCCTAGACAATGTGTAAACATTTTTTCTTAATTTAAGTTGGTCAGTTTTGTGTGAATGTAGCCTATCACGTTAAGCATAAACAGTTGACATGTAATTGAAATGGGCCTTTTAGCCTGGGTCACATGTAGGCGTACTCAATGTACTCTAAGTAAATCAAGGAGGCAGTTGTTGTATTTGATGTATACTACTTAATGAATCACTATGAACATATTATTTAAGTAGGCCAAGTAACTGAAACCATGTCCTTATTATTATTATTACCTTTAGATGGAAGTTCTTTGGGTAGCAGCTAGGGAGGAAAATCCACCAAGACCCCTGAGAGACAGAATGGATCCTCTTACACTCCCTGATCATGTCTTAATTAGACAATATAGGCTCTCTAGGCCCGCAATTGTTTTTCTGGCTGATAATTTGTCAAATGATCTGAAAAGGGAAACAAGGCGATCGACACCTCTTCCAGTGGTGTTGCAGATTATGGCTGCCCTCAGATTCTATGCCTCTGGGTCTTTTCAAATGGTGGTGGGGGGCACACTGGGTGTGAGCCAGTCCTCTATTAGCCGAGTGGTCAGAGATGTATCAAATGCACTCTGTAGAAGAGCAAGGCAGTTTATCAAGTTTCCAGCAACAAATGAAGAATGTATTAGAACCAAGCAGCAATTATTTGATATAGCTGGATTTCCTAATGTCTTGGGGGCAGTTGATGGGACACATATTGCAATCAAAGTAAGATCATGTACAAAATTATATTCCGTTTTTTTAAGCTGTTTTTACCAAACCAATTTTACATGGTGTTTAAAGTATTCACTCAAATATTGTTTTATTTTATTAATCTTTATTCCATATAGGCACCAAGTGATGAGGACGGCTTTGTAAATTGGAAAACTTTCACTCAATTAACACACAGGTCATCTGTGATGCAACACTCCGGGTTACAGACCTTGTTGCAAAGTGGCCAGGTAGCACCCACGACTCCTTCATACTAATGAATTCAGGCACGGGGATAAAATTCAATGAGGGAGAAATGCCTGATGGATGGTTGTTAGGTGAGTAACTAGTCATAAATTCTACTTTAGGTTACACAAAAACATACACTGTACTGTCCTAACTTACTTTCCTATACTACTGATAGGTGACAGTGGCTACACCCTAAGGCCATGGCTGATGACCCCAATCCTCCACCCAGCTACAGAGCCAGATGAGCGCTACAGCCGTGCACAACGCAAAACCCGGAGTGTTGTGGAGAGGTGCATTGGGGTAGTAAAATCTAGATTGGACACACCTTAACAGCTTTACTTCATGCAGAAGCTCACGCTGAAGGGAGACCATGTCCTCTGTGTGTGTGGTGGTGTGTGTGGCTGGTGTGTAAAATGTATCCGATATCAATTGTGATATAGTCAAGTCGCCTTCAGGACTCTGTAAGAAGCATGAATGGAGGGATTGTAAATTAAACAGTATCAAAAGTATGGTTAGGTTGAGTAGTTAGTGTCTGATAAACTTATTAACTTACATTTTCTTGAATCGTAATGGTAGGTGTGTGAGGTTCTTGTTCTGCAACCTGGTCGACAGCTAGGACCACCAAAGTATCTACAGGAAAGCAACAGAAACAGAAAGATATGCACTGTTAGTTATGTAGTTGGCTAAAACAACTTACACTTGCAAGGTGAAGGCATGCTTTATAGGCTACACACAGTGCTAGATTAGTTTGGCTTGTCTGGGTTTATTAAATGGCATGGTAAGGTTTATTGGGATTATCAAAGTAAGAAAAAGTATGATTGGACTGACATTAACTATGCTGCAACTTAAGCAAATAAAGCTAAGGCTAAACACAAGTTTTAGTAGCCTACCAACAGGGCATACCTTACACAAAAGGCAAACATTCAAACATACACTAGCCTGTCTGATTGCTGCTATTAGGCCTATTTCACAGTGGTCACAGAATCCAATTTACCCACCTCTCATTTTAAACTCCCTTAATACACACTCTGCCATTTCAATCACAACATGTAGTCTAGCAGGGTTGAGAAGAGACACTAATCAAGGATCTGTGCATGTAATGCTAGCCAGTTACGAGCAGAAATAGGACCTCGTTTCATACGATTTTCACAGGACACGGTGTTGTTGACATAGGGTGACCATATTTCCTGAACCTAAAACCGGGACACTTTGCGGGGGGGGGGGGGGGGGGGGGGGGTGCTGGCGGAACATTTCGGTTCCGCGATTGTTGAGCGGGGGGGGGTGCTGGCGGATCATTTTGGCTATGTAATCGCTGACAGCAGGGGACATTTCATAGTGGTTGGTGGAAACCGGGACACTTTAGCGTCCCGACAGGCTTTTGTCGGGACTCGGGACACGCAACTCAAAATCGGGACTGTCCCGGTAAAACCGGGACGTCTGGTCACCCTAAGTTGACAGCTTAGACCACAACAGTCTCTCGTAGTTATAGGAAGTAGACCTACCCTTTCTACGTTTTGATAGGCTAGCTAACATCTAATTGCCATGTCAACAGAGCCTAGTACTAGGTATACCGTGTGTCATTGGTAACTTATCTACTGCCATTGATAATGACTTCTCTCATAACAACGTAAGTCTCATAACAACGTAAGGATCACAAGCGCCATAAACAGCTGGTGATAGTCGCGTGTGTACAGTAGCATCTTGCTGCTAGCTTACCTCCAGTTTGCAGCTGTTTGTTGATACTGTCGTCGTCGTGTCCAGTGTCCACTCCTCCTTCAACTCCTCCCACCAGAGTTTCGCCAATGGCCCCCAATATCTTCTCCTCCAATGCGTCAAGTTGAATAGAGGATTTCCCTCCTCCAGTCCTCTTCAGCTCTCTCGACCTCTCAGCTGCCTTCTTTTTAACGATGGACTTAATGTCCGCCCACTTTTTTTTTACTGCGGGTCCATCTCTGGCGAACCCCCACTGTAATTATTTCTTCCACCAACACCTCCAACTCCTGCCTCGAAAAATTTTTGCTTCTCTTAGCATCCTCCATTTTTTAAATTTCACCGTTATTTGTCGTTAGTCACGCGAGTGAAGTCTCAAGTTAAAAATCTAAGAACGTCTTAAGTGAGAAAACTAAGAAGTTCCTAAGATATACGACAATTCTTAAGAAAAAAATAGTGAATAGCGTTTAAGCGTTTACATTCTTAGGAAAATCTTAGTTTTTTTCATAAGAATTTACTTTAGTTTTATCTTAAGAACGCTTTGTGAATCCGGCCCCTGGGCATTCAAACACTGTCCGCCTTTAAAAAGATCTAAATAACCTTCAGATTTGAATCTGATTCAGAATTATCTGCCGTGGGGTTGGTCAGATATCCTCTCGTTCAGCTATAGCTTTCACTCACTGGTGCGGTCACTGTCAATGCCTACCTTGGTGTGAATGTGTGGCCATTATTATATTTTTCTCTTTGTGTTTCTTAGCAAAATGTGAGACATAATTCGTATATGCATTTTGTTTAGATCAGAAAGAAACTAATTTCAAAACAAGCCATCATGGAGAAGTCGGAGAAGGCCAAGAAGCTCCGGCAGCAGAGGAAGTTTGGCAAAAAGGTTGATGCTTTTGTCTCTCCGGCTCTATCTTCCCTAACTAATGAAGTATTATTTCAATGGAAAGTAATGCTGACAAGATGGTTGATTCCCTCGACTACTGGCTTTACCTTAAAATGTAAAATATCAAGCTAAATGCAATACATAGCATATTCTATGCGAGGCATAATCCTGTTATCGAAAAATAATGCACAATTGTTTGCCTCCACGAATTGTGAAATACAAGGGTGTTTGTAGAATAGAGCCATACTATTCAGTAACCCTCCACCTACTTCCATGGCATGGATCCACCCATTCTCACCTGACTCCACCCACTCCTAATCAAGGGTCTACTCTATATGTCCCGCCCATTTCCTTTGTTCTGGCCCTGGCAGCAACAGGAAGCAGCATGTGAGGGCCCTCTGTCCCTGTGATTCAGATAAAACCCTATGGTTGCGCGTGAAAGTGAGTTTACTGCTTTCTTCATATGTTGCGGTACTTTAATGGTTATTTGTAGATTGGATGTGATTAAATGTTTGACCAGAATAGATTGGTAAATGCTATAATCGTCATCTTGTCTGTTTGCCTTGAGACTACAGATATAATATTGTGTGTAAGTGCGCAGTGCACATGATTTGTTAATTGTAGCTCTTAGGGAAATGCAAGAATCCTTATAACCTAATTTAGAATGTTGAATTTCTTCTGTTATAATTGTTAAATGGATTTTCCTGTGTTATGTAGTACTCTATAATTTCAGCAGTGGTAGGCCTACCCCTCACCTCCTTGGTTAGAGTACTAATATTGATTGTTTGTTAGGTACCTAATTGCTAAGTGTGATGTTATACATTGGTTAACTGTATTGTAATTCTTGTGTGTTTTACACAATCATTCAGACACCAGTTAACATGAGTCAGGAAATAAAAGCGTTACCTTACCACTCCAGTAAATAGTATCTTGGTAACAACCTGGCAATGGAAAAGCTTAAGGAAGCCCCATCAGAGTCCCGCCAGCCGGACTTCTTTTTAGACTGAGAAAGTAATAAATACTGCACATACATGTACAGTATATACAAATGCTTCGTTAGCTCAATCTTGTTGCAACCTAGATATTCGCTGAAAAAAAGCAATGAGTTAAAAGGGTTATTTTAGGTATTTTAGGTTCCAGGCGTTAGTGAGACCCATATATTTGTCTGGTCAGACCATTTGTGTTTCAGGGAACACAACCGAAGTTGCCATGGTATAAATGGGGTAATCCACTCCTCGGTGTGCTGTATAATAATGCACTTTGTGGAGCTAAACCATTCTTAGTCCGGCGTTGTGCATTATTTTTCGTTTTCCTTCCTGATGGTTTCCACCTGAACCGCGTTTTGATGGACGACGTCCAGCGGTGCGGGTTCTGGTCTGGTCCCGGACATGTCGGCCCTTCCAGGACCCGGTAACCCAGCGGTAATGAAGACACTGATCTTGGCAACGGACAACACTGCCTGTCTGGAGCGGCGCGGCCACACGGTGGCGCCGTCAGCCACCTGGACCGGACCGGGATGTGAACCCACCTGGACCGGACTGGGATGTGAACGCACCTGGACCTTGATGTGACCGAACCCACGCGGAATCAGACCGGGATGGGAACCCACCCTTGATCGGACCGGGATGTGAACCCCCCCCCCCTGGACCAGACCGACATGTGAACCCCCCCCCTCCCCCTAGATGTGAACCCACCTGGACCGGACCGGGATGTGAACCCACCCTGGATGTGAACCCACCCTGGACCGGACCGGGATGTGAACCCATCTGGACCGGACCAGGATGTGAACCCCCCTGGACCGGGATGTGAATCCACCTGGACCGGACCGGGATGTGAACCATCCCTGGACCGGACCGGGATGTGAACCCACCTGGATGTTAACCCACCCTGGATCGGACCGGGATGTGAACTAGGCCTGCACGATTCGGGGAAAAATATGAATCACGATTTTTTAGCTTAGAATTGATATCACGATTCTCTGCCACAATTTTTTTTCTCACGAAGTGCAATGTTTATTGCACACATGAACCATGACAAACATGTATATATAATTGCGGTAGGCAAACAAACTGATTTTTTTTGGAATCTGCACATTTTTGGAATCTGAATTTTCTGGGGTATTTCTGTGGCTAAACACAGCACAGCCGTTTGTAGTATAGAAAATATCCCTGCCACTTGTAGGCCTATCTTTGGAATTTTAAACTACTTACTAATCACAGATTCAATCCATCTATAAAACATGCCTGTTGATTGTCATGTGAAATTAGTGCAACTTAAAGGTGCGCTATGCAACTCGGTTATTCCTCCGCTGTTTCTGGGTTTTCGCCGGAATTGGGCTCGCATTTCTCACTATAGAGCTCCCCCTGCAGCTTCGGAATAGGCCTACAACAGTCAGTGCGTTTACATGACACTCAAGAAAGTCGACTTTTTGGCTTAACCCAACAATGATTGGATTACTAAGATGCATGTATACACCTTAATCAGGTTAAAATCGGTTCGAGTCGACCCTCTCATTATCAGGTTAAGACCCCTAGATTATGCGATCCATAGCCGACTAAGCCGTGCATGTAACCAGTCGGATTGGATTATCCGTTGAATTGCGTTCTGCGCATGCTCGAGATCTTTTCCCGGGGCCGTGAACCGGAAGTAGAAGGAGACGATAGTCTTGTTGTTGTTGTTGTTGTTGTCGCCGTCGGCTAAGGGATAACGAGAAACGGCGATTTATTTAAAAAGGTGGCGCTATAAGAATTGTGTCCCGGCCGCGGGAGCGCGCATGGCATTCATTAAAGGTGGAAGCACGCGGACACTACGCTTCCATTTCACCTAAGGCTGAATTAAAAGTACATGTTTTTCTAAATGTGGGTCATCAACGAGGTTGTAAAGTAGTGACTTCGGGCACATCTGTCAAAATAAATGTTTTTTTCTCCCGACGTGTTTACGACCTTTATTCATTCATTCAGGGCTGTTCTGGTGGGAGAAATATGTTTTCAGTAGACAGCTGTCAACTAACTTTGGGTCGGCGATTTATTTAAAAAGCTGGCGCAGAAGATGGAGGAAGCCGGTGCCGTGCCTATAGGAGTGTATCTTCATCAACGTGCATTCAGTACACACTACGCTTCGATTTAACCCAAGACTGAATTTAAAGTCCATGTTTTTCTAAATGTTGCTCATCAACGAGGTTGTAAAATAACTACGATCTTTATTCATTCATTGCGCGGCCGAACTGACGGCGGCATTCTCTGATATATGAATCTTACAGACTGCGTCGGGTTCTCCGACTCTCTGGTACACAACAAGTAAAGACTCCTAGTCGGGTTTATCTCGCCCATGGGGAAAAGGAATTGGGGGAAATTAACTTTGGCTTTGACTCTCTGAAGTCCAGACTGAAACGCGACATGGAGGAGAAAGCGATGTTTCAGCAGACAGCTGTCAGTTCACTTCGGGTCCATATCGTTTCTCCGACGCTCCGCTGTTCCTCTCGGTCGTATGCGGACCGCTCCGCGGACGACCGAGTCGGCATACGACCGAGAGGAACAGTGGAGCGGCGGAGAAATGATTATCACCCGAAGTGAACTGACAGCTGTCTGCTGAAACATCGCTTTCTCGAATGAGTTTGTTGTTGCTGGTGACGTAAAGGGGTCAACCGGTGGCTCTACTACCACTAGTTGAAATGGGCACAGCGCCACCTATCGTACCGGGGTATGACATGCTCCGGCCAATGAATCGGATTACTCGCCGCCATGTATACGCGGACAATTGCAGTTGACCAGTTGCGGAGCATAGACGAGCAATGGCTTTAATCGGGTTTATTCTGTGCATGTAAACGTACTGACTGTCGTAAAAACTCATTGACAACGCCCCCCACCCCCCACTTCGATAAATAAATAGTAATACACAACGAGAACCTGGATTCGGACCGCAAACAAACATGTGTGGTAGCAAGTCACTGCTAGGATAAACCCTCACTAGCTAGCAAGCTAGCCATGAAGCAACCAAGCTAAACACATACAGGGCTCACAATAAAACGGTCGAGCAAAACACATTGTTCAACAGACTCTCAAACCACAATACAAAAACGAAGTTCACCCAAGGGTAGGCTACTTACAATTTCAGCAGCAAGACAGCCAAGTCGGCGTCCTTTTTGCATTCTTCCGAGTCTCTCAGTTGACGCCATTCCGCATAAGCTCGCCCTATGTTCACTCGTGTCTGGTTTCTTTGTTTATCATAATCCTTTCTCTTATTCTTCGATTCCTCCGACCTTCCCCTCTTGGGTCTTGATGGATCCATAGTGGATTTGTCGATTGATCCAGAATTGCCTTGCAACTGACTCTTTATATTCAGCCGGACCCATGTTTGGCACCCCCGCCCAGGTCTACCGTAAAGCAGTGAAACTACAATCTGACTACATTTTCGAGGCGCGATTGGATACTTCCGCTGCGTCACATCCGTAAGTGGCCGGGACGGCCACATGAAGTTGCATGTTCTGTTTTTCCGCGGGGACCCAACAGGGGGAGATGAAACACCCACCAAACAACCCAGAAAGTGTTGTAGAACGATCAGAACGACTCTCAACCTGCATGGTTAAGGTTATTTTTGATAAACGAGTTGCATAGTGCTTCTTTAAAGTAGCTTACTATGTAGTGAACTACTTTTGCTGTGTTTGTGTAACTTCGCTTGCTACATTTGACTGCGTGGTATAGCTTTTGTGTAGTGAAGCTTTATTTATGGCAGAGTAACTGATAGCTTAGCTCGCTACAATTTCCAAGTAGCTTGCCCAACACTGATTTTCAGCAGGTTATGAATGCGGACCGTGAAAGCGGGGCCTCACGATCCTTCTGGCTTTTCGAGTTTTAAGCAGGAGTTGTTAGAAAAGTTGCCACAGAGATAACTAGCGCTAGCTTGTGAGTGTTCAGAGCAACGTCGCTTATGGATCCTTCGATGTCGGCTCTATCATTGTGAATTCACCAGGCGTTGGATTGTTCACCCACTAGTAGGGAACGTGAGCTGGGTTTAGACTGTCGTGATACAGGTTAGTTTTACCCTACTGATGATGTTTTGTTGAAATGGTAGCCTTATCCTGTCAGTACGAGAGGAATTGTTTTCCTGTCGCACAAAGTTTGACGATGCTGCAGCCTCGAAGGCTTTCCGAAGTCGAACTACCGTGTCCGTGCTCTGCTCACTGCTGCTGCACAAGTGAAACATGTGACTAAAAGGCGCTTTGTCATTGGCTGAGGGTGAAGCCCTGAACTTTGTGAGAACCTAGAAGGGAGAGCATTGTAGCACTGGAGAAAACTCACAGAGGAAAGTAGTAGCATTTGTGATGCAGTCGGCTCGTAAAATTAAATGAGAATCGGAGTAATTTAATAGTTGAATCGCGCACAGGGGTGAATCGAGATCGCGATTATTATAATGATTTATCGTGCAGGCCTAATGTGAACCCACCTGGACTGGGATGTGAACCCACCTTGGATCGGACCGGGATGTGAACCCACCCTAGACTGGACTGGGATGTGGTCCGAACCCAAGCAGGATCAGACCGGGATGTGAACCCACCTGGACCGGACCAAGATGTGAACCCCCCCTGGACCGGGATGTGAATCCACCTGGACCGGACCGGGATGTGAACCATCCCTGGACCAGACCTGGATGTGAACCCACCGGGATGTTAACCCACCCTGGATCGGACCGGGATGTGAACCCACCTGGACTGGGATGTGAACCCACCTTGGATTGAACCGGGATGTGAACCCACCCTAGACCGGACTGAGATGTGGTCCGAACCCACGCAGGATCAGACCGGGATGGGAACCCACCCTTGATCGGACCGGGATGTGAACCATCCCTGGACCGGACCTGGATGTGAACCCACCTGGATGTTAACCCACCCTGGATCGGACCGGGATGTGAACCCACCTGGATGTTAACCCACCCTGGATCGGACCGGGATGTGGTCTGATCCCTCCCTGGATCGGAATGGGATGTGAACCCACCCTGGATGTGAACCCCCCCCCCCCCCCCCCCCCCCCCCTGGATCGGACCTGGATGTGAACCCACCCTGGACCGGACCCGGGATGTGAACCCACCCTGGACCGGACTGGGATGTGAAACCACCCTGGACCGGACCTGGATGTGAACCCACCCTGGATGTGAACCCACCCTGGACCGGGATGTGAACCCCCCCCTTGGACCGGGATGTGAATCTCCCCCCCCCCCCCCCCCCCCCCCTGGACCGGACCAGGATGTGGTCTGATCCCTCCCTGGATCGTAATGGGATGTGAACCCACCCTGGACCGGACCGGGATGTGGCCCGATCCCATCCTGGATCGGACCAGGATGTGAACCCACCCTGGATGTGAACCCATCTAGACCGGACTGGGATGTGAACCCACCTGGACCGGGATGCGAACCCACCCTGGACCGGACCTGAATGTGGTCCGATCCCATCCTGGATCAAACCAGGATGGGAACCCACCTGGACCGGGATGTGAACCCTCCCCGGATCGGACCTGGATGTGAACCCACCCTGGACCGGACCGGGATGTGAACCCACCTGGACCGGACCGGGATGTGAACCCACCCTGGATGTGATCCCACCTGGACCGGACCGGGATGTGAACCCACCCTTGACCGGACCGGGATGTGAACCCACCCTGGACCGGGATGTCAACCCACCCTGGACCGGGATGTGAACCCACTGGATGTGATCCCACCCTGGATGTAAACCCCCCCTGGATCAGACCTGCTCACGTGCCGCGCAACTCCACCCAGTACCACAGGAGTGTCGCCATATGAACTCATGTTCAACAGAACAAGAGTGCCAAGGATCAAAGAGGGAAGCCTAGTCAGAGTAAGGAAACCCTTCCATGTTAAGAAAGGACTGTCAAAGGTCCAGGGACCTGCCAGGGCGGTACGGAGAGCTGGTTCAAGTGCGGATATGCTGGAGGATGGACATACATGGAACGCTACTCACCTCTCTCTGGTCCCAGAAAGTACAACGGACATCACTGCACGCCCTCCTCCAGTACCTGAGCCTGCACAACCGCTGGATGGTGACACCAACCCGCCAGGGTCAGAAAGAAGCCTGCGTGGATTAACGGTTATGAACATTATTTGTTCTCATGGCCTTTTGGGGGGAAACATTAAAGAGGGAATGACAATGTGAAAATACATTAATAAATGCATTAATAAATGTTGGATATTGAAAAACCCGACTGTGTATCATATCTGAACATGACAAAGTGAACTATAATGTGAAAGTGGTTTGGTTAAGTTACTCTATAGAGACAGGTGCCAATGCCTTGTAAACTTGTTTTGCTTACTTCAGTTTGTGACAAGTTAAGTTAATGCTATGTGAGATAAGGAAGACCTTTAAGTTTGCATTAGATTACAGTCGAGGTCTTAAGTTATTTTAGAGACTGTGTATTTATCTTTATTTTACCTGGTAAGCTTCCTAAACAAAGGGGAACTATGTTGTGTATTCAGTTACTGTTTGCTCACTAGAGGTCGCTGTAGACCACAGTATGTTGTACTGCATGTTGGAAAAAGACGATGTGAGAAGAACAGTAAAGTTCAGAGTCAAGTTCATGTTAGTGTCTCACTCTCTTTTTGCTGTGTGAATTACCTGGGTTATAACGCTAGTGTTACCTTGGCCTACCTTCTCCTTCATTACACTAGTGTTACCTTGGCCTACCTTCTCCTTCATAACACTAGTGTTACCTTGGCCTACCTTCTCCTTCATAACACTAGTGTTACCTTGGCCTACCTTCTCCTTCATAACACTAGTGTTACCTTGGCCTACCTTCTCCTTCATAACACTAGTGTTACCTTGGCCTACCTTCTCCTTCATAACACTAGTGTTACCTTGGCCTACCTTCTTCATAAAACTAGTGTTATCTTGGCCTACCTTCTCCTTCATGACACTAGTGTTACCTTGGCCTACCTTCTCCTTCATAACACTAGTGTTACCTTGGCCCTACCTTCTCCTTCATAACACTAGTGTTACCTTGACCTACCTTCTCCTTCATAACACTAGTGTTACCTTGGCCTACCTTCTCCTTCATAACACTAGTGTTACCTTGGCCTACCTTCTCCTTCATAACACTAGTGTTACCTTGGCCCTACCTTCTCCTTCATAACACGAGAGAGAGAGAGAGAGAGGTTAATGGGTTGTGTTTGGCCCTTTTGTGGTGTAGGTGCTTCTGTGGTGTCTGACTGTAAATGGATGTGACACACACACACACACACACACACAGTCCTTTCCTCTCTTCTCCTCCCATCCCCTCTATTCCCTTCTTGCTCTTCTCTCTTCATTCCCTCTTCTCTTCAAGTCTCTCCTTTCCTCTCCTCTGTCCCCTTTCTCCTCCCCAATGTATTTTACATGCCAGGCCTCTCCTGCCCTCCAGCCCCTCACCTCCTCCCATCCAAACCTCAAATCAGATAATTCACACTTAGTGAATTGATCGGCGTCGGCCTCAGTACCAGACTTCATGGCTACAGTTTCAATGCGAATGCTCACTCACTGAACACCTTTCACTTGGAGAGAGGAAGGGAACTATTTCTAGGTGCAGAGAGACTTTGAGGCTTATTTAATGACCTATATATTATAGACACTTATATATTGTATGTGTTGTATAGTTCATATATTCCACGGCAGTAGCGGTACAGTAGTACTACTGTAGCAGTACTACAGCGGTACTGTAATAGTACTGTAGTATTCATCTATTCATCTGTAGCGAGAGAGGACACAATGAAAAGGCAATAAAGGAAAAGATCAGATGTACTTTATTGATTTTACAGGTGAAAGAACAGTAAGTACAGAGCAGAGGACATGTAGCCTTAATAATATCATTAAAGTGTAAATATACTAAGTAGTATCGTATACTGTACAGAAATAGAAAGGATTAACAATTCTCAACACATGAACTCAAACAAAGTCAACAGGCCCTCTTTGTTCAGTTCAGCTTCCAGATGATCCAGGACTCAGACCTTCTCACAGATCCAGCGGTATTGATAAGCACATGGATCATCATACCAGCCGTTCCCCCGTGTTGACACACAGTCTTCTGCTCCTCCATAATCGTCTGGTTGACCGCTTTCCCAGAAACTGAAAAGCAGAAAGAATAGAAAGTGCAGCACAGTGTTGAGGTGATGCCACTCTGTCACTGTCACGGTGATTCACGGTGCGTAGATACTAAGCTTCACAGTAAGAGCGTGCAAGCACTGATTTCAAAATAAAAGCAACGTTCTGCTGAATGTGATAGGATGTGAATGTGCTTTCACATAAATCAGTCAGTAGCCTGTCTGTCAATAATTAATGAATGCATAAATGAATAAATAAATACATACACAAACAAATAAAATAATTAAATATTACAATTAATAATAATAATCAGTTAAACTTAATAAAGAATACATGTTCTGATGTGGAATTTCAAAGTTAAAGTCCTCTAAAGTGTCCTATATAGAAACTCTGTTACTTATTAATTCCTTTTAAATCTGAATTTAGAAGGAACAGAGTTTCTATATATGACACTTAAGGGCTTTAACTTTGAAATTCCACATCAGAAAATGTATTTGTTATTAAGTTTAACTAATTATTCACACAATTGAAATGAGACAAAATGAGAAAGCCTTCATTTTCAAACCAGTTGGCAGGCGTAGTGTTATTATTATTATTGTTATTATTATTAATGTTATTAATGTTATTCATTGTATGTAATATTTAATAATTATTATTTTATTTTAATCATTTAGGTATTCATTAATTATTGACAGACAGGCTACTGACTGAGTTATTGGATGTATGTGAAAGCACATTCACATCCTATCACGTTAAGCAGAACACTTTTATTTTGAAATCAGTGCTTGCACGCTCTTACCGTGAAGCCTAGTATCTACGCACTGTAAATCACTGTGTGTGGTAATTTGACCGTGCTTTTCCAAGTGGAGGCCGGACCGCAGTCTAAACTGGGACATCAACAGGTTTAGTTGAACTATTCCAATATACCTCAATAAACGTAAGGATTATAGGAAGCTTGAAGTGTGAAAGTATGCATTCGGCCAGCCCTCCTTTCCAATACAAAACAGTTTTATTATTTTATGGGTCACAGACATTTGTCCATTTTTATAGCACATTTATTCTCATCTGTTAACGGTTAATGACCGGTTAACGAGTCGGTTATCGGTCTGAAAGAAAAGTCAGAATAGAGTCACCAGCCTTACCTTGAAGTCATGATGGTACCATCCACCCACTTCCAGGTCCCCTCTGTGTCTCTGTCACTCAGTCCAATCCAGAACCACTGACCACCTGCCTGTCTTCTAACAAACTCCTGTTTCAAATAGTAATGGTATCTGTTGTCATGACAACACAGCTGACTGACCCCCACCACACACACACACACACACACACACTGTTACCTGTTCTTCTCTGCTGTTGATAACTACCAGGTATGCATCTCTCTCCAGACAGTCAACTCTGCTGGCCGTCCAGTTCTTCTTAGCAGTAGAAATAAAGTAGAGACTGTGGTCGAAATGCAGCCAACCATCTGGTCTAACTTCTGTTGAATGTTAAAGGAAAACCTTGTTTAGTAGACCACAATAGAGACCTGACCTTGTTTAGTAGACCACAATAGAGACCTGACCTTGTCTAGTAGACCACAATAGAGACCTGACCTTGTGTAGAAGACCACGATAGAGACCTGACCTTGTGTAGTAGACCACAATAGAGACCTGACCTTGTGTAGTAGACCACAATAGAGACCTGACCTTGTGTAGTAGACCACAATAGAGACCTGACCTTGTGTAGTGGACCACAATAGAGACCTGACCTTGTCTAGTAGACCACAATAGAGACCTGACCTTGTGTAGTAGACCACGATAGAGACCTGACCTTGTGTAGTAGACCACAATAGAGACCTGGGGCCTCATGTACGAAGGCTTGCGTGGATTTGTGCGTGGATTTTGGCGTACGCCAAAACCCCGAAAATGTCGTACGCACAAATAAATTCAGATGTATGAAAGTGTGCGTACGCATGGATCCGAGCGCGTTTCTTTTGTACATCCCGATCAACGTGGAACTGAGCGCACGTGCAGATGTGGCAAACTCCTCCCTGTCCACGCCCTCATTTAAATATGCAAATCTATGTAAATAGGCCCTGGACCTGAGATTCACCTCTATCCGATCAGATAAAACAAGCAAGTGTGTCACAGAGGATATTTATATATTATTGCCACTTACTTAAATGTGTTATTTTATATGTATGGACTTTATTTGGCATTTTTACAGACGCCCCCCATTCAATTTTAAGCATTATTATTATTATTATTATTATTATTATTATTATTATTAAAGGCACGAGACCACCCGCGGCTATATAAACGGTGGGCTGCGCTGCGTTCTTCAGTCGGCAGTTAACCGGGACCATGAAGCCACTAAAGACCAGCCGACTCACTTGTCTTTTTGTTTAATTGATTCTTTCAGAATAACATCTTTTCTAAAATATGCCAACCCTTGAGTCAACTTGCACTCTATGGGTGTAACACAAGCATGAATAAAGGAAAGAAAAGACATTTCACAGAGTCCGAGTTGGAGATTGTGGTGAATGACGTGGAGCCGCGGAGGGAGATTCTCTCTGGTCCCCTGTCAGCAGGGATCAATATGAAGAGGAAGGAGATGAGTGGGAGCGTGTGTGTGACCCGTGGGGTCCGAGCAGCGCACACACACAGGGGAAGGAGAAGTGGTCGGATCTGAAGGTGGAGGTGAAGCGGAGGAATATATTCTATGCGTCACTTTCATGCCGCACACTAGGAAGACCACTAGGTGGCGCTGTTTCTGAGCAAATTCCGTAACGCTATTAACTCCCGCATACTTCGCATACTTTGTCGCACATTCGAAATCGGCTGATGAGCCACTTGTCATCGTTTGCAAGTAAATCCTCGCGTTCCCTAAATACTCTCTCACGTCGGATTGCACCATTTGCAAGGTCCTCTAACAACGCTAACGCTGCCATCGGTAATACCATTTTCTTCATCACATTGCGCATGCGTTTATATCCACCCGTAAAATTGCAAACACGGTGGGTGTGTTAGTTGTTCATAAGTGTGTCTCTGACGTGCACATCACTCTGATGACTAACAGTTTCCCAGCGTCACCTATAAGTGTCGCCAAAGGAACAACAGCTGTAGAAACGTGCGTACGCCAGCCATAAAGTTGACGTGAGGCACCGCACATTTCCACGGTCATTTCACGTTTCATACATCTGAACGTGAGCGTGGAACGCCATTTTTTTTTGCGTACGCCACGTTTTTGTGCGTACGCAACCTTCGTACATGAGGCCCCTGACCTTGTGCAGTAGACCACAATAGAGACCTGACCTTGTGTAGTAGACCACAATAGAGACCTGACCTTGTGCAGTAGACCACAATAGAGACCTGACCTTGTGTAGTAGACCACAATAGAGACCTGACCTTGTGCAGTAGACCACAATAGAGACCTGACCTTGTGTAGTAGACCACAATAGAGACCTGACCTTGTGTAGTAGACCACAATAGAGACCTGGGGCCGTATTCACAAAGGATCTTAGCGCTAAAAGTAGCTCCTAACTGGCGAATTTAGGAGAAACTCCTAAAAATAATGGGCGTGTCAGTCTTAAATTTAGGACTCCTAATTTTTTTCACTAAGAGCAATTCACAAAGGATCTTAGGCCTAAAAGTAGCACCTAAGTCTTGGAGAGCTTAAAAGTCCTCGAGAGGACTCCTAACTCACTAAGACCTATTCACAAAGAATCGGAAAATGGCTGCGAGACGAAATGTTTTGAAGACAATGGAAGACTGAATTGATCAAGAGATATCTAAATCGTGAGGGTATAAAACTTGTTGTGGAATTAGTTTCGATTAGACTCGATTAGGAACTAAAATGTTTGGCAACACTACGATATTTAGCAACAGGGAAAATGCAAGTTTGCAATGCCGACGATTTAGGAATATCGCAACCATCAGTCAGCCATAAACCGAACCATGAACGCGCTCTGTAGACCACATATCAATTCAATTAAATTCAAACTTTATTAAGGACACATCTCATGAAAGGTCCATAACACCAACACAACACAATAATAATAAAATAATAAAAATAGAATAAAAAATACACACACACACACACACACACATATATATATATATATATATATATATATATATATATATATATATATATATATATATAAATGTAGCCTACATATATGTAAATATACACACACACACACACACACACACAATTCCACAATGATCATATATTTACATACAGGCTAGAAGAGCTGACAGAGCTCAGTTCAAAGTTGGTTAAGGCTGAAATAATACCATTAATATCATCCAACAGTTTATCCGGTTTCCTTTGGACAATCAACAACTACACATGATCAAAGCCAACTTCATGGCAGCAGGTATGCCGGTGTGGTCGGTGCTGTTGACGGGACGCACATACAAATAATTGCTCCATCAAAAGATGAGGACGTGTTCGTCAATAGAAACGAAAGTACATTCCATCAACACGCAGATTGCTTTTGATGCAACTTTTAACATTCTTGATGTTGTTGCAAAGTGGCCTGCAGGGTCTACCCATAATTCGCATATTTTAATGGGGAGCGGTCTGAGGAGTGAGGTACCAGTTGGGTGTCTTGCTGGGTGACAGTGGCTGTCCCTGCAAGACGTCTGACACCCATATCGTCCACAACCGGGAGCACAGTTAAAGTATAACATGTAAGTGATTACGCGGATTACGCTTAGTCCTATGCGTAAAAAACATTGTATTAGCTCTTTGTCGCCTTTTATTTGTTGAATCCATATTTATTATTGTTTACTGTTTTCCTCCATATATGTTAGGGCACACAAAAATACACGAAATCTTGTGGAGAGAGGATGTGATCACAGTGATCACTGTATGCGCCATTCTCCACAACCGGTATGGGCTTTTATTAAAAGTGTTGAATAGTGGAGATATGCTCATTGGATTTAATTGCCTCCTTGAAGTAATGCAATTTACGTATTTTTATTGTTTGCTTTTTCTCTCTCTCTTTAACGTGCATATAGGCTACAACGTCATTATCGTGGTCTGCACAAACTTGTCATCATGCGTGTATTCTGCTAACTGCACTGTCCATAACTATTTGATAGGGATGTCTAGCCGAGGCTACTTCCTTGTTCTTCAGTGATTCGGTGGGCTCGTTTCCACAGAGACCGCCTGCTCTGAACAACCAATCACCGCACTGACCGCTTCCAAACTCGTGCACGAGAATCGACGTAATCCATAGCAACGGCGCGTCACTCTTAGTTCACTCTTAGTGATTTATCCTTAGTATGAGTCGGTCTCAGCGGCTTTGTGAATAACTTTTAAGAAAAAACTCCTACGTAAAATGTTTTAGCGCGAGTTAGGAGCACTCCTAGCGGTAAGATAAAATGCTTTGTGAATACGGCCCCAGATGTACTTTATTGATTTTACAGGTGAAAGAACAGTAAGTACAGAGCAGAGGACATGTAGCCTTAATAATATCATTAAAGTGTAAATATACTAAGTAGTATCGTATACTGTACGGAAATAGAAAGGATTAACAATTCTCAACACATGAACTCAAACAAAGTCAACAGGCCCTCTTTGTTCAGTTCAGCTTCCAGATGATCCAGGACTCAGACCTTCTCACAGATCCAGTGGTATTGATAAGCACACGGTGCATCATTCCAGCCATCCTCCCGTGTTGACACACAGTCTTCTGCTCCTCCAGCATCGTTTGGTTCACCGCTTAACCAGAAACTGAAAAGCAGAAAGAATAGAAAGTGCAGCACAGTGTTGAGGTGATGCCACTCTGTCACTGTCACGGTGATTTACGGTGCTTAGATACTAAGCTTCACGGTAAGAGCGTGCAAGCACTGATTTCAAAATAAAAGCTCTGCTGAATGTGATAGGATGTGAATGTGCTTTCACATACATCCAATAACTCAGTCAGTAGCCTGTCTGTCAATAATGAATGAATGCATAAATAAATAAATACATACACAAATAAATAATTCAATAATACAATAATACAATGAATAATAATAATAATAATAATCAGTTAAACTTAATAATAAAGAATACATTTTCTGATGTGTTAATTCAAAGTTAAAGTCCTTTAAAGTGTCCTATATAGAAACTCTGTTACTTCTTATTTCCTTTTAAATCTGAATTTAGAAGGAACAGAGTTTCTATATGACACTTTAGAGGGCTTTAACTTTGAAATTCCACATCAGAAAATGTATTATTAAGTTTAACTAATTATTCACTCAATTGAAATGAGAAAGCCTCAATTTTCAAACCAGTTTGCAGGCGGTAGTTTTATTGTCATTACCATTATTATTATTATTATTATTACTTATTGTATGTATTATTTAATATTATACCATGACCCAGGTGAATACTCAATTCTGATTGGCTGGAGAGGTGTGATTATTGTTCGATAACATGCACACCTTGTTGTGGATTATCCCTTACATAATAATTATTTAATTTGTTTAATCGTTTATGTATTCATTGACTGAGTTATTGGATGTATGTGAAAGCACATTCACATCCTATCACATTCAGCAGAACGTTGCTTTTATTTTGAAATCAGTGCTTGCACGCTCTTACCGTGAAGCCTAGTATCTACGCACTGTAAATCACCGTGTGTGGTAGTTTGACCGTGCTTTTCCAAGTGGAGGCCGGACCGCAGTCTAAACTGGGACATCAACAGGTTTAGTTGAACTATTCCAATATACCTCAATAAACGTAACGATTACAGGAAGCTTGAAGTGTGACAGTATGCATTCGGCCAGCCCTCCTTTCCAATACAAAACAGTTTTATTATTTTATGGGTCACAGACATTCGTCCATTTTTATAGCACATGTATTCTCATCCGTTAACGGTTAATGACCGGTTAACGAGTCGGTTATCGGTCTGAAAGAAAAGTCAGAATAGAGTCACCATCCTTACCTTGAAGTCATGATGGTACCATCCACCCACTTCCAGGTCCCCTCTGTGTCTCCAGCACTCAGTCCAATCCAGAACCACTGATAACCCAGCTGTCTGGTAACAAACTCCTGTTTCAAATAGTAATGGTATCTGTTGTCATGACAACACAGCTGACTGACTGCCCCCACCACACACACACACACACACACACACACACACACACACACACACACACTCTGTTACCTGTTCTTCTCTGCTGTTGATGACTACCAGGTCTGCATCTCTCTCCAGACAGTCATCTCTACTGGCCGCCCAGTTCTTCTTAGTAGTAGAAATAAAGTAGAGTCTGTGGTCGAAATGCAGCCAACCATCTGGTCTAACTTCTGTTGAATGTTAAAGGAAAACCTTGTTTAGTAGACCACAATAGAGACCTGACCTTGTGTAGTAGACCACAATAGAGACCTGACCTTGTTTAGTAGACCACAATAGAGACCTGACCTTGTCTAGTAGACCACAATAGAGACCTGACCTTGTGTAGTAGACCACAATAGAGACCTGACCTTGTGTAGTAGACCACAATAGAGACCTGACCTTGTGTAGTAGACCACAATAGAGACCTGACCTTGTGTAGTAGACCACAATAGAGACCTGACCTTGTGTAGTGGACCACAATAGAGACCTGACCTTGTGTAGTAGACCACAATAGAGACCTGACCTTGTGTAGTAGACCACAATAGAGACCTGACCTTGTGTAGTAGACCACAATAGAGACCTGACCTTGTGTAGTGGACCACAATAGAGACCTGACCTTGTGTAGTAGACCACAATAGAGACCTGACCTTGTGTAGTAGACCACAATAGAGACCTGGCCTTGTGTAGTAGACCACAATAGAGACCTGACCTTGTGTAGTAGACCACAATAGAAACCTGACCTTGTGTAGTAGACCACAATAGAGACCTGACCTTGTGTATAGACCACAATAGAGACCTGACCTTGTGTAGTAGACCACAATAGAGACCTGACCTTGTGTAGTAGACCACAATAGAGACCTGACCTTGTGTAGTAGACCACAATAGAGACCTGACCTTGTAGACCACAATAGAGACCTGACCTTGTGTAGTAGACCACAATAGAGACCTGACCTTGTGTAGTAGACCACAATAGAGACCTGACCTTGTAGACCACAATAGAGACCTGACCTTGTGTAGTAGACCACAATAGAGACCTGACCTTGTGTAGTAGACCACAATAGAGACCTGACCTTGTGTAGTAGACCACAATAGAGACCTGACCTTGTGTATAGACCACAATAGAGACCTGACCTTGTGTAGTAGACCACAATAGAGACCTGACCTTGTGCAGTAGACCACAATAGAGACCTGACCTTGTGTAGTAGACCACAATAGAGACCTGACCTTGTGTAGTAGACCACAATAGAGACTTGACCTTGTGTAGTAGACCACAATAGAGACCTGACCTTGTGCAGTAGACCACAATAGAGACCTGACCTTGTGTAGTAGACCACAATAGAGACCTGACCTTGTAGACCACAATAGAGACCTGACCTTGTGTAGTAGACCACAATAGAGACCTGACCTTGTGCAGTAGACCACAATAGAGACCTGACCTTGTGTAGTAGACCACAATAGAGACCTGACCTTGTGTAGTAGACCACAATAGAGACCTGACCTTGTGCAGTAGACCACAATAGAGACCTGACCTTGTGCAGTAGACCACAATAGAGACCTGACCTTGTGCAGTAGACCACAATAGAGACCTGACCTTGTGTAGTAGACCACAATAGAGACCTGACCTTGTAGACCACAATAGAGACCTGACCTTGTGTAGTGGACCACAATAGAGACCTGACCTTGTGTAGTAGACCACAATAGAGACCTGACCTTGTGTAGTAGACCACAATAGAGACCTGACCTTGTCTAGTAGACCACAATAGAGACCTGACCTTGTGTAGTAGACCACAATAGAGACCTGACCTTGTGTAGTAGACCACAATAGAGACTTGACCTTGTGTAGTAGACCACAATAGAGACCTGACCTTGTGTAGTAGACCACTATAGAGACCTGACCTTGTGTAGTAGACCACAATAGAGACCTGACCTTGTGCAGTAGACCACAATAGAGACCTGACCTTGTGCAGTAGACCACAATAGAGACCTGACCTTGTGTAGTAGACCACAATAGAGACCTGACCTTGTGTAGTAGACCACAATAGAGACCTGACCTTGTGTAGTAGACCACAATAGAGACCTGACCTTGTGTAGTAGACCACATTAGAGACCTGACCTTGTGTAGTAGACCACAATAGAGACCTGACCTTGTGTAGTAGACCACAATAGAGACCTGACCTTGTGTAGTAGACCACAATAGAGACCTGACCTTGTGTAGTAGACCACAATAGAGACCTGACCTTGTGTAGTAGACCACAATAGAGACCTGACCTTGTGTAGTAGACCACAATAGAGACCTGACCTTGTGTAGTAGACCACAATAGAGACCTGACCTTGTGTAGAAGACCACAATAGAGACCTGACCTTGTGTAGTAGACCACAATAGAGACCTGACCTTGTGTAGTAGACCACAATAGAGACCTGACCTTGTGTAGAAGACCACAATAGAGACCTGACCTTGTGTAGTAGACCACAATAGAGACCTGACCTTGTGTAGTAGACCACAATAGAGACCTGACCTTGTGTAGTAGACCACTATAGAGACCTGACCTTGTGTAGTAGACGCTGAGAGGGTTAAACGATGTGTGGGGAAGCAGATGACCAACAATGTACTAAGTTGCCTAAAACAGAGAATTCATCCTGCTAGAGTTAGCCTGCTGTTAGCTCTGATGCTAAAGCTAAACAGAATTCATCCTGCTAGAGTTAGCCTGCTGTTAGCTCTGATGCTAAAGCTAAACAGAGAATTCACCCTGCTAGAGTTAGCCTGCTGTTAGCTCTGATGCTAAAGCTAAACAGAGAATTCATCCTGCTAGAGTTAGCCTGCTGTTAGCTCTGATGCTAAAGCTAAACAGAGAATTCACCCTGCTAGAGTTAGCCTGCTGTTAGCTCTGATGCTAAAGCTAAACAGAGAATTCACCCTGCTAGAGTTAGCCTGCTGTTAGCTCTGATGCTAAAGCTAAACAGAGAATTCATCCTGCTAGAGTTAGCCTGCTGTTAGCTCTGATGCTAAAGCTAAACAGAATTCATCCTGCAAGAGTTAGCCTACTGTTAGCTCTGATGCTAAAGCTAAACAGAATTCATCCTGCAAGAGTTAGCCTACTGTTAGCTCTGATGCTAAAGCTAAACAGAGAATTCATCTGGCAAGAGTTAGCCTACTGTTAGCTCTGATGCTAAAGCTAAACAGAGAATTCATCCTGCAAGAGTTAGCCTACTGTTAGCTCTCATGCTAAAGCTAAACAGAGAATTCATCCTGCAAGAGTTAGCCTATTGTTAGCTCTGATGCTAAAGCTAAACAGATAATTCATCCTGCAAGAGTTAGCCTATTGTTAGCTCTGATGCTAAAGCTAAACAGAGAATTCATCTGGCAAGAGTTAGCCTACTGTTAGCTCTGATGCTAAAGCTAAACAGAGAATTCATCTGGCAAGAGTTAGCCTACTGTTAGCTCTGATGCTAAAGCTAAACAGAGAATTCATCCTGCAAGAGTTAGCCTACTGTTAGCTCTGATGCTAAAGCTAAACAGAGAATTCATCCTGCAAGAGTTAGCCTACTGTTAGCTCTGATGCTAAAGCTAAACAGAGAATTCATCCTGCAAGAGTTAGCCTATTGTTAGCTCTGATGCTAAAGCTAAACAGATAATTCATCCTGCAAGAGTTAGCCTATTGTTAGCTCTGATGCTAACGCTAAACAGATAATTCATCCTGCAAGAGTTAGCCTATTGTTAGCTCTGATGCTAAAGCTAAAATGAGAATTCATCTGGCAAGAGTTAGCCTACTGTTAGCTCTGATGCTAAAGCTAAACAGAGAATTCATCTGGCAAGAGTTAGCCTACTGTTAGCTCTGATGCTAAAGCTAAACAGAGAATTCATCCTGCAAGAGTTAGCCTACTGTTAGCTCTGATGCTAAAGCTAAATAGAGAATTCATCCTGCAAGAGTTAGCCTACTGTTAGCTCTGATGCTAAAGCTAAACAGAGAATTCATCCTGCAAGAGTTAGCCTACTGTTAGCTCTCATGCTAAAGCTAAACAGAGAATTCATCCTGCAAGAGTTAGCCTACTGTTAGCTCTGATGCTAAAGCTAAACAGAGAATTCATCCTGCAAGAGTTAGCCTATTGTTAGCTCTGATGCTAAAGCTAAACAGAGAATTCATCCTGCAAGAGTTAGCCTACTGTTAGCTCTGATGCTAAAGCTAAACAGAGAATTCATCCTGCAAGAGTTAGCCTATTGTTAGCTCTGATGCTAAAGCTAAACAGATAATTCATCCTGCAAGAGTTAGCCTACTGTTAGCTCTGATGCTAAAGCTAAACAGAGAATTCATCCTGCAAGAGTTAGCCTGCCGTTAGCTGGAGAAACTAGCAAGGAGGGAGCAGAGAGGGAGGGAGGGAGGGAGGGAGCAGAGAGGGAGGGAGGGAGAGAGCAGAGATGGGAGGGATGGAGAGAGGGAGCAGAGATGGGGGGATGTTTTATTGGTTGTTTAGTTTCAAAGTCTGTCTCTCTTCCTCTCTTTTCTACTCTCTCTCTTTACAACTCTTGAATCGTACCGACAGCAGTTTGAGGCAAAATATGAAAAATTGTGAAATATTGCTTTCAAAACCTTGAAGCAAAAACTATTAAGTTATTATGAGAAAAACACACAATCTGCCCATCATTAATATATCATCAACTATGTTATGAATATATCAACAATGTTATGAATATACCAACAAGCAGACATCTCTCCTTGGGTCCAGGTCTTACCATAGACAAGAAGCCAGGCTGTGTGATTGGCTGTGCCAGCGCTGTTGGTCGCCATGCAGAGGAACGTCTCCACACCAGACCTCACACCTCTGAGGACGAGGTTCTCCTCGTCCATCCTGACCACAGACTCTGATCGGTTGTCTGTCCCGTCCGTCTCCAGGAGCCGGCCGTCTAGTAGCCACTGGATGGTGGGCTGAGGTCGGCCCCCGGCACGGCAGGAGAAGATGACCGTGTCGCCCACAGACACTGTCTTGGAAGAGGGGGGGTCATAGATCTGGGGGGGCTCCCCCCGCATCACTGAACGTCAGGAAGGAAGATGAGATGAGTGAACGCTGTACAACAGGTATCTAGAGATGCACCGTCCAAACACACCACTCACACACTGGCAGTACTGTCCGCTAGACGGACCCAGAAGATAGCCTGGTCCCTTCAGGACACACTGGCAGTACCCGTCCGCTAGACGGACCCAGAAGATAGCCTGGTCCCTTCAGGACACACTGGCAGTACCCGTCCGCTAGACGGACCCAGAAGATAGCCTGGTCCCTTCAGGACACACTGGCAGTACTGTCCGCTAGACGGACCCAGAAGATAGCCTGGTCCCTTCAGGACACACTGGCAGTACCCGTCCGCTAGACGGACCCAGAAGATAGCCTGGTCCCTTCTCAGCTCCATGTCAGACTCAAGACGAGGGGGCAGTGGTCAGACCGGTTATCCGCATGATGTAACACCACATAATACCAGACCTGAGATTGACCCTCACTACAAAGTGATCTAAACATGATGTCATTATCACCAGTGATGTTCTCATCGGTGTAATCAATATGGTTCATCGCTTCAATCAAACAATCAAAGTTATTTTGTGTGCAGTGAATCTGAACGTCTAAACAGAAATAGAAAGAATTTACAATTCTCACCAAATGAACTCAAACAAAGTCTACAGACCCTCTTTGTTCAGTTCAGCTTCCAGATGATCCAGGACCAGGACCTTCTCACACATCCAGCGGAATAGTTCACCACACGATGCATCACGCCAGTCTTTCCCCAGTGACGTTACCACACAGTCTTCTCCTCCTCCATAATCGTTTGGTTGACCGCGTCTCCAGAAACTGAAAAGCAGACAGAATAGAAAGTGCAGCACAGTGTTGAGGTGATGCCACTCTGCCACTCTCAGAGAAGAGATGCTGCTGAATAGAGTCACCATCCTTACCTTGAAGTCATGTTGGTACCATCCACCCACTTCCAGGTCCCCTCTGTGTCTCCGTCACTCAGTCCAATCCAGGTCCAGTATGGACCCGCCTGTCTGCTAACAAACTCCTGTTTCAAATAGTAATGGTATCTGTTGTCATGGCAACACAGCTGACTGACTGAAAGATGCCCCCCCCCCCACCCCACACACACACACACACACACTCACACACTCACACATACACACACACACACACACACACACACACACACACACACACACACACACACACACACACACACTCTGTTACCTGTTCTTCTCTGCTGTTGATGACTACCAGGTCTGCATCTCTCTCCAGACAGTCATCTCTACTGGCCGCCCGGTTCTTCTTAGCAGTAGAAATATAGTAGAGTCTGTGGTTGTAATACATCCAACCTAGTCGGGTCAAATCACCTGTAATGGAAAGGAAAACTAATAATCCCAGAACTGTTTATCTTACTGTTTTTAATAGTCATCGTCTCTGCGGAGGTTCAGCTGATATCTGATTGGTGGAGCAGGGAGTGGGCGTGTGTTGAGCGTTTGGTTTTGGACGGCCAGACATGAGAATAAAATGAATGCACTGAAGGTGTAATCAAGGGTGGTTGAGGTGACATCTAAATAATGACTTCATTTGTCAAGAAGCACTCTTATATTGTTAAGAAGATGCTGCTTTATGTCAACATACATATTATTTAATCAATTCATCAATCATGTTTTCTGAATTTTAAACCTTATTTAACATTCAATCTTGAATAAAACTTAGAAAATAAACTCTCCTGCACAAAGTTTCTTATGCCAACACAGAGTCTACTTCAGAGTCTACTCTTTTCAAAGTCCAGGCATGTGACGCTTTTTAAAACATATGAAAGGAATCATTTGTCCTTAAAACATTAAATATACAGTATGCTACCATGTTGCAATGTGCTCATTGAATGCTAGCTAATAACTAGAAGGCACAATATTGTGCTGAGTGCACAAAACATCATATGGTGTGACACTGATATCATGTTGTGGGACCGTTTTCCTGTCACACCATAGGATCCCTTACACCATATGATATGAATGACATACACACAGAATTATTATTTATTTGAATTGTATAGCTAATTATTGACTTTTATAACTAATTATTTAGTTTCAACTCATGTTTTTGCTAATATTTGTATTATTTATTTGATGCATCGTCGTCCTTAAGCCACAATAAACATGCAGTCTTGGCACATGTAAAGCCAGTTAGAGATGATTTATAGAAAATGAACAACCACGCAATCGACACTTTCCATGTCCTGAATGATGGGCCGTCATTCAGTCAGACCGCAATGGAGCAAGCTGCTTCCTCATGAGCAGCACACTGTTCCTTGTAGGGATTCAAAGTGACATGGAGGACACCCATATGTAGGACAGATTATGGGGTTGAGGAAGAGGAGAAAGAGCCGAATGACATGCAGAGTCAGATGTTATATTATATCATTACTTCAAGTAGATTTTCTGTACTTCTTTGTCCTTGTTTTAATTTTCAGATGCATTAGATGGAGGTTTTTGGTGTGACTATCACGATCATTTGGTGTGACATTCAAGGTTGTTACCATCAAAAGGCTTTTTTAGTGAGAAATCATACAAATTTTAATAGGACATGTTGACAATGGTATCAGCAGGAGTTAAAAGCATTTTTTGATTTTCTATTTGTCAGAATTATTTAAAAAATGATTGAAAGTTGAGGATGAGTGGTCTTACTTTTAATAACTAGATTTAATAACTTTCATAATGTAATATCCTCTCTATACTGACTGGGAGAATATCTATGTTTACTGTAGCATCAATATGCTGAACCACTGGAAGAGACGACCGACCACATTCAGGTGTAGTTCCACACTGGTTTGTTAATTTCCTGAAGTGTGCACAAAACCATTCAATTGAGTATAGCGTCACCTACTGGTGTGGTGGAATAACTGCAGGCTATTATCCCAATACATCACACAACATTTTTAAAACACTCACCAAGTGCATCCATTACGCGCTGTCTCTCCATGCAGGCTGTCACTGAGTCTAGGACAGGACATGAGGAGTCTAGGACAGGACAGAGGAGTTATTCTTATTCTTATTATTGTTATTATTATTGTTATTGTTATTATTATCATCATTTTTATCATTATTAGTATTATCATTATTATTATGATTATTATCGTTATAATTATTACCATTATTATGATTATTATCATGATTATTATTATCATGATTATTATTATCATTATTATTATTATTATCATTATTATTATTGTTATTAACATTATTATTATTGTCATCATTATCATTATCATCATTCTTACTACTATTATTGTAGTGGTAGTTCAGGGTGATATGACTCACAGAGGCGCAGGCAGATGTTGAGAGTTGCTTGTAGAATACACAGCAGTCCGACGGTCAGAGCCACATAGCAGCACGGCTTTATAACTGTTCAGGGTAGGACACAAACACACACACACATATTCATACTGCGTGGACACTGTTGTCCACATGACCAACTTGGTTTTGATCCTGGAATAATGAACTGGTTATCTCGTCATAACCAACTTGGTTTAGTCCACAAGTCAACGCATTCATCAATAATCCGTTATTCACGTTGTGCCATGGTTGCTCTCCTCGTCTCTTCTCACCATGCGGTCAAGTGAGTCGCCGTTCACCAACACACTGGACCGCAGTTTCTCTAAGTCCACAACCCGGTCCGTAGAAAGTCTATAGGCTACAGCTAAATGAGTCATGATCTCAAGAGAAACTACTTGGTTTTGGCGTGATTAACCAAATAAAGTCGTTATCACGACAAAACCCAGGTGGTTATGACAAGATAAGGAGTTAATGATGTGTTGTGCGCAGGTTGTCCTCTAATGTGAGTTTTCTCTGGTCTCTGTAGCAGAGCAGCTCAGGAAGCAATGTGACGCAAGGCAGCATCACTCGGAGAGACTCGACGTTTATTCAGATACATAAAGCATATATACAGTAAACCCCCCAGCAAGCCAAATGACGTCAGGTTGACGTCGTCTTGACGTCATTTTGTGACGTTCCGGACTAGGCCAAATTGGCAATGTTTTGGACGTCATAACCAAGACGTCAAGTCGACGGCTTTTTAATGACCCTAAGCCGACCACATACCCGTCCAGTTCATGTCGTCGAGAGGACGTCTTGACCGTGTCCTGGAAATGACGTCCAAATGTCCCCCGATTCACTTATCAATTAAAGCAGCCAACATGTGATTGCAAATAGACATTGCCTTTACAAGATGGTGTTTATAAAAAAGTATATTTTGAAGACACAAATCAAACACCAAACGTATTAAAACAGAACACTTTATTTTGTAGAAATTAACAATAAGAATCTGGAAAAACTAAAAACACTGACATTAGAACCGTATTGAAATATTAACTTTTAAAAAATATATTGAAACAAGAAATGATCAACAACTTGTCACTTTAATTGGCATTATGCAAAGGCGGGCTTCGTCTTCTAACCCCCTCCACCAGACCTCCCGGGTGCGCACGTGTTTCAGGTAATCTGCCGCACGGCACTGATGGCAGTTTCGGTCGCTGTTCTGTCCCATCGTTTGACAGCGTCTGTAATACAAAATCAATCAGACTCTCAGACTTTGAAAACATACATATCTCGGGCTCATACAAAGTTGAGCCCGGGAGGGACCCAATTTGAACTGCAATAATTCCTCCCGGCTCTAACGTTATACCGAGTGCGCTGAAATGCTGTTAGCAGCTAGCAGCTAGTTGAGAAAATACGATAGTTCGCGTGTAGCAGCTAGGTTTGATTCAACAAAAGAAAAACACCAACATTTAGGAACGTGCAGCCTCTCTACGTACGGTGTGCCTGGCAGTGACAGTATTTTACTACAACCAAACTCCGAGAACATGAAAAGGTTACTTACTTTACGTGCTAACGCGCTTCCACCGCTGCGTCTTGACCTGCTCTGGTGCGCGTGCGTGTTGGACAAATGCGTCACGTGCTGGGTCGTAGGTAGATCAGGTCACGCCCACTTTCTTATACGTCGGCCTATATCATTTTTGGATGGTTGTTTGTCTATTCATTGTGTCTATGTATGTGTGTGCCTGTGTATAAAATAAAAATAAAACATTTAAATAAACGCAAAAAAGGTTTTGGATGCCTGAGAGCCCGATTTGGTCGTGATGACGTCCAATCACAACTAGTCCGATCAGGCCGAGAATATGACCATATCACAACATTTACTTGTGCGCGGACGGACAAGTACGTTCAAGAGAGCCCAGTGGGGTCGTGATCAGACTTTACTTCTCGTTTGTGCGTAAGTAATTGGTTGTGATATGGTCATATTCTGGCCCTGATCGGACTAGTTGTGATTGGACGTCATCACGACCTAATTGGGCTCTCTCGGACACGTCCGGGTCCGTCCGTGTTTGCTGGGCCCTACAACCCTGACTGTAGCTCTTGTGTTGAATTTAGAGCACACTTTATTGAGATGTCCTGTCTCTAATGTAACGTTACACTGCCACGAATAATTAACAATGAAAATACTAAACCTGAGTTCTGCTTCCTAAAACTACTCTGCACTTTGGCATGTTTTGTAGCTAATCATTTTTGTAGCTTTTCACTGGAATGAGTGAAAAACAAGGCTGAATATATAATATATATATATATTAAATATTAGCGGCACGTTTTAATGACGCAAGCAAACAACGTGCAGTGACGTGGTAAACAAAGAGTGTGGAGATATTTCAAAGTTACGGAGAACGAAAAAAGAATTGCGGTTTGCAGCGAGTGCTCAGCCGAAATATAAAGTATAAAAATACTTTGCTGAAGCAACCGGTTCACGCCTCCGCGTCGTCCATTCATTTCTGTTAATGGACACCTTGAAGGGCATTATCCCGCTTATACCATGGTCACTTACGAAGGAAAGAAATATTGAATCAATTAATAATACTTTAGAGTTAAAATCGTGAGGATTTTTTATTTTTACAATTCGAGCGGTCTTTCCTAGGTGTACGTTAACACTTTTTAACCTACACCCTCCAGCCAATCAGAATCCAGTATTCACCCAGACCATGGTATAAAACAATTAAAGGTTGGTGTCAGATGTCATAGTTTCCTTCTTTTTAATTTGAAGCTGAAGTACTGTTATTGACAAATCTGTTCTGGTCTGGGATATGTTGCGTAGTTTATGTACCTGTATAAGTGTATGAGGTTACAAACACACTTATTGCAATTTACTTGAGCCTTCTGTTTACATTATTAGCCTACTGTGACTAAGTAGACTTGTGCCAAAAGGACAATAATTCATTTGTTGTGGATTTATCCACTTTTATGCACTTCTTTGTTCTTTTGGGAATGCACTTCTATTCAAATATTCAAATGTCAGAATATTAAATAAACATTTATTTTGTTTGAAAATCATGTCTAAAAATATATTTTATTTGTGCACCATTTAAAAAAAAATAATGAAAAACTTAACAACCACATTCGGTATTCGGTATTATTCGGTATTCGGCCAAGTGTTTGATTTTTATTATATATATATATATTATATTCGGCTTCGGCCAAAAATGTTCTATTCGGTGCATCTCTAATTTAAATCCTCTCTCTTACCAGATCTTCTCTTCCTGGTCGCCCTCATGTGGAAAGACAAGTTCTCATATTCTTCAGGGAGTCCAGAGTCCAGTTCATGGATGGAGGCCATGGTTCCTTTCTGGACAGGGAGTCCAGAGTCCAGTTCATGGATGGAGGCCATGGTTCCTCTCTGGACAGGGAGTCCAGAGTCCAGTTCATGGATGGAGGCCATGGTTCCTCTCTGGACAGGGAGTCCAGAGTCCAGTTCATGGATGGAGGCCATGGTTCCTCTCTGGACAGGGAGTCCAGAGTCCAGTTCATGGATGGAGGCCATGGTTCCTCTCTGGACCGCTTCCCCTGCTTTCATGCTTCAGCTCTGCTATATGAGCTGGAAAACACATCACATGGTTTCATTCTGACCAATCATCTGCTTCCATTCTGAACCATCACTGTCAGCAAACAGTTTTCTACCACTCTTATCAGATGCAATCATTTTACACACACACACACACACACACACACACACACACACAACCTGCCCACGCTGACACACACACACACACACACACACACACACACACACACACACACACACACGTTTAAACCACTACTTTGTTTGTGTGTCCTTCGTTTTGTTCCTGTTGTGTTTGTTTCATTCTTACTATGTTCCCATTGCTCCCCTTGTTAGTCCCTATCAGGTCTATGTTCATTCATTCTTTTGCCTTTTTCTTATTTCCCTCCCTCAGAGAGGTCAAATGTAGTTTACTTTTATGTGACTACAATTGTTATTAAAAAGAAAGTTGTCCGGTCCATATTGGTTTATTTTTTATTCTAGTATACATCCGGGCATTTCTCACTACAGTGTGAACGCACTACATACTCAATTTGACATCATACTTAGTATGAATAGTATGTTAGTATGCGGTTTCGAACACAGCCATACTCACAGCATACGACAGCATGTTAACATCTGCTCTGGCTGTACCATCTTGCCATCTCCAATAAACCGGTTTGATACAAACCTCTACCTGTGTCCTGTCGGAGGAGCCCAGCGAAGACACTTCTCCCACCAGACACTTTTCTCACACATGTTTTTGCTGACCGGAGTCGGCAAGAGCCAAGAGACCAAGAGTCACTTAGTTATTTCATCTGATTGGCTGGAATCTGTTGAACAACGTAAGGGCATGTAGTGGACATGGCTAGGAGTGGTCAAGCTGTATACTAGAAGGTAGTGGACATGTCTAGGAGTGGTCAAGCTGTATACTAGAAGGTAGTGGACATGTCTAGGAGTGGTCAAGCTGTATACTAGAAGGTAGTGGACATGTCTAGGAGTGGTCAAGCTGTATACTAGAAGGTAGTGGACATGTCTAGGAGTGGTCAAGCTGTATACTAGAAGGTAGTGGACATGTCTAGGAGTGGTCAAGCTGTATCCTAGAAGGTAGTGGACATGTCTAGGAGTGGTCAAGCTGTATACTAGAAGGTAGTGGACATGTCTAGGAGTGGTCACGCTGTATACTAGAAGGTAGTGGACATGTCTAGGAGTGGTCAAGCTGTATACTAGAAGGTAGTGGACATGTCTAGGAGTGGTCAAGCTGTATACTAGAAGGTAGTGGACATGTCTAGGAGTGGTCTACATATTCGTAGAAGACCTCACACACACTGCCTCCACTTGAAGTACACACAAAGCTCCTCAGTGGTGTGAGTGTCATCGTCAGTGTCATGTCATGAACATTGCTGCTCAGGGTTACACATATAAAGACTACATAGACATGTCTCAGCTAAAACACCATGGACATTATAGGGGATTTTACAAACTGATTTCAACCTTTATGTGCTCTTCATTTCTTTATGTTTAAATATCTCTCTACAACAGAGTGAGAGACGAACTTCAGATCTGCAGCAAGAGGGTTTCAAGCGTTTCCTGTCAGTAGCAGCTTGGTTCAGACTCTTGTACTTCATGTGTATCGTGTGGTTCTCACAGGATGTTTCCTCACTCAGCGGCTTTATTTCATACAAAACCAGAAGTACCGCAACTTCTTATTTTCGTTGTGTGTGTGTGTGATTATGTTTGTGTTTGTGCGTATGTTTGTGTGTGTGTGTGTTTGTGCATATGTAGTCTTTTAGTTTTTTTTCCATCAGAATAATTTCGCGATCTTAACACACCCCGCACCTACGACCGACGGGGACCGGCCCAATCCAGCCCTGGCCGGCCCATTATTGACCGGCCCACCGGGAAAACTCCCGGTACTCCCGATGGCCAATCCAGGCCTGAGTACACCTGGTTCTGTAAACCTGGTTCAGTACATCTGGTTCAGTACATCTGGTTCTGTACACCTGGTTCAGTACACCTGGTTCTGTACACCTGGTTCAGTACATCTGGTTCTGTACATCTGGTTCAGTACACCTGGTTCTGTACACCTGGTTCAGTACATCTGGTTCTGTACATCTGGTTCAGTACACCTGGTTCTGTACACCTGGTTTAGTACATCTGGTTCTGTACACCTGGTTCAGTACACCTGGTTCTGTACATCTGGTTCAGTACACCTGGTTCTGTACACCTGGTTCAGTACATCTGGTTCTGTACACCGGGTTCAGTACACCGGGTTCAGTACATCTGGTTCTGTACATCTGGTTCAGTACACCTGGTTCAGTACATCTGGTTCTGTACACCTGGTTCAGTACACCTGGTTCAGTACATCTGGTTCTGTACACCGGGTTCAGTACACCTGGTTCAGTACATCTGGTTCTGTACACCTGATTCTGTACACCTGGTTCAGTACATCTGGTTCAGTACATCTGGTTCAGTACACCTGGTTCAGTACATCTGGTTCAGTACACCTGGTTCAGTACATCTGGTTCTGTACATCTGGTTCTGTACATCTGGTTCAGTACACTCTAAAAAATAAAACATTGGGTCAACAAAAATGTTACGGTTTTCCACTAGAATTTTTAAGTTAAGCCAACTGCTGGCAGAATTACATTAATTCAAAGCAATGTTTTGAGTATGGTGAAGTAGCTTTTTGGCCACAATAAAACGCATTTCTAAGTAACATGAACTTAATGTGTGTGTGTGTGTGTGTGTGATGTGATGTGAGCTTCTCCCTCACGCAAGGTCGATCAAGTCCGCTGTAGAAAGTACCATACTTGAGATTCATTACTTTAGAGCTGGCTTTTTGTCCACCGAGCTCAAGGCATAGCTTCTGGAATGCCTCAAAGGTAAACTTCAACTGCTTGGGATAGCTAAGGTTGAGAGCGTAGATTACTCCCATCAGCAAAGCACAGGATCAGGCGACATCAATCCCATGCAGGATCTTGGTTCCCTTGACTACGATGGTTGCACGCCCATCACCGATGATGGCAATCTTCATCACTTGCATCGCAAGGTCTGCGTCGAAAGGTGTTAGGATGTATAAAATACATGGCTCAAGCTCTTCAGGGTGACGTGCATAAGGGAATGCAGGGTGACCAGGTACTTCAACGCCTAGCCCACAGGAGGCTGGTGCACGGGATTGAAACGGCCATATCTCCACGTGGGAAGGCTACAGAGACATGCAGTTCAAACAAGATAAAAAATTAAAAGCGTTCTCAATTACTTACGCTGTACTGTTTGAAAAGGTCCTCCTCCTTCTCTCCAAGATAGACTATGAGGCAGCGAATGGCAATTTCTCTCCACCTTTCAACTGTGTCGTCTTGATTCATGGAAAAAATAGATCAGGTGTTCAATAAAAATCTGATGCAAGTGTAACCCAAATCATGACAATTTGAATAAAACGAAATTCATACGGCCCTACATAACTCCGACTGGTTTTGAGAAAGTATCTTAACAAATAGTGTAGTCAGCAACAGGCCAAATCAACAAGCCGTGGCTATTACCAGAGCCAGTTAGCATTATGCTAACGGCTAATGTTAGCTAGACATGATTAGACTATGATTCAGAAAAAAATACTAAAGATAACTCATAACACACAACCTATTTGTGCGCTAGTTTTTTAACCAGCTAGCGAAAGTAAATGAGGTAGCTACTTGTAGTTTATAAACGTAGCTAGCCTACATGCTAACCAGAGCAGTGGCTAATGGGTAATCCCATATTAAGTTAGCTTGCCAAGACGTTTTCGCTGGCTACCTGGCCACCTATTCCCGCATACTCAAT
>JAOPHQ010001455.1:0-35000 GCA_030340625.1 Merluccius polli
ATATATATATATATATATATATATATATATATATATATATATATATAATTAAACTATAAATATAGTTAAATATAGTTTATACTTTATTTCATAGTAGGGGGGCCCCCAAAGGAAATCTCACCTAGGGCCCCCTGTTGTCTAGAGCCGGGCCTGACTATATAGCATGTATATAGTACTATATAGCATGTATACTGTATGTAGTGCTTTATATCGTGTATGTATTACTATATAGCATGTATATGTAGTATTATATATCATGTAAATGTAGTACTATATATCATGTATATAGTACTTTAGATCATGTATATAAAGTACTTTATATCATGTATATAGTACTATATATCATGTATATGTAGTACTATATAGCATATATGTAGTACTATTGAAAGGGGAATATTCTGCTCAGTTGGGATAAAGTTGAAGACTCAGACCAAGAAGTCACAGCGACCAGTAGATTTGCAATTCAAGCGGTTTAATACGATATCGGATACAGCCAGACTCTCAAGCGAGAGCAAGACACTGTCCTATCCTACACAAGGTTCATTTCTACTTGAAAACATATGAATGTCATACAATGGCGATCTATGTTACTGCCATGTCTAATGAGTACCATGAGGTCAGAATGTAATTATACTGAACCATAATACATGTTTTCCGCTAGTCCATTGCATTCTCTTAATGAATCCTCATGGTGAAATGTAATTATACTCCTACAAATGATCTGAATGTATACCACATGATAAACACTAAACATAACAAGGACATAATTGTAATCTGTCACAAGCTGACATCCTTTACCATAACACACAGAGAAAGGAACACTTTCAGACTAAAGAATACAGTACAGATATGATTATTATAATGGCAATATGTATATTAGAATATATTGTTATCCTAAGTAGGTCAGATAAATCCAACTATTAACTATATACCATGTATATGTAGTACTTTATGTTATGTATATGTAGTACTATATATCATGTATATGTAGTACTACATATCATGTATATCTAGTGCTTTATATCATGTATATCTGGTACTATATATCATGTAGCCTATATGTAGTTATTTATCTCATGTGTATCTAGTACTATATATTATGGGTATCAAGTACTTTATATCATGTGTATCTAGTACTTGATAACACTTATATCTAGTATTTTATATCACTTAAAATTAGTACTTCATATCACTTGTATCTAGAACTGTGTATCCCATATATCTAGTATATTCTGTCACTCATATCTAGTACAAAATCCCAATTGACTGTTAGTTTTCCTGTCTAACTCCCCATGTTGAGAAAGGCAAAACAAAACAAACACCCCAGCAGCCCAGCCTGATTTACCAGCTCAGACCCAAAGCAAGAGATGTTTCACCTGAGGTTGACCTTCTAACCCTTTGAGATGTTTGGAGGTCAATGGAAGTTCTGGTTCTGGTTTCAAAGAGAAGAGAATCAATGTGTTACCATGTGGATTTTTTTTGTTTTACTTTTTTTAGATAACTTGTTGGTCGATTCTCTTGCAACCTTCGTCTCTTGTTCATTTTTTTCTACCAACTTTCTATCATCTTACTTTCCTTATGACTTGCATTTTATGGGTCTGTCTTTTCTCTCCTTCATAACCCTGCTCTCTCACGCTCTCACTCTCTCTCACCTTCTCTTGCACTCGCTCACCATACTTATTTGTTTTGCTACTCTCTGCAACTAATTAAATTCAATCACTTTGATTAAATTAATTACAATTAAATGCAATTATTCAAATCCAACACAGTCACACATACCAGAAGAGTGTTTGTGTGTGTGCATGCATGATTATCCATGCATCTCTCTCACCCTCTTTTACCCTCTCTCAATTCAACTCAATTCAATGTGCTTTATTGGCATGAATGACGAAACACTATTGCCAAATCATTTAACAAACATAACAAAACAACCACAAATAATAACAAATGCATTAATGATAATATAACATTAACAACAGGGATTTCCTCAGGTTTCTATTGGTCACAGTGGACAGATATTCTGCCACTTTGTATTCTCGAATTAGGGTCAGATAGTATTCCAATTCACTTTGAGATTTAGTAGTAGCTTCTGAATCAGCTGGCAGAGGGAACTCTGACCCTGGTCCATTTCGTGGCCATGCAGGCTTTATATTGATAGGAGTGGGGGTCAAATTTAATTGCCAATGAATATAAGTTTAGAAAATACAACATTTGCCCGCTGTAATGTGACTTCCGGTATAAACCACGCCCACTTCCGGTCACTGGATTGAAGATGTTTGTCAAATTTGATGGCTCGTTTTTGAATATTGTTTATCATCTGATATCGGCCAATTGCCCTGCAAGCATTGTTGGCTGTGTTCCTGTGGACTCTCAGTATATTATTGTACCACTCTGCATGCAGAGTTTCTATTGGGTGTTTTTCCCATTTGGTAAAGTCTTGGTTAGCTGATGATCCCGCACTTCACTACCGTAAAGCCTTGGTTAGCTAATGGACCCCACACTTCACTACTGTAAAACTTCTTTTGATGGTTTAAAAGCCTGTCTGGTTTTCTCTTTTAGTTCATTTACAGCCATAATCCTGTGGAAGTGATTGTCAGACCTAAATATGTAAATTTCTTTGTGTTCAATTTCTGTATTTCCTAGTGTGAATTTATCTTGCTGAGAATTCGATCGATTTTGTAAGGTCAAAATCTTGGTCTTTTTCAAGTTAACTGTCAATGCGCATGTCTGACTGAACTTAAAAAGGATGTCTGGGCTCTGGTGTACACCCTCTTTTGAAGGAGAGCACAGAACAAGGTCATTAGCAAATCTCTCTCTCTCCTGCAGCACTTCATGTCTCCCCTCACGGTGTTCCTGTCTGCGGTGGAGATGGAGATGGTGTTTGTGAATATTTCGGTGAGCCTGAGCCCTTACGTTATCTTGTGATACAGAGTGTATGTGTGTGTGTGTGTGTGTGTGTGTGTGTGTATATGTGTGCGTGTGTGTGTGTGTGTGTGAGTGCATATTGAATGTCAACCATTGTATACAAACAAAGTATATTACAAAAATATATTTTGAGGGTTTTGATGACTATTCAATTTCTCCGGGCTGCTGTTCAATAATTAAGCAGGTAAATATAACCAACAACAACAACAACAACAACAATAAACTTGTTGTTCAAGCTTTGTGAATAAAGCTGATTACCCAGACCCAAGAGCTCTATGTTCTTTATACATATATTATCCCTAGTGCTGAATGAAGTATTTCACGCCTGTGTGTTTGTTGTGCAGGTGGTGATAATGTCATATCCCTGTTCTTGTAGGAACTGGTTAAAGTGCACAAAAGTCTTCTGGTGGAGATCCAGGACTCAGTGCAACACAAAAATGCCCAGAACCTTTACCAAGTCTTCATCACCTTCAAAGAGAGGTACACACACCCTCACTGTTTCTCTCCCACTAGCTGTCTCTCTCTGTCTCACCCAGACATAGACGGTGATATTAAGGAAAACACAGGTAACACTTTATAATAACTAAATGCTTTGAAGCATCATATTAGTTAAAAGTCATCCTTTGTAAAACATCGACAAGACATTATTAAATCATTACTGCTAACACCATGTTAAGCATTGATAAACACTGTCAAAAATGATTTGTTTCTGATAAGTAGGTTAATTTATCATAGTTAAAGGTCCTGTAGACACATTTTTTGCTTAACGTATCAATTTGAAGTAAATGTTGATTGCACAGTGTAATGGCTACAGAATAATGACACCATCGGCGTTTAGACTGGTTTCCTTAGCTTCCCTATAAGCCTCACTTTCACTATGCAGCTCTGTCTGCCACCGGGTACGATCTCGCAGGAAAAATTAAGGCTCACTTTACGGCACAAAGAAAATGCGTCAACCATTGCGCTTGAAACCAAACCAGGAGGAATAGCGCTTTTGTTTACCCCAGTAGCTATTGGTAGCTATCCCGATTAGCTATCCCCAGTAGTGGAAATGGCGGACGGTGGAACAACCAAAGTAAAGCCAATCTGTTGACACTACTTATATCTGTGTACACTACATTTTTGCATTGAGTATACTACCTGAATAAACCTTGCGACTCGCCAGGCGATCCAGTCAGGCTACCAACCCAGTTCGCTTTTCTCAACACATACTAAAAAATTTGTATCTGCTTTTATGTCTCCATTATACACTAAATGAATGAATAAACTCACGGTTTTACACCTAATGTTTTCTACTACTCCCCCCCTCCACCCCGACGCCAACCACTGCTGCCGATACTTGTTTGTGTAAAGCACAAACAAGTATCGGTACACAAACTATGGTATTACCAGGGCTTAATTTGAGCCGGAACACGCCGGCACCTCCGACGTTGGATCCCGCACCTTATGGACCCCCCCCCCCCCCCCCGTTGACAATCGCAAACCCCCCCCCGTCAACAATCGCGAACCCCCCCCCCCCCCCCCCCCCCCCCCGGCGACAATCGCGAAACTCCCCCCACTTTTTTTGGAGGTACCCCGTAATGAGCCGCCGGATCCACACCCCCTCTGCGTTCCGGTACCTCCCACTTTACAAATTAAGCACTGGGTATTACTATGCAATGCACATCATTACAATAGCTTTCGCCTGTTCGCAAATACAATTATGCCAATTTCACTTTACCTCCTCAGTGAACATGCTTCTTTCTTTGTTATTTCCAAAGTGTTGATCGTTTCTTTCGCTGAGATTTCCAAACAAATGTGCGTCTTGTGTTGTTTGTGGTTGTTAGGCTTTTAGGAAACGAAAAGCGATTCCAAGTTTGTTTTTGCGACAATGGAGTTGGAGTTGAGAGACGAAGTTCAGGACCAGATTATTTCCAGATTTTCCTGTCTTTTGCTGTCTTGCGAAGGCATTGACGGTGCACAGCGTTTTTGTCTTGTCTTGTATTCTTGCGTCTCAAATTGCATTGGACTGTAATGACCGTCACACGGAAGAGGAAGATCCGGATATCCGTTAGCTACACCCGTAACCTGCCAGATACTAGATCGAGGTGCGCGCGATCGTAATCCACCCCGGACCGACGACCGAAAAAAAAAACTCCTCGTTCGGGGGGGGCACAGGGGGGTCCGGACTCAGAGTTACGGAGGCACTGGCCCCCGCTGGCCCCCCCCTGGAACCGCCACTGCTTATAAATGTTTAATGAGGCATAGATAGTTCTCACTTTAGATTAGGTCACGCAAAAGTCTTACTAATGATTAGTAAATGCTATACAACTAGCTTTAGTAAGCATTAGTTGCTTAATACATTGTAAATGCCTCAAAGCATTTAGTTATTATAAAGTGTTAACAAAACACACGTTTCATTCAGTTCTCTCTCTCTCTCTCTCTCTCTCTCTCTCTTTCTCACAGGTTGTTGATCTATGGGAAGTACTGTAGCCACGTGGAGACGGCCATTGCTGCCCTGGACTGCATCTGCAAGGACAAGGAGGACGTCCGCATGAAGCTGGAGGTGAGTTTCCATAATACATGTTCAGAGTCATTCACAATGTAACAGAAGTGCACAGTTTTATCAAACACTGTGTCTGTGATTTAAATTATCCTGTAATAATATTCCTGTGAAAATATTTTTTCGTAATAAAATCGAAAATCAAAACAATTTTTCCCATTTTATCTATAAATCAAGTGCTTTTGCATACTTGTATAATGTATAGCATACCATAATATGTTGCCAAAGTGGGCAATTATTGTCTTACTGTGCGTTCACACCGAAAGCGCACAAAGAGGAAAATTATCTCGGAAGACATTCATTGTGTATTGGGAGCCAGGCGGACAAAGAGGGAAAAGAGGAATAGGCGGAGGCGGATGGACTAGGCGACTTAGGAGGATAAAAAAAGTTAAAAATCCTCCAACTTTATGTAAATGAGCTATGACGCGACTAGGAGGGAAAGGTGGAAAATCCATCGATAGCCAATGGGGATGTCTCGTTCTGCCGTCGTCCCTCGGTCAGATCTTTCCCAGAGAACAACCCGCCTAACTTTAGTTCCTACCAAACATTCGGCAAAATCAGTGTTTATTTGTTTGGGATGATCATTTCCGTAAATATGATTGGGGAGTAAGTAAGGGATAATGCCCGACGAGGTGTCCATTAACAGAAATGAATGGACGATGCGGAGGCGTGAACCGTCCGACGCAAAGTGGAGGACGGTTGCTTCCGCGAAGTACCATGGTCACTTACGAAAGAATTAAATATTTAATCAATTAATAATACTTTAATGTGTTTTAGAGTTAAAATCGTGAGGGTTTTTTTATTTTTACAAGTTGAGCAGACTATTTAATATCTCCCGTATGCAGCCGTTGCCAAGCAACATGGCCATAGCGTCTTCATAGCGTCAACGTCTTTCCTAGGTGTAAATCAAAGATGGTGTAAATAAACACTTTTTAACCTACACCCTCCAGCCAATCGGAGTAATTCTGTTTTTAATGACTTTATCAAGTAACTTTCCGTGATCAACGATGTCGGTAAATGGGCTGTGCTACAGCAGTAGTTGCGTGGTGGTGTTTAGCGCGTGTGGCGCGCTGGCCCTTTAAATTAAAAAAAAGCAAGAACGAACATTCTGAAGGGGGACAAAAGCGACAAAAGCGACTTAGGTGGAGTGGACAAGGTGGATTCCTCTTTGTGCGCTTTCGGTGTGAACGCACAGTTAGTGTGCAGAAATGGGACAGAGATAAAGAGTCACTGTGTTAGAGTGGCTTTACAGTGCCCTCTTGTGTACATCCACGGTATTGCATGCTTGACCGTCATTGATCCATTGCCGTGGGGACTTTTAGCAACAACAAAACACAGAGACATCCCATATGCAAGAATCTGTCTGAGAGTGGCACCAGTTATTTCATTTAGGTAGACGATTTCTCATCATCTTTCGTTTTTCTGTTAGAGATAGTCATACTGTTAGTCATTACATTTTGTAGTTTGGTATCATATTTGTCACGATCGCCCCCCAGCCCCATGAACTGCTTGTTTTAAGTGTCTTTCGTTAGCAGGGGCGTAGCCGGGACTTTAGGGCCCCATGAAGGAAATTTGTATGGGCCCCTAGATATGGTACAAGATTCAAAAATATATATTTTACTTAATGTAAACTCTATATTGGGTACATATCTGCCCACAGCTGGCACTGCTGCTATACTTTTTTGTATTTGGCAAAAAGACTGCAAATTAATATAATATTGAAGTGTGTACATTTAACTCCCTATCCTCACAACAATTATGCTATTATTTTGAAGTTGCCCAAGTTCATTTAAACATAAAGGTTTGTTTGTCAAATAACAATGAAGAATGATAATAACAGTAATAATAAATAAAATCTTATAGGCTGCTTGACCTAGATCATTTTTGATCACACCACTGTAATCAGTAGATCGGGAGCTTTAATTGAATATATTGGATGTCTGGATGTCTATATTAGAATGTTTACAACCAGGCAGGCTTACATTATATAGTTGAACGAACCAGGCATATTAACATATCAATCATATCATATAAAATGAATTATGAGTAGTATTTCCAGGGCTTGTCATCACCTTTCCCCCCTTCACCGCGCCGCTGCTTGTTAGTCAAATGTGTCACCTGTGTTGATTTATAATTCTGTTCAGCTGTGTTTTTAGTTATTTAGGTTCCTGCGTTGTGCTCCTGTGTCTCGGTTCTTTTTGTTTCTGCCTGTTAACTTGTGTTTTCTGTATTTCTGTATTTTGGGATTTCTATATTTCTGTTTTTTGAGATACAAGTAAAGTTATTCTACCTGTTTTGGGGATTTCAGAGTTTTTAATCCCTTGACAATGAAAGCATGACAGTATTTTCAATTGAGCTTCTTTAGGTTTGACATTGTGTATGCATTTTCTAAATCAGTACAGTCTAAAATTGGAGTGAACATTTCCACCACCAAATCAAAAAATGTAGCGTTTTTTACTTTAATTCTCAAGTATTCCGTTTTTTGTTGTGGTTGTTCTCTACAGGAGTGTTCCAAAAGAGCCAACTATGGCAAGTTCACCCTGCGGGACCTGCTGGTTGTCCCCATGCAGAGGGTCCTCAAATACCACCTCCTGCTGCAGGTACCTTGTCCTCATAAATACAGTCCTTAGGGTTAGGGTTGGGCGGTTTTCCGGTTTGATGGCACGATGCAGTGTTCAAGCTTATACCGGTTTAATTTCATGCAAACCGACTGTACCAGTATTTGTCATCACTAGTGCAGTGCCCGTTCAAAACTTATTGTAACTTCTCTGGTCTCTCTTTCTTCATCTGTTCTTGAATGTACTGTCGCAAGTGACGGAGATCGGCGGCTACTGTCATTGCTAACAGCTTGCTATTTGGGACCAGACTATTTAGCCATTTGGGACTAGGCTATTTTCGGGAACAAAAGCGATCATTCCAAAAGTTACATCGCTGATGCTTGAAATGTGAGTTTAGCAAAACAAAATCACCAGAAAAAAAAAACGATTACTACCTGTTCTATTCATATTTATTAAATTACCAACCCGTTATTATTATTAGGTAGAGCTTTTTGGTATCTTTTGCCTTCGTTTAAACATGGAAATAGCTGCTAAATATGTTCATTATTAAAACCCAATATTCGGGGCCAGCCCTACCAGCAACAAATTCATATAATGCACATCCATGCACCAGCGCAACTGGCACATGACACAAAACCCATACAGTCAATGGATCTAACCTTAGACTAACTCATAGAACACACGTCTAACTCCAATCAAACTTAAGCAGGGGACCAGGTTAGATGTGCGGTGCTGTACAGCGCAAATAAAAGTATCAAGAATGTCCCCTTTGTCTCCTTGACTTCTGCGATTTGACAAATATAATAATACAAATAGCAAAATGACGATGGGGACGGTGTGAATAAAATCCCACCGGTGGCGCATCCAACACTGTGTAACCACGACACTACAGTTTTCTCAAACTGCAGTTACATGTAACTCATTATGTTCCACTTGTCAGCAGCTGGATCAAGGCGCTATCTGGTGGTTATGAATACAAATTGATATACCGGTACAATTCGGTGTTTGACTAATTCTAAAAAAAGGGTTAGGGTTTGTGTGACACTGGCCCCACCTTAGTCCTCATAAATACAGTCCTCACATACCACCTCCTGCTGCTGGTACCATGGCCTCATACATACAGTCCTCACATACCACCTCCTGCTGCTGGTACCATGGCCTCATACATACAGTTCTCAAAAACATGCTCTGCATCAGAACCTGGTCATTGGCTCTGCTAACACACGCAAAATCTTTGTTTCTCTGTTTGATCTTTTTATTAGCACAAGCAATAGGACAATGAGATTTATAACAATAATTACAGAGGTGTGTGTGTGTCAATCCAGCTCCCTCGAATGTGTGTGCCCCATATGTCAACATTGATCAGTGAGGAATAGTGTATCCATCTATATTAATCCACACGCTAGCGGCTAAAATACACTAGAGAGCCAGGAGCTCGGGGCCTTTATTGGCTCAGCCTCTTGATTGGCAGTTAATGAGCGAAGCCCAGCTGGGAGCTGCTCTGAACTATCAAAGTCCCTTCAATGTCAATCAGTCTCCCCATGTTTTATGAGTGGACTCATCTGAGGTGCAGTGTCGGGTATCAACACCAGAGGTGCTGTGGACCACGTTTTAGCCGGAACATGACGTAGGGGTATAGAAGAACAGTTTCTACAAAATAAAGTAGAGAGTAAATAAAAAAAGGTCATGTCCATGCGCATCGGAATGGATTTTGTCCAGAAAGTGCAGATTGTTATTCTTGGTACTTTGCAAACAGCCCTTACACACACACATTTGCACACGCAAACACACACGCATACACACACACACACACACACACACACACACACACACACACACACACACACACACACACACACACACACACACACACACACACACACACAGACCTGTCATTGTATTTTATTCCACTCCACGTGTCAGGGTTGTGGCCTGAGTCCTTGTGAGGCTGACAGGTGGGGGGCAGGAGGGAGGGGAGGGGGGAGGAGGTGAGGAAGGTGATGTAAGAGGTGGGGGCTGGACCCCGGGGCCCGAAGCCTTTCCAGCTGTAGCTGCAGCACTTGGCCACCCACCAAGCGTCTTGTAAAGTGTCAGATGATGGGCACTGTCTGTCAAACTATATCTAACACTGAGTCAAAGGAGCCTTATTGGCTGGACAAGAAATTGCATTGTACCTTGCATACATGCAGGCACGTGTGTGTGCGGGTGCGTGTGTGTGTGTGTGAAGATATTAAGGACATGCATTGCAACCTTCCTTATCCTCTGCTCAGGTTTAGGTGTTGGGTTTACGCTGCAGCAGAATGTAATTTCAGATACGCACACACACACACAGTCGGATTTATTGTAGTGCGCAATTTTTTCCTCGCCTAACCCTGTGTCCTCCATCTCATATCTACCGTGGGCTTTCACACATTTCGTCCTGGGCTGCATGCGCGTGCTGCTCTGTCCGTCTGTTTTATATTTGGTCTCAGTGTTCCTTATCTCCATGTGTGTCTTCCTGCAATCGTTCCTGTTTGATCACAAATATAGTTTATTGTCCATTTTTTTCCCATTCATCTTTGCCTTTTCTTTCCTTTTGGTTCTCTGGGGCTAATCACAGAGTGCGCTGCCATCTGGACGCGCCCGCAGATCTCCGCCAGTAAGGTTTAGCTCGAAACAGATGGCCTCAGACAGCGGTGTGATAGGAGGGGGGGGGTGAGGAGGGGGCAAAGCAGACTTTGGGACTGTGGCCTTGGCAGCGTGATGCTTCTTAGGCTATGATGGAGGGCCATACGGTGTGGACGGATTATGTATGTTGATTTTTTGATTTTTCTTTGTGTGTGTGTACGTGTGTGTGTGCGTGTTGATCCAACAGGAGCTGGTCAAACACACACACAATGCCACCGACAAGAGCAATCTGCGAATGGCACTGGACGCTATGAAGGTAGGTCATACACACACACACAAACAAGCCTGCACACTCACGCACGCACACACACTGCTTACGTGTGAATGTGTTTTCGCTAACCTTTGAACGCAATGTCGACTGATGGTATCAGTGCAGACAGTAGAAGGTACTGTGCAGTACAGTACAGCACACTTAGTGAGGATTGGAAAAGAACATGACAACTTAAAGCTTGCATGATAGTTTTTTAAATGTTTCTAATGCATGCGTGTGTATCAAATGAGCAAGCGCCGTGTAGCACCATTTGTTATGTGTATGAGTCATACGCATCACCACAATACAAGCCTATCAGTACTGTGTCCTAGGTCGGTGACCTGCCAGTTGACTGTAACAAGTCTGTGTGTATGCAAATACCTGTGCACTGCAGCTGTGTTGCACAGTGTATGGTGGAGTAAGCATACTACGTTTTAAGAAGGCTCCTAAACTCACAAGCATGTTGGGGTTAACTCTTTTTGGAAGCATGACAAATGCCGCCCGCTGTGAATTAGCGCCTATTCCCGTCTTTGCATTGACTTTGTATGTAATCACGCCGCGCAGAAAATGCGCTTTGCGTTTGGTGTGAACATGGCATTTAAACTGTGTTTAAAGATTGTTTTTGTGAGTCTCCAGAATTGCTCGATATTAAGTCTATAAATACACTCACTATAGGGTGTGGATATTAAGGACTCCTACTGAATACGTGTTGAATAAGTGTCGTTGTTTGAATCTATCGATTGTGTGTCAATCATATAAAAACACACACACACACACACACACACACTTCATCAATCAGCATAAATCCTATCAATTTACGATCATATCTACACCATGTAATATACAGGCAGGCTAATTCATTAATAAAGATTTTTCCAGTATTTGTAAATCAATGTTGATAATTTCACATCAGTAGTTCAGTATCGGCTGACAGTCACATGGTCTGTCTAATTAGTTCAGCTAATTGATGCTGTCAAGGCTAGCGACCTGGTTAAAGGACATATGTAAACATTGTTTCTGGGCAGTAGCCAAGAACACACACTCCCTTTCCATACATTGTTGAACCTATACCTGTATACCTCAACGAGGGCCCTTTTTAGTGTCTATATGTGGCCCAGGCTGATATATTCGGTGTGAATACAATGGCTGCATTCAAGTGTCCTTAAAAGTGTGTTTCACACTACGGCTTTGACATTTGATCTAGTACTCTATAGAAGCTGTTTTTGAGGACTTTGAGAAGTAATGTGGTGGCATGTTTTGTGCTCCTTCTGCAGGACTTGGCCCAGTATGTCAACGAAGTCAAACGAGACAACGAGACACTACGTGAAATAGACCAGTATCAGAAGTCCATTGAAAATCTGGTAAGCCACTCCATTTATCAGTTAGTGTGTCAAATTGTCATTTGTGTCTTTTCGCTGAAGGCCAGGGGCCTTTTTGTGACAAACAGAGTGAGACGAATACTGTCTCTGTCTCCGTGTAGAATCAACCACTGAGGAACTACGGACGCCCCAAAGGAGATGGAGAGGTGCGTGTGAGCTCAGTGGACAAACGAGCCAAACAGGACAGGTGAGCTGATGGCTGAATAACTGACTGACTAACTGGCTGACTAATTGGCTGACTGACTGACTCAGCTTTCTTTCAGCTATCACTAGCCCCTTCACACATGCAGCCCATGCCGGTAATTTAACAGCATAGGGGTGATGTGTGAATGGGAGGCGGTATCCATAGGAGTGATGTGTGAATGGGAGGCGGTATTCATAGGGGTGATGTGTGAATGGGAGGCGGTATTCATAGGGGTGATGTGTGAATGGGAGGCGGTATTCATAGGGGTGATGTGTGAATGGGAGGCGGTATTCATAGGGGTGATGTGTGAATGGGAGGCGGTATCCATAGGGGTGATGTGTGAATGGGAGGCGGTATCCATAGGCAGTGTTGGGCAAGTTACTTTATAAATGTAATTAAATTACTGATTACTGATTACTGATGGTAAAAGTAATCAGATTACTGGTCCGATTACTTGATTTCAAAAGTAATTTAGTTAGATTACTAGTTAGATTACTAGATTACTCTCATATGCCACCCCCATTCCAAAACCCTATCCAAAAAACAGAAACTCTTAGCCAGCTCAAAAATGAACTTTATTGAAAACTGGACCCTCTCTTAAGGCTACAAAACAAAATTAAGTCACTCTCTTCTGACTTAATATTAACTTTCAAATATTTCCATGTTTTTGTTTATGAACATTTTTCTTAGAAAACAAGCACAGCAAGTCTCTCCTGAGTATACAATATGCAGCCGGCGCTCGGGAAAAGGCTCGCAACAAAAAGATGAGCCACACATTTAGAAACAATGGCATGAACTATCTAAAAGCAATACCTTAGTCAGAAAACATATATGAGGCTGAACTTTTTGCTAAAATGTCACAGCTATGGAAATATTTAAAATGTTGGAGCGGCTGGCTTGACCACGCGAACCGAGAGACGGCTGTCTCGACCGCAGTACGCGATCGGTCATTAATCAATAATCGTATTTAACCGTATAACTGCACACAACTTTATTTAAAATCAAATGTAAAACATGTGTGTTGGTATTGTGGTGTCCGGTGTGTGTGGATGTGCAGCTCCTTCGGCGGAGCGGTTCATGTTAATAGCGGAGTCCGGGAGGGTTCACCTTCATGGCGTAGTTACGAGGGATGTGCGACTATCGTCTTAAAAAATACTAAAGTGTTTTTTAAAGTTAGAAAGATATTAGATATTCAACCGATATTCACGCTCCGAATTACAGCGATCAGACACGGGGAACTAAAGCCGCGATCACCGGGCACCGCTTCAAGACTCACAGTATGCAACACAACGTCCTTTTGATCGATAACAATATAAATTGATCGACACATTTCTTAACGATCAATGATCGATCATCGATTAATTATGCCCATCCCTACTTCCAAGCATTAAACGCTGCATGGTCCTGCTCTCTCCCGCACTCCATGTTATCTCTTGTTGATCTACACACATCACGCACTGACGTCGCACCGTTCATACGTGATTGTCATGAGACACTCTAACAAACAAAATCACGGTTTAGTAACGCAGTAACGCAGTCTGTTTGGGGGAAAGTAACAGTAATCTAATTACTGTTTTTGCAATTGTAATCCCTTACTTTACTCGTTATTTGAAAAAAGTAATCGGATTACAGTAACGCGTTACTTCTAACGCTTTACTGCCCATCACTGTCCATAGGGGTGATGTGTGAATGGGAGGCGGTATCCATAGGGGTGATGTGTGAATGGGAGGCGGTATTCATAGGGGTGATGTGTGAATGGGAGGCGGTATCCATAGGGGTGATGTGTGAATGGGAGGCGGTATCCATAGGGGTGATGTGTGAATGGTTCACAGCGTTCTTTAGCGATTAGCTAAATGCTAATCTCGCATAGCCAGACCTATCTCCACACTTGGTTTTAGCACAGCACTGGAGAAAGGTCTGGCTCTACTCACTATCATTCTTGCATAGAGGAAATAAACACTCCGTCTTGTTTGTATTTCTTTAACCAATCACAATAATCGTAGGCAGCGCTAAGCCCAGGATGCAGTGATGGTGCCCTTGCAAAATAGTGTCGGGGGGGGTGGGGGGGGGGGGGGGGACTTGTTTTGGGGGAACATTTGCACGTAGGGCGGTGAGCCCTTGACATCTTCGTCAAAACTGGCCATTTTCAGCGTGTAGGTTGCTAGCTCGGAGGTAGTTGTTGTTTCACGTAGCGAGGGGGACTTTGAAAACGGTAACACGCATATAGCGGGAGGGGGACTAGCCAGACTAGCTGAATGTAACTAATGTTTTTTTGTTGTTGTCAATAACAGGCACATTTTCCTGTTTGATGGGGCAGTGATCATATGCAAACGGCGGGGGGACAACTACGAGATGAAGGAAGTGATTGACTTGCACCATTTTAAGATCACAAACAACCCGACGTCGGACAAAGAAAACCGGAAGGTCAGTGCGTTAATTCAGTGACTTCTTTGAGATGTTGCCAATGCAACCATGCAGATACCACAAGTAGTCTTATTGAAACCACAGCAAGTGTTAGATGCCAAATGTACCACTGATTACATACAATAATGACCAAACGTTCATTTTAAATATAACAATAATAATAATGTACAACCTCAGTAGAAGTCGATTATAGGACGTTTTCAACCAATAGTTCAATGGATTGGGTCCAATTTGTAACACCATTGCACTCCACTCTGGTTCGGTTTGTGTTAGTCATAATTGGTCATAATTGGTCGTAATTGGTCAGAAAAGTTGGTTCTGTATGTATTATAAGAAAGAAGATCGCTCTTACAATCAAAAAGACATAAGACACAAGACAATAAGACATTAAATGGCAACTCAATTGGAAACATATCAAGCTCATCAGCTGCGTGGATGAACCTATTACTACTATTTATTATACCAAGCAGCACATTGAGTCTGAACGCCAATCAAGACCACCTATAGTCGTTAGAAAAGCAAAGTGTTGACAGCCTACTCGCGCTTATCCTGTTAATTTCTATTCAGACGACCTAGCCTATGTGAACAGCATGCTTAGCTTACTTATACTATAAGCACAGGTATGTTATAGCGTAAGCGTCGCCAAAGTGAGTTGTTTCGGTCCGTTGAGTTTTCACTGCAAACAAACCACTCCAGGGTGTGCATGGAAAAGGGTTGTTTCGGTCCGCAACCAAGTCCCATTCCTGCATTCACATCTGTATATCCCAACGAACCAACCTGGGGAGGGAACAAACACGGCAAACAAACTAGATGTGTAAGCGCCCTTAACGAATCAATCTCTCTCTCTCTCTCTCTCTCTCTCTCTCTCTCACTCACTCACTCACTCACTCACTCACTCACTCACTCACTCACTCACTCACTCACTCTCACTCACTCACTCACTCACTCACTCACTCACTCACTCACTCACTCACTCTCTCTCTCTCTCTCTCTCTCTCTCTCTCTCTCTCTCTCTCTCCACCGCCACTCAGTTTACTTGCTGTCATATTCAAGAGAAATATTGGCTATTATGTGGAATACAAAGCCCAGTGAACCAATTACCAGCCATACAAAATCTGATTTTGGGTTGTTTAGCACTCGGTGTATTCGGCACTTTTTATCAAGCCACCCATTTGACATTGTCTTGTTGGTTGTTACCAGAATAGCATTGGAACTGTTGCAAGCTAGAGCTGTTAGCTATTACCCCAGATGGTGTTTTTTAAATAAACATAGGTTGGGGTGCTAAGGACACACACACACACACACACATGCACACAAGCACGCACACATGCGCATGTACACACACACAGTCACAGACACGCACACACACACACGCACGCACGCACACACACACACACACACACACACACACACACACACACACACACACACACACACACACACACACACACACACACACACACCTTCTGTAAATAGAACATCAAGGCAAAATAACACAATAGCACTCAGCTCACCCTACAGCGAAGCCACGTCGTCTCAATGACGTATTACACACTCCCAAGACTTTCTACTCAACCCCCCCCCCCCCTCCATTTTGCATCCCTATGTCATACTCCTCCTCCCTGTAGTCAGAGTTGTTCAATCACACTCTGTATTTCTATATTTCTCCACATTCATTCTTTTTCCCTACCCTCCAATTCATTCCAATACCCACTATTGCAGCACACACACACACACACACACACACACATGAACTGAACTTGAGTTATTTTTAAAGAAACGTCCTCTGTTTCCTGCTGACTGGGCTCAGTCTGGAATGGGTGCTCATTCCTCTCTTCTGTGTCCCAGTGGTCCTACGTCTTCTACCTCACGCACAACCAGGGACAGACTGGCTTCGAGTTCTTCTTCAAGACCAAAGAGCTGAAAAAGAAGTGGTTGGAGCAGTTCAGCATGGCTATGTGAGTGTGTCTATGTGGTCCTGACTAGCTCAACTGTGGTCCTGACTAGTCAACTGGTCGAGCATGGCATTAACGTCGCCAGGGTGAGGGGTTCGTTTCCCACTGGGACCCCCATGCTAAATTTGTATGCAGTCACGGTATTATAAGACGCTTTGGATAAAAGCATCCACCAAATGGCACATTTTATGAGCGTCTGTGTGAATGTGTGTATGTGTTTGTGTGTCTGTGTATGTGTGCACACGTGCTCTTGTGTGCTGCCATGTACAGAACATCATAAGTCATAAGATAATTTCTTTGTGGAGAGATGAGCCTCCCGGTCCATCCTGCTTTTCGAGTTAGGCCGGAGGGGTGGCGTGACACAGAGCAGTTGCCATAGTTACGCTACAGAGATGTTTTACGGTGCTGTTGACATACCAGCAGGCAGGCAAGCCTTGCCTCAACCTAGGGCTGGGCCATATGGAAAAATATATTATCACGATAATGAGTGAGAATGAGGAATTTTACACGATATCGATGAAATCATGATATGCTTATGAATTCAAAATACCATTCTAGACAGTCTAACTGAGTTACATTGAAGTATATGGAAATGTAAAATATGGTATCGGACTAAAACTAGTTTTCCTTTCTCACTTTTCAAACGTTTCAAACCTCAAACCTTTGATCATTTTAAGTGCATATCTTCTCATCGTAATTCATTTATACTATAAAACCGAGTATCACGAGAATTTGATGTCTTCATTTCATGACGATACAATATCATTCAAAGCAAAATTACCATAAATGATAATATTGAATTATCGCCTAGCCCTATCCATTTGATTTGTTATTTGTTCCTTGTTTATTTTTAGACAAAGTGACCACAGCACTCTAATAATGGTGATGTGGTCCGTGTTGGTTTGCCAGGGCACCACCGGTACACATTAAACAAACACGTGCAGCATTCCTGCTGTGGTTCTCGTCCACAGAAACAGGCAGAATGTGAATGTGAGGAGATGTTTGTGTTTCACCCTGCAACCGCACATTGAAGAAGATAAATGCTGACTGTGAACTATAACTAATGCACTAGTGTATCTTTGTGAAGGAGATTATTAGGGGCATGTTCCTAGTATATATATATATATATATATATATATATATATATATATATATATATTACAATATGCATGAATTGTCCTTAGAAATTATTTGGATTTATAATATGAGCATAAGACCCACCCATGCTTGTGTTCCACCAATGAAACATCAAACCAAATACGCACTCTTATGTTACTTATAATCCACAACGAGGATTAGAAGTAACAAATAACAAAACAAAACAATGTCGATTGAGTGGAATTTGGTTGTGACAGTTTGTCTCAGTGAAGGAAAATTGAGAGAACAGAATAATTGAGTCAATTCGCTCATGCCATATGAATTGGAAAAGCTAACGACGCTACTACATCACGTCGATTAGCCGTAGCTGGCAGCTTACTCAACTTCACTTAGCTTTAGTTGCAGGTGACTGGAGCTGAACTGAACACTGATGCAATTGTCTTCACACCATACGAGGCTACAGGGTCACGGTGCCACGCGTTTCAACATCTCTGTTCAGAGGAGCACCTGGTGCTGGAAACCTCCAGGCACAACTCCGCTGTTCCAGCACAGCAGCCGCTCTTCTCTTTCAGTGAATTGAGCTATCATCGCGAGGCGTTGAGACCGAAACACATTAAGATAAGATGTACTTTATTAATCCCGGCAGGAAGTACAGGACAGAAATAATGATATATTAAAGAGATTTGAAAACATTCAACAATAATTCAATAACAAAAACTATACAGAACATATGTCAATATACACAATAGGAGTAGTAGAAATGTATAAATAAATACAAATAAAAAGTAAATGTAAACATTATCGACAGTTGAGGAAGACATTATAGGGCTTGTACATCGCGACATCACATTGCAATGACCTCCGCCATTTCAGAAGCATAGGGTGTGTTAGTTTTTATGTTGGTCTTTGTTTAATACTTTTTTAATACTTAATAATCATGAAATTATGAAGACATTGATGTGTTTGAAATTGCCACAGCATTTCTCATGCGAGACATGGCAAAAATAAATTTGTCATTAGCATAGTTTATGGTATATTTGCATTGATTTAGGATTTTACAGTACTACAACTCTCTTGAGCCCTCTCAATATGGCGGCGTATCGGCAACAAAAAATCCCATGATGCATTCTGATGTACAAGCCCTATTGACAGTCTATGCTACATTATCTATACATTATTCAACATTATACATAAGTGTCTAAAGTGACTCAGTGTTCAGTATATGCTTCATTTACACAAAGAACAGTGTTGCTTTTATCTAATTGGCCAATTTTCTCTACTATTCGACACATTTGACTAGACAAGCTTCCTTGACATTTTCTCAGAGACATCAGGCACTTAATGCCACACACCCATTCCTGCCTCAAACCATCGAGACTCCACTTTCTTGGGCAGTTCCTTCTCGTGACTGAAAATCTGCTGATTATCTCTGCAAAATAGCTGTGATCCATTGTTACAAACCAAAACATGATCCATAGTTAGAAACCTGGTCGGGGAAATGGATCATACTTTTTATAGATATTAATTAGAAAAATCAGGAGAAATCAGGACTGGTGATGGAATAACGTCAATAATATTCATGTTTAATACCAAGATGTAATAATAATATATATATATATATATATATATATATATATATATGTGTATGCACACTATGAATACAAGATACAACCTGATGCTAAACAGATTTAGAATCAGGGAGGCACTAGCCCACAAACTAGCCCAGCCCATGTCTTCGCAAGTTGGCAAGTTGTTAAGCAAGAAGACCCCCCAATGCCCCAACCCCACAGCACCCTCCACGGTGGTCTAAAGCTGAATCTCCCTGCCTGTCCACGGTCCATTTCCCAGCTTCCCCAGCCCAGTTGAAACAACAACATAAGTCCATGTGGTCCAGCTGAGGAGGAATTCAATGTTGTTTAAAGCCTTGTTTGATTCATTTAAATATTTCTAAGGGGATTATGCTCTAAAGTTCTTTGCGTGGATTAAAGATACAAAGTTTCACTGATGTTCAGCTCATTCCCTTTAGGGTGAAACCAGAAGTGGTATCATAATTCGTCATGGGTCCTCGATAATCTCTTTTATTTTAGCACATAGACCCATGGTATGGTTTCCAATCGCGTATCGGACTCTTGAATTTACGGTCTGTTGTTGTGTCCTATGCAGATCCAACATCCACCCGGAGAATGGCACCAGCAACGCCCACGAGTTCCGCATGCACACCTTCGACAGGATAACGTCCTGCAACTCCTGCCACATGTTGTTAAGGTGAGGGCCAAGTCTTCCTGTCACTGCTGCAGTCCCCAGGTTTAAGGAACCAAAGCAGCATTCTGCTCCTTAGAGTCCACAGAGGAAGCCGTCTATCAGGTGTTGCTGACTGAGAAGAGTGGGCAGAAGAAAGGCGTTGCTCCTGGTCTTTTTTTAAGCTCTTCAGTGATAAGATGTCAGTATGTGTGATATGTGATCTAAACAAAAACACACGGTTTTCAACCCTGATATTGTATTAAGATACGGTTGTATCCAACCAAAACACACAATTGATATTTAGAATAACTTCTTAACTTTTAGTAAGGCCCATTTAAGTCAGACAGGTCCAAAGTTAAGTCCTAAGAAAACCATGATTTAGAAGCCTCTTGAGTTAACTTACAATTGCTCAGATAGTGTTCTAAATGCAAGCCTGACACTTAGATATTACAGTACTATATAAAATAAGGTGTTATTTTGTAGAAAAGTATGACACATATAAGGTTAAGGGCATGTTTTTGTCTGGTTAATGCTTTAAGGTATAATGCTTCCCTTTACCTTTAAAATATTGCACTTTGCTGAGGCAAACCCCCTAGTGGTGGATTATCCCTTACTTGATTACCACTAATTACATTTAAATTAATTACAATTAAAGGTGCGCTATGCAACTCGGTTATTCCTCCGCTGTTTCTGGGTTTTCGCCGGAATTGGGCTCGCATTTCTCACTATAGAGCTCCCCCTGCAGCTTCGGAATAGGCCTACAACACTGTCGTAAAAACTCATTGACAACGCCCCCCACCCCCCACTTCGATAAATAAATAGTAATACACAACGAGAACCTGGATTTGGACCGCAAACAAACATGTGTGGTAGCAAGTCACTGCTAGGATAAACCCTCACTAGCTAGCAAGCTAGCCATGAAGCAACCAAGCTAAACACATACAGGGCTCACAATAAAACGGTCGAGCAAAACACATTATTCAACAGACTCTCAAACCACATTACAAAAACGAAGTTCACCCAAGGGTAGGCTACTTACAATTTCAGCAGCAAGACAGCCAAGTCGGCATCCGTTTTGCATTCTTCCGAGTCTCTCAGTTGACGCCATTCCGCATAAGCTCGCCCTATGTTCACTCGTGTCTGGTTTCTTTGTTTATCATAATCCTTTCTCTTATTCTTCGATTCCTCCGACCTTCCCCTCTTGGGTCTTGATGGATCCATAGTGGATTTGTCGATTGATCCAGAATTGCCTTGCAACTGACTCTTTATATTCAGCCGGACCCATGTTTGGCACCCCCGCCCAGGTCTACCGTAAAGCAGTGAAACTACAATCTGACTACATTTTCGAGGCGCGATTGGATACTTCCGCTGAGTCACATCCGTAAGTGGCCGGGACGGCCACATGAAGTTGCATGTTCTGTTTTTCCGCGGGGAACCAACAGGGGGAGATGAAACACCCACCAAACAACCCAGAAAGTGTTGTAGAACGATCAGAACGACTCTCAACCTGCATGGTTAAGGTTATTTTTGATAAATGAGTTGCATAGTGCTTCTTTAAAGTACATCTACCAACCTCATCTTTCTGATTCCTATAGCTACTCTGCACATAGTTTGTTTAGAAAGCTTAGAATCGTTGTAGTTACTTCACTTTACATGGCACAGCAAACAAAGCTTTTAGCAACCTGCGTGTGTTGTGTGTGTGTGTGTGTGTGTGTGGGTGTATGTGTGTGTGTGTGTGTGTGTGTGTGAGCACAAAAGCCGAGGACACGCATACACAGGGGGATTTGCAATGAGGAATTTGACATGCATCAAATTTCATCTTTTTACACATCCTTTGTCAACAGATTGCTTTCTCTCTCTTCCTCTCTTCCTCCCTCTCCTCGTCTTCCTCCCTATATCTCTCTCTCAGGGGCATTTTCAACCAGGGCTACCTGTGCTCAAAATGTGGCCTTGGTGCCCACAAGGAATGCTTGGGCCGCTTTGGCTGCTGTGGGATAACAGGTGATGCATGCAACCACACGCACACACACACGCACACACACACACACACACACATTTCTACACTGGACCATTTTGATGTAAATGTCTGTGGAACAAACCTGTACTTTTTGACTTGCACAGCATGTGTTTTTCACTCAGCACAGACAGATAATTGCATGTCCAACCTTACTGAGGTGTCACTAATGCAAAGTGTACACCACAGGGCTTTTACAGGTGTCATCATCGCATTACACAACCTCCTCCCTGCTCGTAATCATTTACCTTATCAACGTGCCGGTGTGCACACCACAGCACCTAGTGCACACAGAGTTCACAAAGATCTGATAGATAACAGTTTTTTTGTTTTTTTGTCCACAGCGTTTAAAGAGACACATTTGTAAAAATAGAGACAGGCAGAGAGAGTTGCCTTTTGTTTCTGTTAATTTAAAAAAGGAGCTGTGACTTTCTGTAAAAAAATAATTTCAATGATACTAAATACATAATTAATAAAAACTAATTTAAAAAATCATGTTGTAAATTGCTAACCATGTTAAATATAAGAATAACAGCTTATTCGATTGCGATGCAGGTCACGTGAACTGTGCTGGTGGTGGAAGCAGTCCTACTTTACCAGCACTCACGACAGCAGTGAGCTGCTATGAACAACCCATCATTACAGACCACTAACATCTAGGACAGCTACAAAATATACATACTAGAAAAAAAGCCCAACCTTTATGTGTGTGCGTGTGTGTGTGTGTGTGTGTGGGTGTGGGTGTGTGTGTGTGTGGGTGTGGGTGTGTGTGTGTACACATATATGTGTGTATTTGTGTGTTTTAGTGTGCACATGCATTTGTGTGGTTTTGTGCAAGAGTGTGTGTGTGCATTGTGTTTAGATATATTTATGTATATGTTTTGTGTGTATTGTTTTTTGTGATATGTGTTGACATGTGTGTGTCCCTAAGTGTGTGTGTGTGTGTGTGTGTGCCTTGCGTTTACATGTGTGTCCCTTAGTGTGTGTGTGTGTGTGTGCACGGCTTTAAATTCCCTGTGGCAAGATGCCACTTCTTGTTGGTCCCGGCATCTGTCACTGCAGTACTGGGTCTCCGTGGCAACAGCCCCCACCGTGGTGCGAGGTGTCCCTGAGTAGATTTGGGCCACAGCACCCTGAGGGGCCTTAGGTGGGTGGAGGGAGGGGGGTGAAGACTGTCGGTTTGAATCCTGGCTCTCATTACTCCAGTACCAGTCCCCAGTCCTCTCGCTCTCCTTCTCTCCTCGCTCTCTCTCTCCCCCACTATCTCATTTCTCTCTCTCTCTCTCTCTCTCTCTCTCTCTCTCTCTCTCTCTCTCTCTCTCTCTCTCACTCTCTCAGGAGTCTCAGCAGGCAGATGTTGCTGGGCGGATGGAAAGTTTGTCTAAGTCGTTCTAAAGCTTGCCCGTATCACTTATTTATCTTTTAAAGCGTACATCGGGGGTAATTGTTTGTGTGCAGTCTGCAACATATTCCTGAGTTGCATGACAACAAAATAAAAGCCTGTGCTGCTGCGGGCCACACTGTGATTGTGTAATGATAGGGTTGTGTTTGCAGCATTGCGACCTGTGACAGGTGCATGTGACCCTATCTCTGCACACTCACAACATGCCCAACCTGATACATTATATTACTGGTGCATGGTTGTGCGCACATAAGTGTATGTGTGCTGTATTTTGTTTAGCTCGTCCACTTGCCTTTCTTGTGTGCTCTGAACTCACTCAACTCATTGTGTGTTTGTGTAGCAGCAGGTCAAAGTTTGCTCTAACAACAGGCCAGTTTATAGGTGTGTGTGTGTGTGTTTGTGTCTGTAACCCAGTGGGGGGTGTAGCCCATTCCTCTGGGAGCCAATGAAAGAAACTGGTGGAGCAAAAAACTGAAATGCACACACACACACACACACACACACACACACACACACACACACACACACACACACACACAGACAGGTCTTCCCCCAGCATTAGTTAGCACCTCCCCTACTCTGCCTGTCAGCTCGGAGCCGCGCAGCAAAACAAACCGCCCCCGTGTCCACCTTCCCCTCTCTAATGAGGCCGTGTTGTACTGCTGCTGCTACCCCAAGAGTCTTTCTAAGCGTGTGTAAACGTGTATACAGCCGTGTGTATGTGTGTGTGTCACTCACCATGCCTATTCTCAAACTTCTTTCAGATCCCTGCTCCTTAAGCACTCAGGTAAGCCGCGCTGTTATGTGCATGTGTGTGTGCGTGTGTGCGTGCCTGTGTTGGTGTGTGTGCGCACATGTGCGTGTGTGTGTGTGCATATGTGTGTGTGTGTGTGTGTGTGTGTTTGCACGTCTGTCTATACCTGCTGTCTGTGTGTGTGTGTGAGGGCGATGTGTTTGCTGCTCTTCTGAAGGGCTGTTTTCCTTCAGTAGTTGTTGGGCTGTGGACTTACTCTAGCCCAGCCAGGCGGGACGGTTAGCAGGAAATCAAGCTTTCACACAAGCAGAGACAGTTTGGTTACAGTGTTACTGGGAATATCGTTGGCCTGTGGTGGTGGTGGTGGTGGAGGAGAAGATGGTCGCGATGGCAATAATGTAGATGGCTGATGGTGGTGGTGGTGTCTGCACTGCAGCCTTCACTGCACACAGTCTGCATTCAGGAGTTGTGGGAGGAGGTGGTTGGTAGGAAACTAGCATGGCAGGACACCACCGTTAAGTGCACACAATGCAGAGTTAACTCTCATAAAGAGTTGCTCTATCATTTATTTAGTAATAATGGGATTCATATGTGTAAGATGTAATGTGGTTTCAAATGAGGTTTTGTCAGTGGATAAGCGGCGGCCACTAAGTGGTTCATGGAACAAAACAGTTCAGCAATGAAACGTGTAACGCGGTATATAATGTTGGCAGCTGAGATATGCGTGGCACTGTAGGAGAAGTGGTGTGGACTTCCCCTACAGGAACCAACTTTGTATGCAAGTATTGTAAACAACTTAAAATTCAAATCAAATGAATCTGATTCGAACAGTTATTTCTTTGCATGCACAAAACGTATTCACGTGTGATCGTACACATGCATGTTGACATGCATGTTTGCAGTTGTTTAGTCATGTGTGTGTTTATGAGTATGAGTGTGTGTGTCTTTAAGTGTAAATGTTTTCCCCATTGGCTGTGCTGACATGCGTGGGGAATATTTTCAGTCCCTGTGCATGTGGGTGTTTTGATATCTGTGTCAGACCTTCTTTGTGTCTGTTTGGGCCGTCCCACAGGTTAAAACACGGAGTCACGCAGAACGAGATCCAGGTGAGTCACATCTCTCTCTCTCTCTCTCTCTCGCCCTCTCCCTCTCTCTCTCTTTCGCTCTCTCTCTTCAGCCTCCATGCACTCCCACCTCAATCCTTTTTATGCGTTGTGCTGTAGAAAGCCGTTGACCGTATTGACCCGAGGACGCATTCTAAATCAATAAGTCATTCTAAATCAATGAGTCTAAATCAATAAGTCGCCTGATTGTTGCCGGTGCTCTCCCTTCATCATCTCCCCCAGGGCTCGTTTGTTTTGGATGTGATTTATTATTATTTGGATTTTGTTTTTCAAAGGGATGCACTCGTCTTGCTCTTGTTTGAATAGGAGTTCATTTCATGGCCACCTGGCTAACCACCCATCCAACCCCTCCTTTCATTTGGCTTTGTGATTGGTTGGACTTTTAAAACAAGGACGACGTATCCATGCAGGCTAGCGCATGCTGCTTCTGGTTGTCACCTGACCCTCCTGGAAGTTGAGAGTTGAAAGCTTAAGTATTGGTAGTATCGCTCTTCCAGTCTGCAGCAGTAACATAATCTAGTGTGAAGTGGGGCTGTAGCCACAACCTCACTTTATAGTGTATCTATAGATAGTGTTGTTCTGAGCATTTCAGTATTTCAGGACAGAATCACTTTTCATAAGTGTATTGATATTTTCTGTGCACATCCACTAGACATCAATAAAAGAAAGGCGTTTATTTGGTGCTGACTCTGTGTTTTAGCTTCTATAGATTCCTTCCTGATGCCTTGCCTTACACTTTGTTTATGGCTGTTGGTATTATCAGTCTGCCTTTTCACATCCATTGTTGTCACAAAATGTTTTGGGGTTTGACTCCCTGGTCCCTGATTGGCCCATCATAATAACGTCTGTCACTGAACATTGTGAGAGACAAAAGCAACAACAACAACAAAAAGCATGGATGAAAAATACCACATCAGCATTTTATATCACCCATATCTGCGTCACAGATAATGGTGTCATGTCAGAGACTGAATGTTGCTTAACTGGACTATGATAAGGAATTATAAGTGCCGTCCAAATGATTGCCTTTGGCGATGTTGAGGGGTGTGTGTGTAGTCTGTGTACACACATACACACACACACACACACACACACACACACACGCACACAGGCAAATATAGCTTCACCCATGATTACTTACTCATGATTTAAATTCTTCTTTGCCTCGCGCTCGACACTCACACACAGGCATAAAACAGGCTCACACATGACTATTTGACTTTTTCTCTTTCTTTCTCCTTCTTCTTTGCCTTCCTTTCTCACACACACACATGCACACACCAAAGCCTCATCCAAGCATTCGGCCAGTGGTGTGGATTGTAGTATCAGTGAGAGCAGTGGAGTCTATCTCTAGTCAATCTCTATGTTAGGATCTATAATCTCTCTCTCTCTCTCTCTCTCTCTCTCTCTCTCTCTCTCTCTCTCTCTCTCTCTCTCTCTCTCTCTCTCTCTCCCTCCCATTCACCTGACACTAATCCTAATGAGGCATTCAAACTTTTGAAGGTGTTAAGATTTATGTTTTCAAGCACATGTTGGAAGACATTGTTCCACTGGATTTAAACTTTTGGAACTCCCATGTGCACATGTGGACTCACATGCCCCCCTCCCCCCCGCCACACACACACACACACACACACACACACGCACACACGCACACACACACAAATCTAGGGTGCATTGTGATCTGCCGATGTGCCAGGTCATATAGGGAGGTGGTCTGGCGTGGTGGTCGCATCTCAGTGTAGCGTAGACACAATCCGGACGCAATCCGATCAGACAACTATGTCAGTAAAACAATGGCCCCATGCCCTGAATTGCCGCTCATGCCTCTTGGTTTACATAGTATTTTACCACTAAGGGTACAATATGCAAGATTTTCGATTTCAAGGTAGCTCCAGTCTTGAAAAAAAATACTTTACTTTAAATACTTTGCTCCTCACCCCTCCCTCTCCCTACTCTCCCCGGACCCTGTCCATCCTCAAAAACCAGGCTAAAAACTCACTGTAGCCTTCAAGTTACCTTCTACCTGACAGAATGTGCTTTAAGAGCACATTTCAAACCACATTTTTTTGCATATTGTACCTTTAAAAAAATAAAAATAAATGAAGGGTTAGGGTGCCAAATGAAGGGTTGAGTGCCACAACGGCACTCAACTATGTATTGCATGAGGAGCACGTTCGAGTTCATTTGGCATATGAAATGAAATTAGTTTCATATTCAAAAAATGCATTATAGCCTATGACATCCGGCGACTCAACATCAAATGAATGTGGAATATGAATCTAACTTTAACCACGTCCGCTATTCTCGTTGAATCGTAGGTGTATGCTCTAAACACTACGCGTTTGTTGTTTGCAGGCACTACAAATACATCACATTTTAAGCAAAAAAGAAAAAAGACTCCTCTACTTTTGTAATCAACAGCATTTTTGCAGGAATTCTTTTAAATAATTAGCAGGGTCAAGAGATCCGATTATCAGAGCTCACATTCAGGTGTCAGGTCTGGAGGCAACGTCCTTGAGATCCAATCTCAGATCTCTCTTTCTCTCGCTCTCTCTCAAATCATAGGCCTGCCCAAGATGCTGGTCACCAGGAACTATTTTGGCATGCCCAGTCCCACATCTGGACCCCCTCTCACCATCCAGACTGGTGACATCATCGAACTCCTCGATGCAGATCTCCAAAGCCCCTGGTGGCAGGTATGCTCTCTCTCACTCTCTCTCTCTCTCTGTGGGTGTGTGTGATATGAGTGAGTGATGCACAAGAGAAACTTATTATTTGTTAAGTGGAACAATACCTTTTGAATTGTAAATATGCGTTTTTTGAGGCATATAAAGACACATTCACACACTCAGACTGTGTGTGTGTGTGCATGTTTTGGTGCAAGTGTGAGTACTTACGCATGGAGAACCTTTTCAAATATTATATATGTGGTTATTTTTTGTTGTTCATTGTAGCAGTTTACCTCTGCCACACGCCACCTTAGTGGCTTTTGCTGGGGCCCTCCGAAACAGGACACAGATTCAGGTTGCGTTTGAAGAATGCATTTATTGGAGATGGCAAGATGGTATTTGCCAAGCAGATGTGCGATGACAGTGGGTGTGTGTGGTGATAGCTGGTTTATCCTGGGTGGTGCTGCACCACAGGTGTGCAGCCCCACCCAGCCCAGAGTCTATCAGTCTGACTGGGGCCAGGTGAGGCTTTAAACCAGCTATCAACAACACACACTCCACATACACTCCGCATTCATATATTTAATTTTTCATGTTCGCCTTAACACTGAGACCATAGGCTGGCTCAACACATAAGCATATCCTTTTCCATCTCTGGTTATGATTATGTCATGCGGACATGGGTCTTTTTCATTCTTAAAAGCACATTAGTCTGCAGTAATAGCCCAGGTGGCTGTTGGTGCACATGTGGGGAAACAAGCTCTGGTGCCTTGTTCTCCCTCAGCTATATCGACTGAACTCCTTGCAGACCTCCATTCATCAGCCCCCCCCCCCCCCCCCCCCCCCCTGTCTTCTACCACACGCAAGGTCGTCATTTTGTGATTAAAAGCGGTGGAGACATAAGGGCTCAGATGAAAAAACATTTTTTAAACGGTCTTCAACATGCAATTTTAGGGAATGTAATGGGGGGAGCGGTATGAGGTCAGAGTAGATGATTACGGTGAGAAAGAAATTGCATAAAAGGGCGCATCAAAAGGGCATGTTTTGGGTTATTTTAGAAACGGTAGGCTAGGGGAGATTTTTTTCCTTAGGCCTACGTTACTTTTTTTAGACATTGCACATTTGTTTCTTCTGTATTTACATTGCATTGTATGTTTTCTTATTGTGCAAATAAACTCAAAGTGTTGGTTAGTCTGTTAACATTTTTAACAAATTATGCTTTTAAAAAGTGATGGGGACAAAATCGGCCATTTCAAAAAGTGGTGATGACATGTCCCCAGCGTCCCCAGTGTAAATGACACCTATTACCACATGTACTCTGTGGACAGCATCGAGGCCAGCCAATCACAACGCCTGGATCACATTATCAAAGTTTACTTGCCGTGTGTTATCTCTTACACCTTTGCTGCAAGTTTGCTGCAGTACACCTGAACCAAGAATCCTTCAGGAAGTAATCCTCACCGACCCAATGGCCGCAGGCCTTTGGCTTAGAGAGTATGAAGAGTTCAGATGCAAAAGCCTCTAAACGTCACCTCAGTCAAAAATGAGATAAATATATTGAGTGACTGCTCTTTTGCGTCAAAACCCGCACAATACCACTCTTTTTCTGGTCTGAAATCTCGATTTGTAGGCATAAACCTCTAAACGCCACTTCCCTTTGTCAGCAAAAGCCTCTACGTTCCGAGAACCAATCACAACGCAACACGGAATCATGTGACTTCACCCAGTTTCAACATGGCGGCGCGCTGAGGAGCCGGCTTAGTTCGCTTCTAAGATAGATTATAGATATAGATAGATTCTTTATTATATTATTCTTTATTATTTATTCATATTCTTTATCTTTATTATAGATAATAGATAGATCCTTCCTCAGATCGCATAGATGCGTGATCTATGCGGATCGCATAGATCCGCATAGATCACGCATCTATGGAAGGATCTATCTATGCGGATCGCATAGATGCGCGATCTGAGGAAGGCCAGACGGCCGAAACATTATCGCCTTAATAAACTACCGACATTGTTCCCAACTCGGAGTGTGCGGCACCTCTCTCCTTGTACTGATCTTCTCTCTCAGTTGCCAGCACCTCACATTTGGTGTGTGTTTGCACCTCTCCTTTCAAGCATGGGGAATATTGTCAGTTCATTGAGGTCTCACTTCTTTTGGCCTTTTTAAAAAATCAGATTTATGTATTTTCTCTTATATACATACTTGATTATATGCCAAATGTTTTTGAACGTAATAAGCTTTTTTATTTAATGTAATGAGCTTATTTATAGTTGAATCTGATGCCCAAACATAAGAAATTAACTTACTTGACCACTTTTCACTTTTTTTTCATGTTTTATTTTTTATGTTTTGTTTTATTTATTCCATCATTTATATTAATTTATACCTCATATTTTTATATTAGAATTTATAATATAAATATATAATATATATAAGTGATTGTACTACTTTTTACTATGTCTTGTCCAAATATGTGGATTTAGAGGTTTTTGCCAAAAAAGTACCGGTGGATTTAGCTGTTTTTGACGCAAAAAAAAAGTATTTGGTAAAAACACATAAAAAGACTAAAGTGACATTTTTGAAAAAAAAATATTTTATTCATTAACTAATAACCTTATCATTGCCATTAAAATAAAATGACTGAACTTGAACATAGAAGCCTGATAAAAAATGGTCATTTAGAAGAAAAGTGGTCAAATGGATTTAGAGGCTTTTGCATCTAAACTCTTCGTATACTATTCAGTCCTTAGGATGGATATCCTAAGCTGTCGTTCTCTCTGCTCCTGCAGAGTCAACAATGTTTATTTCTCAAACACAAAAAATGTTTTTGGAAAGAAAAAAGCGGCCCTTCGCACTGGATAGTTTTCTGTGCAGAAAGGGTTCAGTGATCTGTGAAAACGGCCAAATGAAAAAAGAGCCTCTTGTTGGTACACGGTTACGATGCCTAGCAACAACCGCCAATGCCCTCATCAGTCAGTCAAATATATGGGGGTATTATTGAGACAATATTATTTGTGTGTGCGTATCTCAATCTGTGTGTGTGTAATAAGATTTGTGTGTACTCACATTTGTGTGTATTCACATTTGTGTGTGCGTAATAAGATTTGTCTGTCTGTATTCACATAGTGTGTAAAAAAATCTGTGTGTCTGTATTCACATTTGTGTGTTTGTGATAAGATTTGTGTGTCTGTATTCACATTTGTGTGTGTGTAAAAAAATGCGTACTGAGATCTGTAAATGTCTGTTGTCAGTTATAACTCAGGCGGGAGCTCTGATTGAGACTAGACTAGTCTGGCCGGTCGTTGGAAACTTCGAACAACTCATGGGCTTTACAATGCGTTTATTTATGAGGAAAACAAACGTTAACTTACCCATGAGTTGTTTGAAGTTTCCGACGACCGGCCAGTCTCATTAACGGCAGCCATCTTACCCATGACAATGACACGCTTAACATCACTGGGTGCTACGCGCCGACTAGTGGTGTGTGGACTGTATTGCGTGAAGTTACAGACAAATCGTTTTTACACACGGATCGCATTTGCAGATCTGCATGGCAGAAGTGTGCCAAAATCCACGTGTAAAAAGACGGCCAATCAGAGCTCCCGCCTGAGTTATAACTGACGACAGACATTTACAGATCTCAGTACGCATTTTTTTACACACACACAAATGTGAATACAGACACACAAATCTTATCACAAACACACAAATGTGAATACAGACACACAGATTTTTTTACACACACACAAATGTGAATACAGACAGACAAATCTTATTACGCACACACAAATGTGAATACACACAAATGTGAATACACACAAATCTTATTACACACACACAGATTGAGATACGCACACAGTCAATAATACCCCCATACAAATAGAGATTATTTTTGAAGTTGCAGAAAAACACACACACACACACACACACACACATATGCATACACAAATGCTAGCACACACATACACACACACACACACACACACACACTCAACCCCTGAGTTTCTCAGGGGTTGTTAAATCATTGAGTTTCCATTTAACATTATGGAGCTCCGTTAAGAGCTACCGTGCATTTACCCTGTTTCTCTCTCTCTCTGTCTCTCTCTCTCTCTCTCTCTCTGTGGTTCCAGGGCAAAATCCTGACAACAAAGGAGGTTGGCTTCTTTCCAAGTAACGCTGTCAAGCCGTGCCCATGTGTAAGCAGCTGTTTCCACCGCACTCCTCTTGCCTCCCTCTGAAAGCCTCTTCTAGATACAAAAAAACTACAACTCTTTTTTTCTGTCACTCTTCAAATTACTTGATAGCACCCTAATGGTTAAAAGGTTTGTTATGGTTAATGGTAACGTGTTCTTGAGTTTGGCATTGAAGGAAATAGCCGTGCAACTAAACAATATATTTTTGATGTGATGGCCCTCATCTTGTTTTTCCTTTGCTTCAGGTTCCAAAGCCAGTCGATTACTCCACACAGCCGTGGTATGTTGACAACCGCAATGTTTCATCTTAATGTTTTTACATTTTCATAGCAAAAACAAGATGCTGGTCAGGTTATTTTCCACCTGTGTGTTGACCACGACCACAGAGAATGAGAGGGATGATGTCAGAATTCGAACTTTGTGTGGTTTGTGAATTGATTCAGTTGATCCTGAACTCTTCCTCAATAATTCAGTGCCCTTGAGCAAAACTAAGCGGCCATTGGAACAAAACTCTTCCAACCCAATTCACCCAAAAAGTCTGTGGCTACTTTTGTTTATCTTCTTGGAAGGGAATCCAACTCATTCAACCATATTCTACAACTGCTAGGCCATTAACTTTAATATTAGAGTTTTCCCTCAATAACCAATTACTGCTTATTTATTGTAAATAAGGAAGTTGTTGTACATAAATTACGATCTTAGCAACTAGTTAATGGTGAATATGTGGTCCCTAATCTAAAGTGTTACCTAAATAATATTTACATTTTATATTAATTATATTATTCTAATATTATACCACATTTCCCACTCAGGGATGAGTCCCCATCTAATCTAATCTATAAAAATAGTTTATCATTGTTATTTAAAATGTAACAATATCGATAAATATCACCATATGCTTATGAATTTAAAATACCATTCTTAACAGTCTAACTGAGGGTCCTTACATTGAAGTATATGGAATCGGATTAAAACTAGTTTTCAATAGACAATACAATAAAATGATAAAATATAATATTGAATTATTTCCCAACCCTATTGTCACCATGTGTTTGTGACTGTGACTGACAGGTTTGCAGGACCAATGGAGCGACTGCAAGCAGAGGCGGAGCTGATCAACAGGGTGAACAGCACCTACCTGGTCCGCCATCGCAGTCGCGAGTTCACCGAGTACGCCATCAGCATCAAGTCAGTCTGCTACACATGCAACACATGCTCTTTTTTTCTTGTTTTATTAGTTTCAAATCCACATCCGTACCTGAGCCCTCTTCTATATTTCGCCACACATATAATATCATATTTCCACATCCATATCAACAATGTTCTACTTCCTGATTCTCCCTCAAATGTCCTGTGCAGTTCTGATCAGGCGATTGGCTAGGGACATTTTTGGAAGCGATGGCGACGATAAATATGCCACTTGTTTCTGTGAAATCTTCATTTAATAAGTCTCAAGACTATCTTTCTAGAGTTAGACTGAAGTATCAGCGGCTGTCATAGGTCAACATTAAACAGCTCTATAACAATAATTTTAGTTCTCATGCAAAATCATATATTTCTAATGCCGTGCTCAATTTGTGGAACAACTGGCGGCCAATCACTGGTAGCCACTAGTCACTCCCATCATGGCTGCTTGAAGTAGAGGCCCTGGATGTTTGTCTTCTCTGCTGTTTTGCTGGAGCCCCCTGGACCCCCATGGGGGAGCCAGTCAGCCGTCTCTCAGAGCGACAGACTCCTTCCTTTAAACTCCTCTTTTTTCACGCCCCATGGGTCCCTCCAGCGACAAAGTTATAATTGCCCACAATGCGCACAACGGCATCTACGCGTGCCTATGTACGTCGACTTAAAATCCCATAGGCGCTGAAGAGACCAAGAGAGTGCCTTTAAACAAGTCCCAGGTGCTTATAAAATGTAAATATCATTGAAAGAGAGAATCGGGGGGGAAAAAGGTCTAACAGGCCTGTCCTCTCTTTTGCCTTCTCTTTCTTTTGTTTAGAAGAGCAGTCTGAAGAAATATTGTCTTTTCGCGACTGAGAAAGAGAGAGACTGAGTGAGCTGTAATCTCAGCCCTGGCAGTTTAATTGACAGAGCGTATTATTCATGTTTGGGCTGTTTCCTGAAAAGTGCGAGTGTACGTACCAACTGAAGCCGGACTCCCTCGATCACGTCATGAGGGCAACGCAGTGTTGACGGGGAGCAGAGTGACGTGTGGAAAGGAGGTCTGAAGTTGGCCTGTATTTTGGTCTGTGGTGAACTCTGTCCACACCGAACAACACACAGTGTATGACATGATGTCTTTTAGCAAATGCTTGTATCCATAGCAACTCACAATGAATACAGTTGCCCTTCATAGTCGAGCCCCAATATGCATCGCAGTGTAGAAAGCTTGACTGGTTGCCGGAACCCAATCAGGCGGCTCACAGTGTGCCCCAAGTTGACCCCTTGTGAGAACAGATTGAACTGCATGCTCCAATTTCAGCCATCACCTACCCTCGACACACACACACACACACACACACACACACACACACACACACACACACACACACCCTGCTCTGCACATCATTATTTTTCCAAAAGCCAGAGTATCTCACCATGCATTATAACA